>JAXQQM020090754.1:0-369914 GCA_034641835.2 Pinus albicaulis | reverse complement strand
TTGTAACACCTCCAGTTTAGGGAATTTTTTATTTTTTTTTCTCACTGAGGTTTCCCCTCTATTCCCATGATTCGTGAATGATTGATTTTCAGCATTCTAACCTTATATATTTTTGTTTCTCCTCTAGCGTTTTTATTCTCCTAACATATCGAGAATACGCTGATATTCGACATATTAGTGATAGGATGTCTTCCATGTGTACATATACTAGTTATCTCCTATGTCTACAAGCAATGTACCCCACATATATTCATATATACATAAATCCATAGTTCACCTGGATATACCTCCACTGCAATAACCTCTCCTAGCCCCTCCTGCATTTTAACTTTGATAATAATGAATTTTCTATATAATGCATACCTATAGTGGTGTGTCCACATATATAAAGGGGTTAATGTTTGTAATACATATATATTTATGCATCACATATACTATTTGTATATATATTTATATCCTTTGGCACTATCATTGTAAGGAGCATATGTATGTGCACGTTATAGTGTATATAATATATATGTGAGTCCAAATCTTGTTATATAACCAATCTTGCATATATATATATATGTATAACGAATCTTGTTACATATATTGGTATAACGAATCTTCTTATATACATAACAAATCTTTTTATATTTATAACAATCTTGTTATATATAAAACAACCCTTGCCTATATATATCCAAACATTTGCAATAGGTAACTCAAAGCACGTATAATTACATTTCGCATCTATCCTCATGCATATGGCATATATTCGTGGCATTTTATATTACACGTTATTAAAATGCCTTATTATTGTTTTGTATGGATATTTTTCGCCGGGTTATAACCTAATGACATATGCGCAGGTATACTAACGGTGGAGCGCTCGTTTGGCGGTCGGGGGTACTACCCTTACCAACCGCGTTATGTCTCTGGCCGCGCGTTTATACTTCTACCCGGCGGCGCCAGCTGATAATTTATGGTGGAGCTATGATAAATCATCATGGCATCGTCGATACATCCCGAATACTCCATTCTACAGACACGTGGGAATGTGACCGCCATGGGATTCAGTGGTTTCCACTACTGAATTTATTTGTCAATCCATGATTAAACCAAACAGGATTTGTTATTATTATTCACTTGTTAATTGTTCCGCAGACTTTTCAGGGTTCGACGTGGATAACTCCGATGCGTATTGCAATAGTCTGCTCTCGTCTTTGAACCCAGTACCACGTGTCACATTTACGTCTGTAAGTACATCTTGTTAGTACTGGTTAGGTTGGCGTATAGCCGCCTCACGTCCGGCTATGATCGACAGGTAGATTTGACTCGACATTCTGACGGTTATAGGTTCTGAAAGCGCAGGGCTTCCGTTCCCTCACCCTCGGGTTCTGCTGAAGTTCTAGGGCAGAGAAAAATTAGGGTTCGGTGGAGCGCGACTTGGAGTCGCGTTATCGAGCTATTCGCTGAGATTCCGTGTTCCTGCCTTGCTAAAAGATTCAGATCTACCTTTTTCTCTCGATCTTTCGCCTTATATTACGGACGGTGGAAGACGCACTCGTTGGCGCTTTCTCTATTGCTCTTGTTTATTGTTTGTTTTCGATATCCGTACTAACCGCCTTAGATTGCGTAGAGAGACCGTAGATTGGTGTAGCAATCGGTCTCTTTTCGTGACAGAAGCTCTAGCTTGGCCCCTTTTTTTTGGCCACGCCCTAGTTTTGTTTCCTCGCTCGTTTCGTTGTATTTGGGTTCTTTGGAAATACACCTCAATGTCTATTACGTTTGTTTTTTTTTTTCTTCTGCTACGTTTCAGGGTCCTCAGGTATATGTTAACCACGTTCTAGATTTAAGACTGTCTATTTATATGAAATAGCTTGGTCGTGTGGATTTTTCGATATCTAACTACACCAGTGGCTTCCCTATCTGCCTACCGGCAGAGTTATTAACGTTTCACACGAGGTAGGGTGCCGAATGTGTGATTTCGGTCATCCTCCTCTCTGAACAACATCTCCACGTTTTTATTTTCTTTCTATGATTCTTCCTGTGGAAGGCACACCCTCAGCGCGTGGATTTTGATACGCTAAATCTGGAAGGGTTACCCTGTCCTCAGGCGTAGAAAGTTTCGTTACTTAAGTTGCATGCAAGTACGCAATAGCCGAACCCATATTTTGATTGCTATATCACTTTACTGTGGAGATGCCGTAGCTTTCTTTATCGTGGCTTGGCCGAGAGGCTCTTATTTTGTTATTGTTGTCTTCTCTGCAATTCCGAAGTCAGGATAATCGAACGCCATGCATTCGAATTCGTTATCTCTTGCAGAGAAATCCTTACAGCTAAACTTTCTCTGAACAGATGTGAATGGACTATGGCTTTTCCTGTTTTATGTTCTCTGTCTGTCGTTCAGTAGGGTTTCAACAAGCCAAGGTTAGCTATCGGTGACGAAATGGTGCGTTAAAATCCGACCGCGCTAACTTAGGTTGGCTACCTGTTTGGTTAAATTAGCGAACGAGTTTATTTGTATATTTCATGATGGCGTCTTGGTAGTTGGATCGCCACTTAATTTGTTTATTTCGTCTTATACCTAATTCGCAGCTATATGATTGGCATTTAAAAAAATTTGCGTTTATAACTCTGGTTTGACCTTGACCATACTTATATGCATATATTAACCATGAGGTTGATCGAACGAGTGTCCATCTTTCGGCGCCACCAAGATTTTGTAATGGTCATTTTATTTGCAAACCAACATCATTATCGTGACCCTAGGTTGGGTTTTATGACTTCGCTTTTTGTTTCATTATATATATCATAGTTTAAAAGTGGGTTTAAAGACCATATGCGCATTCAATAGTTTTAATGCTATTTCACTTTTATAGATATATATTTGGTGTTAGGCTTATATAAATATTCGATTGTGCTTGAATGAAGGTGCTTAGCTCTAAAGGCAATCCTTAGGTATGGTAATGGATTCAAGGGCTCAAGATAGGTGTAGGTTTATTTTGTGGTGAAAGGAGCATACAAAGTATATTCTAGAGTTACTTACTCATAATCTCTATCTTTCTTTTGAAGTACACCATTATGTATTCACTAATTCTTGGCTAAAGAACCCTAATTATAAATTCATTCCTTTGCTATAATAATTATGTTTCTGTGTTACAGTTTTGTCAAGAAGTAGGAATATATTTTAGATAGGAAATCCACACCCATATAATGATAGCATGCTCATCTAGAATATAATTACTCTTTTTCCAGCATCATTATAATTGTTAGAATGCTCATATATGCAGTCTACAAATATTATAAGTTTTAGGATGCTCATAGTTGAAATGTAAAATCTGATATCTTGCCTTCTTCCTTTCTGCTACATACCATATCTATATTTCAGAAATCATATAATGTTTCTCTAGCATACACGTAAGTATATCATATTGTTTTTGTGTCTACATGAGCATAACAAAATTTAATCATCTGTAGAGGTCAAGTAACTTCAGATTTAAACCGACCTTGGTTTAGAAATTCTGGGGTTTCTACTCTATGGATTTGCTGGTCTACAACAAGACAGAATCTGAAAGGTGATTACCTTAAGATGGATTCTGTTAAAATGTAGTACCAAAATTTCTCATTGTCATAAGATTTAATTTTTATATGTAGCCAATTCATACTGTAATAAGACAGAGTAACAATAATTTCAGAACATACCACAAATCTGCAAATGACCAACCTCCCAACCTTAGAATCCTCTTTATCTCCCAGGATTCACCCCCGAGCAGAGATCACCTCCTACAACAGATCAACCCCTGATCTGCTTAGGAGCAGCTTATTTAAGCTCATAATTTCCCCAAAGCATGTTTCTAATTCTGCGTCGAGAATAGCAGGATGCTTTCTTTCCTGTTTAGCCTAGGCTTCCCATTTTTGGGATACTTTAAAGCTGCTTTAAGCTTTTCCTCAGCTTTTCCAGCTTTTTCTCACCTCTTCCCAACTACTCCTCTTCATTGGGGCAATTTAGATTCCTCCTCAAATCTAAATAATTCTTTCAAGGATTTTTGAAAGATTTTTTTGGGGATTTGTTGCCTTATCCATCCTCATGGATTTTGGCAAGTGATCTCACATTCTCTTTTTGGTCAAAATGCACAATCATTTTATTTATTTCCTCAAATAAAGTATGCAAATACATTCACACCATACTCATCCCTTGGGGCCACCCCCTTAGGATTAAAGTTCAAATGTCTAACTTTGAAAATTAAACACACAAATTGGGGGTGTTACATATTCCCCCTCTGAAAATAAACACCGTCCTCGATGTTCTTATTCAACTACTAGAGTTCATTTAAACAGAAATGGATATCTCTCCATCATTTCAGCTTCCCTTTCCCAAGTGGGTTCTTCAGCAGTAAAGTGCTTCCACTGCACCTTTACTCTGACCACTGTTCTGTGTCTCAATTCAATTTCTTCTCGCTCCAATATTTGAAGCGGTTCTGGCAGAAACTCCCCTTCTGGTTCCACCTGTACAACATTCCAATCAACTATGTGAGAAGCATCATGCACATATCTTTTTAATAATGAAACATGACTACAGATGGAAAAACCGCAGATTATGAATTTTTTTCAACATTTACGAATGTGTAACCTTATAAATTTCTTTATATATTTCTGCATTAACCATTTAAATACCCATTATCATCACTTAGAGAAATATTTAGCAAAAAAATCATAGTGAGTTACACAACCATTTACTGTTCTTGTTGTAGCATATTAACTTAAATTTCCTGCTATAACTATGCATCCATCCCATGATCATTTTAATTCAATTAGTAGATCACCTAATTGATAATATCAACGTCATATCATGAAAGAAATTAACATCATCAAAACGACACAATTAACAATCACATAAATAGACACCGATATACCCTGGAAACCCCGTAGGGTGGAAACCAGCAAACGTTTAATTTTATTATTAAACGCTCGTGAGGGTTGTCACCCCTCACTCAATGGTTATAAGGGAGTCCATCCCTTCACCATTGTCATAAAATTTACATATAAAACTAATCTTAAATGAAACATAACTAGCTATAAGCTATTACAATCATCATGATACCATTTACCCACGAATCATCAATCTCTGTCTTTGTAGTCAGACTGCTTCCTTCAGGGGATCATTGTGCAACTGGAACTACTAAACCTGCATGGATTAAAAACTCTTTATCTTTCACAATGTTAAACTTGAAATTTCCTTTTCTCAAGTCATCCTTCTTTCCTGCCATTGCTGTCTTCAGCACACTTGATATCATGATTAGATAAAATATTAATAAACCAATAATCAATCTCTATTTGTGACACTTCAACAATTATTTATATGCATGTATAAAACATAACCACATTGACATTAGTTTCCTTATTTAACACCATTTCACATGCATTAGTAACAAATAAATCACTATCAAGCATCCTCTTTCCACCAAACACTAAAAAAATCTTGCGTACACTTTCATATTATTTCTAAAAGAAAGCTAACATACTATATAATAATACTGTGCATGCAAATGCATAACAAGATTTTCAAGATTACTATCCCAACAAGCAATTTCTCTTTTTGCCTACTCGTATGTTTTATTTTCAATATGGATTAATGCAATAGATGTTATACTTATGCATGTGAATACATGTTCTTTTCCAAAAACATATTTTCCACTCAAGATCTATTCATAATGGTTACTATGTATAACAATGCCAACTCTATTTCAAGCAAAGTTAACATACAAGTTATAGTTTTGTGCATGCAATAACATATCTTGTTCTTCCTGCATGTAAACCATATATTTCTTTCCAAAAGAAACCAAAGAAATATTTCATGGAAAAATAAACACATTTCTTTTCCAAGGGTCAAACGCATACCACTTATTGTTTCATGCATGCAAAGTGACATTTCCCTCTCATACAAAAGATATAACCAATAACTATGCATAATATTCTCCCAAGATAAAGCTAATACCATAGCTAATCCCTTTAGGTTGGAAAAATACATATTATTTTTCCCAAAAGAGGGCTAACACAATAAATATTATGTGATTTCATCCTCGTTTTCTCTAGAACTCTAATACTCAAAACTATATTTTTCCCATGCATAAAAGCATATATGTTTCTCTAAATAATATTACATAATAAAGCATGTGATTACCCTTTTTCCTTTCCAAGAATAAAATCCAATAATGCATACAAGGATATATTTTTCTCTTCTATTAATTTTGAAGAGTTTTATCACAATAATTATTTCCTTGCATACAAGTATGTAATGCTCCAAATGGGAAAAAATAGGCTCAGTAGGGAATATCTTAAGATATTCCACTATGGAATCATAGCAATATGGAATTACACCAATAGATCTAAACCAGAGATAGACTGGCAGGGCATTTACTAGATGCATCACCTTCACAAGGAAGGGTGAAATCTAGAGGCTTCCTGGCCCATTTCAGACTCTGTCTATAGAAGAATGGTGGAACACAGCAAGGGTGGGAATGACACACTCATCTTAGATTTTTCTTCTCTTAGGAACCTTAGATCTATATATCTAAACAATGGATCCAAAAGAGAAGTAAAAAACCAACCAAGGAAGAAGCGCTAAATTCCACTCTCAGGAAAATCTGCAATAGGCTCAAGGAGGACATTGTATAAGCAAGCCAGTGTGAAAATAATGTAGAACAGGGATGGGTTCCCTTATTTTAGGCTGTGTCAGACCTCAAGAAAATTTTCAGCAAAAATAAATGAGTTTAGAGGTTTTAACAGATCTCCCACAATCAACACTAGCTGAAAATCAGCTAAAGGAGAGAGTTGGTAAATAGAGAAACCGTCCTTTAGAAATTGTGTAGTTTCTGCTGGAAGACACTAGAAATCAGCCATTAGACTCATGTTATAGTATGGCATCAAGAAATCAGATCTATAATCAAGTTCCTTTGTAGAAGCATTGGATTTACTTGAAGCAAGAGCAAGAATCCTTCAAAAATAATAGCAGAAACAATTGGAAAAGCTGCAGAAAGACTTGACAACATTTTATATGAGGAGCTTCAGCAGATGTAGGTTAATATTCAGATCTAAAACTGATATATGGCTGAAAAATCAGATCCATACCAGATCTGGAACTACTCAGCCTTCTAAACAAGATCCCCCTGGGGTTTTATCAAAATAATGCATAAATACGTGTAGATCTAGCTTTTAATACACTGAATTTTTTTACTGCAAATAAATTCAATCATTATATAATTAGGGTCCATATGCAAACAAAGAAACTTTCAAAGAATATGGTTACTCATCTCTTGATGCATGCTTGAAATACTCTCTTCCTCTTCCTTGGCTCCATTCTCCATGTATTCTCCCATTTCCCTCTTCTATTTCTCTCATTGGATTATAATAAAAAATAGAATTAATTAAAATGGAATAGATTTTATAAATCATAAAAGTATTCCAATTTTTTTCTAAATCATAAAAGAATTACATCTTTTCTAATTCATAAAAGCATTCAAGCTTTTCTAAATCCTAAAAGTATTCCAGCTTTTTCTAAATCATAAAATAATTCCATATTTTCTAAATCATAAAAGCATTCCAGCTTTTCTAAATCACAAAAGCAATCCATAAAGCCTCCATAAATATGATTTTTCCTAAATCAGAAAAGCATTCCATAAATCCCTCATGCTTTTATTTGTAAAGGTAGATTTTCTTTTTCCTTAGGAGAAAAATATCACTTATCCATACTTTTTCCAAATCTATTACTCATTATTTCTAAAACTCATAAAATATACCAACTTGGAAATATAATTTATTTCCATGGAAGAATATAATTTATTATAAATAAAATAATTAAGAAATAATTCTTCCAATATTCTTATAATCAACAATTACAAGAATATTCTTCATTTAATATCAATATAATAATTAATAATATTTAATTATTTAATAACCCTCATTTTATGAGAGTTTTTATGGTGGCTTATGCGAGGGATATTACAAACTCCCCCCTTTAAAGAGAACATCGTCCTCGATGTTCTTCTCTTGTTGGAACATTAACCTTTAATTTTCATTTCCAATTATTTAGGAAATGTAAAATAATACCTAAATCCTAATACTTTCATAAAAACTCAGGGAGCACTTAGCCCTTTAATCATCAAAATGATAAGAAAACTCTATCAAGTGCACATTGCATTTTATTTAGGAGTTACACTAGTCTTTCTCTCCCACTAGTGTGTTTGCAAATTATTGTCTTTCTCTCCCACAATAATTTCAATCCAATTCAAACTCATGGTACTTATCTCCAACCATTTCCTTTGCAAATTACTGTCTTTCTCTCCCACAGTAATTTCATTCAAATTCAAACTCATGTCATTAATCTCCAGCCATGTTCATCTCATATGTTAGGAATTTAAAGTTCAATAAATCATTATTTTATCTAACATGAGTTATTTTAGTCGCCTATATTTTTCAATTATTCAATTTCAAATTCATACTTTTATCAAGTCTTTAATTTCTCTTTGGTAATTATAGACACTCTTGGTATTATAAATATTCCCATGAGAAATTTTGGCTTAACCTCAATTCCTATCAGTCAACCCAGTCGACTGATATTTATATGTGTATATAAACATATACTCATTTGTATTTCGCAGATCTGTTTTTTAGAGTTTTGTCTAACTCTAACAGATCAATATGTCCCTTTTCTCTAACTTTTTCAGTTAGCAAGCTTTATAGACTTTCTAACCTCTATAATCATAAAATTTCAGCATCTATGTATAGATATCTACATATACATCTATCTATATTCAGTTAACCTTCTTTGCTTCAACTACTTTTACAGCAGTTTATATTGAAAGTGGATAGACACTCTTTTCCCAGTATTTTAATTATGTTTACAATCTTCCTTTACCCATACTTTTACCACATATAACAATAGGGCTATTCTCTTAGGTTATTGTTAAGATTATTCAGCATACTTGTAATTCTGGTGCATATTACAACTCTTCCCTTGGACTGTACTTGCTGTTCCTGTTTACCGTTTTGTTAAAAATTTCGGTTTATACACACAGCAACTCCATTTTCATTTTAAAAGACAGCAAGCTACAATGGTACATTTGTTATTAGATTTGACATTCAGGAAAACTATCATCTCTAACTTTATTACTGCAGGGTACTTATCCCCAGAATCCAACCATTTGTCCCTGCTATTAACCTACTGGATTTTCAGCTAATAGCTCTAATTTGCAATTGCACGAGGTACTGAACAAACAGTCAATCTAAACTTTTCATAAGAAATCATAACATAATGATTCATATAAACTTTGCATAAGAAATCATAACATAACAATTCATATAACCTTATATAAAAATTCATAGATAAATCTCCAAATTTATGTATGCATACCGATACTGTGACCAGTCCTCCCAACCTTAGAGTTCGTCTATCTCCAGAACTCACCCCCGAGCTAAGATCCTCCAAGAACAAACTAACCTCAATCTGTTCTGGAGTAGCTTATTTAAGCTATGCTCTCCCCAAAGCATGTTTCCAATTCTGCGTCCAGAATTTCAGGATGCTTTTATTCCTGTTCGCCTAGGCTTCCCTTATTTAGGGACTTTAAAGCTGCTTTCTGCTTTTCCAGCTTTTCCAGCTTTTTACCTCTTCCCAACTTCTTTCCTCATCATTGGGGAATTTAGATTTTTCCTCAAAAATCTAAATTAGAAATAACTTCTTTCAAGGATTTTTGAAAGATTTTGGGGAAAGTCTTTACCTTTTCCATAACCTCATGGATTAGGCATGTGATCTCAATTTCTCATTTGGTCATATTGCATACACAATATTTTATTTATTTTTCATAAATAAATAATTAACCACATCCACACAATAATTATCCATTGGGGTCCACTCCCCTTTGGATTTATGTTCAAATGTCTAATTTGAAAATCATAGAACTTGGGGGTGTTACAAAAACTCTAGAGTTATTTCCTGAATACCCCAACTAAAGTATTCATTAACTCAACAATAAAATAAAATATTACCTCATTACATCAATCCCATCATAGCTTCCATAGCCATTGAATCCAATAAAAATTCAATGTCTAAAAATAGTCAATGTCTACAAATCCACTGTAATTAACATAATTTTCCATTGCATATTATCATTAAGGAAAAGGAACATTTATGTACACCCTGCATCTATACTTGACCCACAACATGGGGTCCAAAATTTGTCAAAGCACATTGACAACAATTCATCGCATGTAATATAGGTGGTATACATTCAAAATTTCCACATGATAATAATAATCATGTAGCTTAGAAAAAAGACATTAACATATGTTGCATACCATAGCATGATACTTTATTTAAGGTCTCACCTTAGCAGCCATCAATATTGTAGAGAACTAACAGTCCCATTGAACACTAGGACACAAAATGTGATTCTTTTTTTTTTTTTTCGCTTACCATTAGCTTGCAACCATATAAGCGACAACCATTGAGGAATTTTGTGAAAATAATTTGCAATCATGCAATCTACAATCACTGTAGACTTTTTTTCAAATAGTATGCAAGCATGCAATCTACAACCAATTCGACATTCCATCAACAATTTTCAAGCATGCAATCTATGGTGGATAAGGCATTCTTCCAAATAGTTGGCAAGCATACAATCTACTACCATTGAGGATCTAGTTAGCAGAGATGAAATAAATTTCCATAAATATGTTTATACTCTCATAGAGATAGTAAAACTAGAATTTCTAGAACATCATGAATCATATTAATATCATCAATGGTAAAATTTCTGCTAATAACAGAACCAACAATCCCTACAACAACGTCTAATCAGGAAATTTGACCAAATTATGGATCCATTTCTAAACATAACTTTTTCTTGGAATCACCATGGGGGTTACATGATCTGAAGGTATGAAAACCCCTTGATATTAAAGATTAATCACATCCAAAACTTCCACGGATGAAATTATTTAAAATACAAAACCGTGGATCTCAATTACCACTTTTTGTCGAACACATTGAATGCAAACTTTCCTCTACAACTCTAAATGAAGAAAGAGAACCCACAATTATGCTACTATGATTTTTGCATTGAATTTAAGTTCACTATGTGAGTTCTATTTCACTCGTTGCTTATTTTTAACAACTAAAGAGGTTTTTTCAAGTATATATATATTTTGTTTTCAACATTCCATTGTCCTCTTCAGGGTCAAACCCAACTTCTATATTATTTAGTTATCACACCAACCATACATGTATTCATTATTTATAGGTAGTGCATGATAACTTTAGCCATGTTTTTCCATTTTTTTTTTTCTTATGCACCATAATAAATTTTCTCACATTATGCATGCAAAGGTTGGTAATTAATCTACAATATAAACAGTGAGTGCTCAAGATGGTTCATAGGTACAATAGAAGTTTTATTGTCTTTTATCCACATCCATATTAAAATTTCATGAGCACAAATTTTAAAGAAACATTATAAATGTCTACTCTTTCATGCAGTCATTAATCATGCAACATGCATCTCATGTTAATTGTAGTATACTACAAGTTTAATTAAAATCATACCTGAGATGATGCCCACTAGCATCATACCTCTACTTCCTTTTCGCATAACGATTCCCAAAAGGTGCCAGTGTTGCAACCTTTTGCTCTGATACCATTTGTAACATACCCCGATAACCTCGCAGGAAAAATGCATGGAGTTAGGACTTTTTTTCAACATTTACGAATGTGTAAACTTATAAATTTCTTTATATATTTCTGCATTAACCATTTAAATACCCATTATCATCACTTAGAGAAATATTTAGCAAAAATCATAGTGAGTTACACAACCATTAATTGTTCTTGTCGTAGCATATTAACTTAAATTTCCTGCTATAACTATGCATCAATCCCATGATCATTTTAATTCAATTAGTAGATCACCTAATTGATAATATCAACGTCATATCATGAAAGAAATTAACATCATCAAAACGACACAATTAACAATCACATAAATAGACACCGATATACCCTGGAAACCTCGTAGGTGATTAGATAAAATATTAATAAACCAATAATCAATCTCTATTTGTGACACTTCAACAGGGTGAAAATGTGAAGTTGGGAAACACTTTTTGCCCTTTTTTGACGTTGAAAATTGTAATTTTCTATGTTTTTCAACTTCAACTCCACTAAACTCATATTTTTATCGCAAATTATGCTTTGACATAAAAACAGGAATTGTAGAGAATTGTCTTACCTCCATACCGATATTTTTAAAAAAAAAAAATATTGACATATAGAGGGGTAAATTTGTTGTTTACTAACTGCATATACTTGAAATTTTCAGGCAAACATAAATAGTCACTTTATTATCCTTTACTTTTTTTAGGGAAGGTTATTCATTTTTTGGAAAAAAACCATAGCATCATAATATGCATATATTGCACTAGTGCACAGACTATTTTTTGGTAATTTTCGGATCAAATCACTATTTTTTATTATTTTTTGAAATGGACGAAGACAAAAAAACAATGATGTTTCAGTACATTTTATTATCCTTTGATTTTCTTTTCAATGTGATTGTCACTAAGAAAAATGAGAGTACCCTTTTGAAGTAGACAGGGAGAGGAAGTGCACTATGATTTTTTTTAATTTTTTGGTGTCCTCGTTTGAAAGTTATTGAATTTTCATTCAGTGCAATTTTTTGAACAATGAAATTCCATAGTGACATAGTTTAGTAAAAAATTAATAAAAAATTGAATTTTTTAATGAAACTCCATAAATCTCACATCATCAAAAACTAGATTTAGAGACGAATCTAATGGTACTTGGTCCGACATATAACATTTTGTTTTTGCAGGTGTTCTGTCCCTCCAAAGTTGCAGGTTTCTCAAAACTACAGAGTTTTCTGAGTTTTTTGTTGACTAGAAACTCTCGGCCGAGAAATTTTTAAAACTCTCGGCCGAGAGTTTTAAACCAATTTATGCGCGGGAAAACTCCCGGGAAAATTTTTTAAAAACTCTCGGCCGAGATTTTGCGGCCGAGAGTTAGAAAAACTCTCGGCCGAGAGTTTTATTGCGCAAACTCTCGGCCGCAAACTCTCGACCGAGAGTTTTTCTAACTCTCGGCCGAGAGTTTGAGGCCGAGAGTTTTGTGACACAACTCTCGGCCGAGAGTTTTCAAAACTCTCGTCCAAGAAAATACGAAATATTTAAAATCTCTCGGACGAGAGTTTTGAAAACTCTCGGCCGAGAAATTAAAAAATCCTCCCGAATTCTATCTCATGCCAAAAAGTGTTTCCCAACTTCGCGTTTTCGCCCAACAATTATTTATATGCATGTATAAAACATAACCACATTGACATTAGTTTCCTTATTTAACATCATTTCACATGCATTAGTAACAAATAAATCACTATCAAGCATCCTCTTTCCACCAAACACTAAAAAAATCTTGCATGCACTTTCATATTATTTCTAAAAGAAAGCTAACATACTATATAATAATACTGTGCATGCAAATGCATAACAAGATTTTCAAGATTACTATCCCAACAAGCAATTTCTCTTTTTGCCTACTCGTAGGTTTTCTTTTCAATATGGATTAATGCAATAGATGTTATACTTATGCATGTGAATACATGTTCTTTTCCAAAAACATATTTTCCACCCAAGATCTATTCATAATGGTTACTATGTATAACAATGCCAACTCTATTTCAAACAAAGTTAACATACAAGTTATAGTTTTGTGCATGCAATAACATATCTTGTTCTTCCTGCATGTAAACCATATATTTATTTCCAAAAGAAACCAAAGAAATATTTCATGGAAAAATAAACACATTTCTTTTCCAAGGGTCAAACGCATACCACTTATCGTTTCATGCATGCAAAGTGACATTTCCCTCTCATACAAAAGATATAACCAATAACTATGCATAATATTCTCCCAAGATAAAGATAATACCATAGCTAATCCCCTTAGGTTGGAAAAATACATATTATTTTGCCCAAAAGAGGGCTAACACAATAATTATTATATGATTTCATCTTCGTTTTCTCTAGAACTCTAATACTCAAAACTATATTTTTCCCATGCATAAAAGCATATATGTTTCTCTAAATAATATTACATAATAAAGCATGTGATTACCCTTTTTCCTTTCCAAGAATAAAATCCAATAATGCATACAAGGATATATTTTTCTCTTCTATTAATTTTGAAGAGTTTTATCACAATAATTATTTCCTTGCATACAAGTATGTAATGCTCCAAATGGGAAAAAATAGGCTCAGTAGGGAATATATTAAGATATTCCACTATGGAATCATAGCAATATGGAATTACACCAATAGATCTAAACCAGAGATAGACTTGCAGGGCATTTACTAGATGCATCACCTTCACAAGGAAGGGTGAAATCGAGAGGCTTCCTGGCCCGTTCCAGACTTTGTCTATAGAAGAATGGTGAAACACAACAAGTGTGGGAATGACACAATCCTCTTATATTTTTCTGCTCTTAGGAACCTTAGATCTATAGATCTAAACAATGGATCCAAAAGAGAAGTAAAAAAAACAACCAAGGAAGAAGCGTTAAATTCCACTCTCAGGAAAATCTGCAATAGGCTCAAGGAGGACATTGTATAAGCAAGCTAGTGTGAAAATAATGTAGAACAGGGTTGGGTTCCCTTATTTTAGGTTGTGCCAGACCTCAAGCAAAGTTTCAGCAAAAATAAATGAGTTTAGAGGTTTTAACAGATCTCCCACAATCAACACTAGCTGAAGATCAGCTAAAGGAGAGAGTTGGTAAATAGAAAAACCGTCGTTTAGGAACTGTGCAGTTTCTGCTGGAAGACACTACAAATCAGCCACTAGACTCATGTTATAAGTATGGCATCAAGAAATGAGATCTATAATCAGTTCCTTTGTAGAAGCTATGGATTTACTGAAGCAAGAGCAAGAATCCTTCAAAAATAATAGCAGAAACAATTGGGAAAGCTGCAGAAAGACTTGACAACATTTTATATGAGGAGCTTCAGCTGATGTAGGTTAATATTCAGATATACAACTGATATATGGCTGAAACATCAGATCCATACCATATATGGAACTACTCAGCCTTCTAAACAAGATCCCCCTGGGGTTTTATCAAAATAATGCATAAATACGTGTAGATCTAGCTTTTAATACACTGAATTTTTTTACTGCAAATAAATTCAATCATTATATAATTAGGGTCCATATGCAAACAAATAAATTTTCAAAGAATATGGTTACTCATCTCTTGATGCATGCTTTAAATACTCTCTTCCTCTTCCTTGGCTCCATTCTCCATGTATTCTCCCATTTCCCTCTTCTATTTCTCTCATGGGATTATAATAAAAAATAGAATTAATTAAAATGGAATAGATTTTATAAATCATAAAAGTATTCCAACTTTTTTCTAAATCATAAAAGAATTCCATCTTTTCTAATTCATAAAAGCATTCCAGCTTTTCTAAATCCTAAAAGTATACCAGTTTTTTTCTAAATCATAAAAGAATTCCATATTTTCTAAATCATAAAAGCATTCCAGCTTTTGTAAATCACAAAAGCAATCCATAAAGCCTCCATAAATCTGATTTTTCCTAAATCAGAAAAGCATTCCATAAATCCCTCATGCTTTTATTTTTAAAGGTAGATTTTCTTTTTCCTTATGAGAAAAATATAACTTATCCATACTTTTTCCAAATCTATTACTCATTATTTCTAAAACTCATAAAATATACCAACTTGGAAATATAATTTATTTCCATGGAAGAATATAAATTATTATAAATAAAATAATTAAGAAATAATTCTTCCAATATTCTTATAATCAACAATTACAAGAATATTCTTCATTTAATATCAATATAATAATTAATAATATTTAATTCTTTAATAACCCTCATTTTATGAGAGTTTTTATGGTGGCTTATGCGAGGGATATTACAAACTCTTTTACTTGTTTTATGATCTCCTCATTATTATTTGGACTCATTTAGTAAGCAACCTCGTTTGGAAAACTAGCTCCTAGAATGACATCAATATGGTGACTAATGCTATGCTTTGGTGGTAATTTATCCAGTAGACCATCTACCACAATGTCGTTGAATTCTGCAACATGTTCTGTATCTCCACAAGAAAATCCGTAATTTCAATATGCAGCAATACTACCCTTGGTCTCCATACTACTGCATAGTTTACCTCATTTCCACAATTTGTTGCAGAAACTCATTTCAACCTATCAACAGTGTTTTAGTCCTGCTGGTTTCTGCAGCATTCTCCTCCTTCATGGGAAGAAGCATATGCTTTATCCCATCCTTAAAAAACTTGTTACAATTATTTTCCCCATCATGGACGACCTTTCTGTCATATTTCCATGGTATACTTAGTAGAATATGGCACAAATCCATAGGCATGATATAGCAAGTCACCCTGTCCTTGTATTTTCTAATGTGGAACTCCACCTCACACTGCTCATCAACCAACAATTGGTGCCATTTTTGAAGTCAAGACTCCTTGTATGGAGTCACGTGCTTCAACTTCTTCAAGCCCAATTTTTCCACCATCTTAGTGGCTACAAGGTTATTAGTTCTCCTGCTATCTATAATTATTTTGCAGCATTTTCGATGCAACTTGTACACCATCCGAAACAATTCTTTCCACTGCGTCATCTCAGTCACTTCCTAGTTGGTTTCAGCAAAAAAAATTTCAACACCAAGGCCTCACATGTTTCAGGCATGTTCTCGACCTCCTGTGGCAGTACCTCTTCCACATCGGATTGAGCAACATATTCTCCCCGATGTCTAGCCTGCTCATCTTTAAGACATTCAAAAGACCTGTGCCTCCATTTGTGACACTTGTAACACTAGTACACATTTCCTCTGAATCTGCCATTACCTCTTCCATCATTGTATGGCCTTCCACCTCTGGTTCTATGTAATATACCCTCTCTTTTTTTCATATCTATATATATCCATATCCCTTTCTGGTTTCCTAGAATTTTCCTTTCTAAAATTTCTTTATTCTTAGATTCACTTAAATCCACGTTACCAATAACTATTACAGCTAACTTATCCAATGATTTTATTATCCTCTACTTTTAAATCTCATTTACTTATCAATTATATTTCTATAAATTTATTTATATTCTAAAACCCATGAGGTTACTTTAATAAAGGGACACCAAAATTTAGGTACAACCCCTCACCCTAAAACATTTCTTTTAGAGATAATTGATATAATGTTTTATACTTAGGAGGTGGAGTTGTATTATACCTATCATCTAAGTTAGCCTCACATTACAATATGACCTCATATGGAACTTCACATTTGTGTTTACCACTTACCATGCGTTAACATATATTCGATTTAATTTCCTCATCGACCTACCACTAAAGTGGTTCCTCCTCAACTTATTAATAAGCGGTATTACTAATACGGTCTCATACCATTTGTTTCTTATCTATATTAGTGATTTTATTCCCTTATACCTTATGTCACAGACATGGTTGAAAGAGAATAATATCGTTTTGTAGAGATAGTACTAATGTCTTAACGTTGATTTCCCTTATGCATTGCTCGAACCCCGGAGACAAATATATTTTAATAATCTACATACGGGACCTGATCCTCGTCTTAACGTTTCATCTACCTTTGTATATTTAGAAATTAATATCAGTAGATTTTTTTTTATGTTTGCAATGAATCACGGTCTCGATCTGAGGGAAGACCTACTGATTTATGCCAAGTGTAAGATGGGATTTCACTAGAGTTCAAAATATTAGTCTCTATTAATTCCAGCGTTTCCACTATTTACAAAATTCTCTGGTCTCTTCTCGTATGCGACTTTCTCTCTAGTTTTATTTATGGTTCATGGCTTCTTCAACATTCTACGCCTTCAACTTCATGACTTCGTCGTTAAAACACCTGGTAAGCTACATGATTTCATCTATTTTTGTTTTCATTCGTTTCAAATTTGTTATGTAAATGTGACTATATATTATTCGTAGGGTCTTATATACATCTAGTGAAGTGGTTTTTATTTTATCTCATTCTCTTTCTTAGCTTATTCATGATTCGAGGTTGGGTGTATATAAAACATTTCTCTGCCTATCAATTGTGTTGTTTTCTTTTCTTGTTTTGGACATTCAAGCAAGCCAATTGTTAAATTTGCGCTTAATAAAAATTGGAATTCTTTTGTGAGAAGTATACATGCTCTCTTATTTTGATTTCTCCTACCATTTAAGTTCCCTAGCTTACAAGGCTTACATTGAAACACGACTCTGGATTTCAGTCCGAGTTCTATTTGCGTCGGAGAGGTTCCCTAATGAAATTTGAAATTTTTTTACTTGTTTCTAATTTGATTTCTTATTTATGACTGTATATGAACACACTGACAAGAATGACGAATTCGTGGTTTTTTACTCCATTCTCATCCAACTTAAGAATTTCCTTCTGAAATGTCATTGAGATGTAATGAGTTGTTCATATCAGGTTCTCAAGCGCAGTCTACTCGTGCCCTAAATTTTTGGAGTTTGAAATGATAATGAATTTCTTCCAAATTTCGCCTATATGTAAGCATACTTCTACATTATAAAAAAAAATTGGCATTCAACTCTGTAATTATTCCCATTTTCCTTCTGCTTTAAAATTCCAATCTCGATTTCTCATTCCATTCTGATGATTTCCTTATAGGGTTTTCTTCTCATTTTTCCTCACTTTATAAGGTAAGATAATGTATCTCCGTTATGAAGTTTCCTTCTTACGTGGTTATCAAGTCCGACATCAATCTTGGCCTTTTAACATCATCTTATATTTATCTATACACAGGTTGATCCTACGTTTCTTTCCATGCTCACCGACTTTGATGGCAGTATTGTGCCTTAAATGTTTTGAGTTTAGTAGATGATTTAGGGTGTTATACTATCGAATATTTAGATATACTCTACAGAAATGATACATAAATTATTATTTTTTTTTTGAATTTTCCTCAAGGGACTCTGTAACTTAATTAATTTGTTTTAGTATATTTTCAAACAATGTTCCTCTTCATATATGGTTACACTGTGATAACAGTCAATGGTTAAAAAGTGTATAAACTTGTATGCTCTTATTTTCACTCCATCTTACCTCGTTGTTTTAAATTGAAATTGTCATTTTTGTTATTCTGAGAGATAAGTAGTAGTCTATACCCCTGATTATATATTAGGGTTTGGTTATTATGAAATTTTGAGATCAGCTTGCACATATTAAGTTTTGTTTTAGTTTTCCTTAATAATTTGTTTTTTGTTTGCCTGACAACTTGAAGGGAGGCATATATGAATATATTCGACTAGATTTCATTTACTACATGTTTGCCTAATGACAACTTTTATATACATATAGTGATGGAATTTTCCTACATAGTTTATTTATCATGAGGAAATGTCCTTTTTAATTCAGAGGTTGAATCAAGTTTTTCTTTGATATATATATATATATATATATATATATATATATATATATATATATATATATATATATATATATATATATATATATATATATATATATATATATATATATATATATATATATATATATATATATATATATATATATATATATATATATATATATATATATATATATATATACTAATTGATATTTTCTTAGTTCTACTTTGTTTATCTGTGGATTTTAAACTGTTAAAATTACATTTGTACCGTCAGAGTAGGTATTTCTCAAGTAGATTTATATATAGACACACACACACACACACACATATATATCTGCCAACAATAATTTCATATCTTATCTAGCATGTATAAATAATGTCCACAATTTTTATTTTTCAATTTATTTTATCTATTAGGTTCAATTTTCATAGTGTAGAAAAATAGTAATTTCTATAAATATATTACTAGCCTTAATGGTTTAATGCTGTATAATTTTTGAATTCTTTTTACATATATAAAACTCTATAGCAGGTTACTGTTATTATAGAAATTAAATTTAATCACTATTCCACATGAAACTTAAACTTTCCTTTACTACACATAAATTTTAACTTTACAAGTGAGCCATTAATCTGCAAATTTAAACCCTGCATAGGTTTAGACATTCTGGTAGATGGGTCTCTTCCTGATTTTCCCATATAGCTATACAGATGACATAAATCCTATCTAACTAATTTTGTTAAATGTATGGCAACTTTTAACATTTCAACACAAAATAATTTAATTTCTATAAGTAAATAAGAATAGGTTTACCCATAATTAGTACTATAGATGTGTAAAACAATTCATTCTAGTATGCATACCAGTTAATATGACTAGTCCTCGCAACCTTGGAGTTCTTTATCTCTTGAAATCACCCCTGAGCTGAGATCCTCTAGTGATAGACCAACCTTTATCTATCCTAGAGCAGCTTACTTAAGCCCTACTTTCCCCAAGCCTGTTTCTAAATTCTGCATCTAGAATTTCTAGGATTCTTTCTTTTTATTTTTTCCTAGGCTGCCCTCATTAGGGTCCTTTAAAGCTATCTTTTTCGCTTTTCCAGCTTTTCCACCTCTTCCCAATTACTTTCCTTTTCATTGGGGAATTAGATTTTTCTCTCTCAATCTAATTTAGAAATATTCCTTTCAAGGTTTTTCTAAATTTTTTTTGGGGAAGTCTTACCTGGTCCATATCCTCATGGTTCAGATTTAGGATCTCCAATCTCTTCTAGTCATAGTGTATGCATATACATTCTATTTATTTCTCATTAATAAATATTTAAATAAAATATGCACAATGTTTCTCCATTGGGGTCCACTTTCCCCTTTAGACTTTGTTCAAATGTCAATTTAAAAAGCATAGAACTTGGGGTGTTACATTCTACCTTCTCTCTCATTTCTTCCCGAAGTCTTTGAAAAACTACCTTATTCACTAATATTAGTAGTTTTACCTCTGCCAAAGGATTGTCCCCTTCCTCTATCAGAAAAATGTCCTCTCTTTGTGTTTTTCTTCTTGGTAATATTTTATATAGCCTTCAAAGTACATTGATATGCCTCCTCTATAGTTTTAGGGGAAATAATGCTAATCTCCTCTAGGATTTCCATCCGTAGACCATTCATAAATCTTGTTGTCTTCTCAGGGGTATATTCCACATACCCAGCCCTCAAGTTCACTTCACAAAACTCTTCTGTATACTCCTTCACTGTCATCATTATCTGTCTTGGATTCTGCACCTGTCTGTAAAGAGAAATTTAGTAGTCTTTAGGAAGAAATTTTCTTTTCATATTCGCAATCATCCTGTCCCATTTCTTGTTCAAGGGCTTGTTCAATCTCATATTTTCTGCCTGCACACTATCCCACCACAGTGTTGTATGTACTTTAAACTTGGTAACAACAAACCTGATTTTCCTATCCTCACTAGCTTTCTCATACTCAAAGTATTTGTCTGACTCACTTATCTAGTCCAACAATGCTTCTATGGATAGGAGGCCATCATAATTAGAAATTTATTTTCTTGGTTTGCTGCTACCCATAAAAATATATTCCAACAGTTTGATCTCTGGTTTCTAATTTTCTAACCCATCTCTTATCGTCACTATTTCACCCTCATTATCATCTCCACCTTCAGGATCCCTAGCCCTTCTTGATTCCAATAATTCCTATTAGAAGCACAATTTACGTTAGACCAAAACTTACAGGCGTTAGTCTCTGCTACAATCGCTAGAGTTAGGATCCACAAGAGGCAGTTAGTTCATGTCGCAAAACACACAAGGAGGGTTAAACCCAATGTCCAACAATATCGCCTCCAATGCAAGTTGGGTGAGTTTTGAAATCGATACTTCTCACTCTGAAACCACTTGTTGGAATCAAAATTGTCGTTAGACCAAAACCTACAAGCATTAGTCTCCACTGCAATCACTAGAGTTAGGATCCATGAGAGGTGGTTAGTACATGTCACGAAACACACAGGGAACATTGAACCCAATGTGAAACACTACCAAGCGTGCTGACAGAGTTCTGATTTCTTCTTGCAGTCCTTCATCTAATGCTCCCCTTGTAGCTCTTCCCTGACCTCTTCTTCCTACTTCTATTTTCCTTTAGGAAGAGAAACTGGTCTGATACCATAATTGGTGGGGACACAAGGATGATATTTAAAATTTTTATTTAAAACTTGATTAAAACCTTACTAACACAAAATTTTATTTTTAAATAAAAATATCTTAACCCGTCCCTTTCATGATACTTTTGACGCCATGCGATCATGGGCCCAAAACCGTGGGCTAATCTTCCAAGTTTAAATGTGTTCCACTTTCCTATTTTAGGGTTTGAGTTTCATTAGACTTTCATCGCAAGGGTTAGAGAGGAAATATTGAGCATGGGTTTGGAGCCTATGGCTGCCACCTGCAACTCTGGCTAGTTGTTTGACTGTGTGTGTCGAACTTGGTTTCTCCTTTGTGGAGTGTCCATCCTCATGAAGAACATGTGGTCTTCTCGATAACACCGGAACTTCTTTTCTCGTTATTCTTATGCCTTGGTCCGCCATTTTCAATAATTTTGTTGTAGTTTTAAAACATTTCCTTAGTGGATTCAATAGGTATTAATCTAATTCCTGGGTGGCTCAACTTCTATTTCACAAAGGGAATTTCACATTCTGGTTCTTACTGTTGGTATTCGTGTTTTCCTTACCAACCTTCAGGTGCCTCGGCTAGTAGGCGACGACCTCCTCAACTCCACTATAATGGATTTATGTTTTTGTTTTCATTGATCCTTCGTCCCTAGTTCGTTGGGTTTTTTCTACTTCAGGTAAGCTCTTTCAAAGTTCTTCTCTGTCCACTATTCAATTTCCTCTATATAAACTAAACACTTTCGCTCTAAAATTATGTGTGTTCTACTATGCAATGTAGGTATCAAGCCTTGTGCAACCTGCTACTATCTTCCCTGTACAACAGGGTTCTACCTTTCCCTTATATTCTTGTAGTTTTTGAGTATTATAATCAAAGAACCCCAAGAGGGTTTCGAGGGATCTAGTTATCGAATCTCTTTTTCCTTTTATTTATTATTAGATTAATTCGTAACAGGGAAAAGCCCTAGCTAATTATGAGTTTGTATATTTTGTAAAACCCTTACTGATTTCTTTATTCAATGTTGTTTTGAATTATCTTATAATATTCCAATGCTACTGCCGAGTTCGACTTGTATCACATAATTGTAAGATTGAAAGACTAATATGGAATATATTATAATTTTTTTTTAAAGTGTACCTATGAATTTGTTTGCAATATATTTTTCTTGCTTCACTTCGACTATGATACCACTTCCACTATATGGTTCTTGCTTGACTCAATTTGAATTCGTCCTGTTTGAAATTATGGGTTATGTGACTTTGTTTACTTGTCAATAAAAAAAATCTCATAGCACATTTTGGTATTCAGATTAGCCTCAATATACAGAAAAATGACTTTTATTGGAAAGAGAATTTGAACAATGTATTGTATTGACACAAACACACATATTAACTCTTCTAACTCTTCTTCTCCATTAGGATTGAAGACCACCAAGAGGGTGGATTTTGGGTTGGTTTATACCTTTATAGAGTCCCACATGTAGTTGAGAAACTTCCATTCAGTTTCAGAACTGCTTATCAAAACTAATCTTAACACTGAACTAAATTAACCTAATTATTACAAAACTATAAATTACAATGGCTTTGCTAGCCTAATTTGACTTGTTTTTGAAAAAAAAATATTAAATTCAGAATTTACTTCTATCTAGCAGAAGGTAACGAGTCCCAGTTGTAGTTTTTTAGTTGGATGCTCCTGCATCAAAATTGATAAAAAATATGGAGAAATATCTTAGAAAAATATTCTGATTATTCATTTTGTTTCATTCCAAGCTTATTGACATTTCTAAAAAAAATTTGACAATGTACCTCTCAAATCATAACGAAGCTCCGTAAATAATTGTTGAAAATAATTAATAGATTCATCTAGTAAGGTTCTATACCATTCTTTGATGTCACCTTCAAGCATAAGGATGAAAATTTTGTTAGGGACATCTTCAAAATGCACATCATTAGAAAGAAAATATTGGAGAAATTGAAGTGTGTGTTGTAATACAGACATTCCACCCTTTCCATCAAACTTATTCTACAATGAGAGATCAACTATCTCTAAAGTAATTGAAATGTTTATTCTTTTATAAAAACAACCCAGAAGAAATATTTGGGATGGATCCATTCCAAGATAGAATGTTTATATATGGCATCCATACGGTCATCTTGTCATTTTCCCTCATTCTATCACTAAATCTATTGACAGGCTAAAATGTACTACCAATTATTATGTGGTCTCCCAGTGTGTAGTCTCAATCACACCTCACACTATTTGGGAGCCTCATTTGGTATGTGGGCCTGGATTGAACCATGTATCATTTACTCTTAGTTTTCAAATTTGAAGATATTCGAGAGAGTGAAATAATGATTTTCCTAAAAAATGGGGAAAAAATAAACCCACGATTGATAGTTTGAAGTATAAATCACAAAATTATAACAAAAAAGCAATGACGAGTGTGTCACAAGTGTATTCAATGAGTGGATACCATCTAAGAAATACACGAATGAGAATATACTATTGTTTAATTGAAAGTTACTTCAGAATAGGTTACTAGCATTAGCATGGAATTAAAAGAAAAGATTAAAAAGAAACAATTATGAATTTTTTCATCAACATATAACCACTACAAAGCCAATATGGATGCACAATGGAAATACCAGGTAACCTTTTCAACCATGGTGAAGGTGCATGGGAATCAATGCCAAAAGTGAAAATATTTTCATTAATTATGGTATAAAACCAAGTACATGCCGAACAAGCACATCAAGGTCTAGTCATAGCCACTATAAAAAGTTTCTTAAAGTTATAAAAATATGGCATGAGGATATTATGGGCCTTTTGAAGTTATTCATGGGATGGTGTTAGTTGCATAAAAAAACACATTTCTTAATAACGCAAAATCTCATAATGTGTTCCACATTTCCTTTCCTAGGATATGTGTGCATGATTGCAATGGTGCGATTTATTTAGATGTAATCGATGTGTTGGGGAGTTTTATTGTCTTGTTAATAAAAAAAAAACATCGACTTAAGATAAATTATCAACAAGGGTAGGTATTTTTATTTCAAGAGTATCGTGCATAGAATGTGTAGGAAACAATCATGAATTAGC
This sequence comes from Pinus albicaulis, assembly GCA_034641835.2. Classification (NCBI taxonomy): domain Eukaryota; kingdom Viridiplantae; phylum Streptophyta; class Pinopsida; order Pinales; family Pinaceae; genus Pinus; species Pinus albicaulis. Next base: position 344,679 of record JAXQQM020090754.1, on the reverse strand, counting down.
TTTCACTAGTTCCCAATATACTTTATTCTAGTATGTTTCCTCAAGAATAACATGGTCCTTAATCAAATCCTAGTGCTTAATATAAATTTTTTGACACATGCAAGGATTAAAAAACACTTCACTTAATTATGGAATTAAAATCTCATTGACAAAAGCCACACTTTCATGAAAAAAAGACACTTCTCACGAATTTTTGGAATTATAAATAACTATTTTCATGAAGGAAATATCACTTGATCATTATTGAAAAAGGAAAATAGCACTCAGTACAACCAAGTCCTCACTTTCATAAATGAACTAATTCAACACCACAACCCATTAGAAATCATTCACAAATCCCAAGGAACATAACCAATTGGGAGATGTTACTACCATAACTCCATTAGTAATGGTGGGGTGAAAAAAAGATAGGATAGCATTACTAAAATGTATCATATATCTAAAATAGCATTGCATAATAATAACATGTAACAAGAATTGAGTAACAGCAAATCATAATTATCAATTAGTAACAACAACTTAATCTATAAAAACAATATAATTCAATAAATACCTATGATGGATACAAATAAGTAATAAGGACGAGTATTCAAGAACTCCTGTAAAATGTCATAGTAATGGTAGTATGCTAATCACATAGAAAAATAGTAATATAAATCAAATTCAATTCTAAATATCTAACTCACAACCGATAAGCTAATGAAACAAAGAGCTATGATACTTTCTACAGTACCAACAATCCCCGCTAAAGAGGTAGGCTCTTTAGCTAGAGGTAGAAACACATCCTACAGAGTACCAATTCATAAAATGAGCCACAAATATTTTGAGTCTTGCATTAATGGTAAAAAAATGTACATATGCAATGTTTGAGAGAAAATAATGTAATTCATATTCTCAGGGAAGGGAGATCACTTTTTATATGTTTTACAAGAATGAAATTGGGAGTCCTTCAATTCTTAGGTTGTCTAAATAAAGTTTAATAAAAGTTATTTAATAACTAATTACAAAAAATTAAATAAAAATAATGTTATTTCAAGAATGATTGCTCAATTATCAAATGATTAAAAGGCTAGCGATCATAAACACCATGGCCAAATGGATCACATCCTTTAGGGTAATCATATTTTCCATTGACACAATAAATTTTGTTGATTGCGTTAGGAAAAAATTTATATAACATCTAACCAAAAAACAACATCGAGGATTTGGAAGTAAAGACCTCGAAAAATAGTAACATCTTGATATGTTCAAGTAGTAGCAAACTGGAATCCTAGAGTAACAATATCGTGACAACATGAATTAAAAACATCATGAAAGTCTGGGGTAACAACATTGTGACAATTTGGAGCAATAAAATTGTAAAAATATAGAGGAAAAAAATTATCAGAATCTAGATTGCGGGAAAAAAATTCCAAAAAATCAAACTAATCATAATTGCACCAAACTAGAATGACCTGAGCCAACCCTTCGCCAGGAATCCAACACCATTCATTTCAGTGAAAACGGGGTCTGTATGAGGAAGTTAGAGGCCGCTGAATACCATTTAGAAAAGGAAACTTTTCAAAAAAAAGGGTTAGATGAGTCAAGAGAGGTAAACCATGGTGAAATGCCCTCCGATCCAATGTCATTGTGACAAGTGTCACAACAGGATTCGTCAAATTTGTTTAGAAGTGAAATTTTTTGATGGATTTGGATCCTAACGTTGAAGTTGAATTTTTTTTATGTGGATGGAAAACCCAACCAGAGGCTAACACGTGGTGCAGCGAGGAGCCCCCATGTGACCCCTCTGGTGGACCACCCTCTCCATGGTCAAAATCCCATTTCACATAATCCAAGGTTCAAGTCTAATTTATATGGTGGCATGACATTTTAGCCAAATTCCAAACTCTGAATTTGAAATTTATTTAAGTCCTAAGGTTTCATATTGATAAACATATATCATATGGGTGAATATTGAAGTTTAAAGTTTGAATATAACTAAGGTTTGGAGCGTATTAAAATCCATGGAAAAACTTTAATACACCAGCTGGGTGGAGGTCAGGGCTTGACCCCATGACGTCTCCCATCCCACGCACTGTCCATACCACTATACCACCACGTTGTTCCTTATTTACTTAGGACTTCGAAATATGTTTAAATACGATCAGTTTCAATTACAAGAGTTTAGAGGGGACCAGTCCCACGGGCCATCCCCTTGCCCATACAACCTTGCTGAATATGACCAAAAGCATAGAGAGTTTTAAATGTGAAGGATATTGACGTGTTAAGCGAGGTTAATTACCCCTAAACACCCAATTAAGCGCTAACGGATATTGCTAATCATGGTTAATTAAATCCACGCTTATGATAATTAAACCATATGTATCTTCCCTTATTCCATTATTTATATTAATTAACTACCAGTTTAAACTGGTGGAGTTTTAGAGGTGCCACCAAATTTGGCAGGTTATCCATCTTTGTGGGCCTTAACTAGAGTCCTCTCCTATTTTAGAGGCATATTACTAGGAAGAATTAAATGAGGCCTATCTAAAGAAATTTTTGACCAATTTTGGCTGAGGAATATTCATTTCTAGTAGATTGGAATGTTATGAATCCATTGGTATAGGTTACAGAGGTAGAGGAGATATTCTAAGGGTTTTTTTTGTCACTTTGAACAAAAGAGAAGCCTAGGGCCACCAGGAGGGAAAGCCATGCCTAGATTAGTTTAATACCAAATTCGGATCCAGAAGAGTCATTCTTAGATGATTTTGATGCTATGAACACAATGGAATAGGTTTTAGATGTGTTGGAGCATTTCTGAAATATTTTTCTAATCTTTGAAGATTAAAGAAGCCTAGCGTCATTAGTAGAGGAGGTCAAGACTAGATTAGCTAGAAACCATTTTCAGAGATTGAATAGTCATTTTTGAGGTTTTTTGATCTTTTGAATCCAATGGAGTAGGTTTAAAAACCATTTGAGTACTGTAGGTGCATGTAACCAGACGTTTTACCATTAATCCCAAGAGGGCCTAGACAATTGAAGCAATTCCATGGACATGTAGCCTAGGAGGGGTGAAATATGTTATCATCTATTGTATGTTGTGTGTTATTTAAATGTATTTCATTTTTTGTACATGAGTTTTTAAAATCTAATTAAATCATAAATTCCTCACAAAAGACCCATAAAACTTGACACATAAACCCCTTCAAAATTGGTTAACTTGAGATGATCCTAAACACATATAGTTTTAGCTGATGAGGGAGCTAGCACAACTAAACTATTTTTCCCATATTTTGATCAAGTTGGTATCATTGCAACGGTTTAGATCATTTTATCCAAGGTTAGCTAGAATAGTAATCTATTGGTTTATGAATTTGTGCAAGGATAATTTTAACTGTGTGCAAGTTTATGTGTGAAGGATGTAATGTCCCAAGTTTCTATGCTTTTATTAGACATTTGAAAAAGCACAAAAGGGTACAGTGGACCTCAATGGAAAACAACTGTGTATATTTATTTTATTATTTTAAGTTAATAAAATAAAATAGAAATTAATTGTGCAAATACTAGATTATTATTAGAGATATCGAAACGACATCCTTGAGGATGGATAAGGTTCATAATACTTTCCCCAGTTCTCCAAAAATCCTTGGAGGAAATAAATTAAATATTAGAAATTAGATTGGAGATAAAAATATAAAAATCTACCCCAGTAAAGAGGAAATTACTGGGAAGAGGTGGAATAAAGATAGAAAGAGGAAAATCTAGCTTTAAAGTACTTTTGTGGAAGAAACAAAAGGAAAGCTTAGGCACACAGGAAAGAAGAATCTTGATTTGACTGGACACAGTTAAGGGAAACAGGTCGATGGGAAAGCAATATTAAATAACGAGATTCATGATAGGAAAGAGGTTGTCTATTGCTAGAGAATTTGATCTCTGCTCAGGGGGGGAGGTGGAGAAAGATATAAAGGTTGGGTGGAACCTAGTCTACCTTAATTGGTATGCACCAATTAGTTTCATTTTACTTTTTAATTAGTATTTTAGAAGTAGGTTGGTTACATAGGATAGCCCATGTAAATATATTTTTTTAAATCTGGAAATGAATAGATATTGTGCAAATTAGGCTAAGTATAAACATTATGGGAGGTCAGGACATTGAACAGATTTAACTATAATAAATAAAGTATGGTTCTGTATGGTTGTACTGACATTAAGTTGAAGAGTACCAACTCTCAGAGTGTGTAAACCTTGTTGAAATTTTAGATCTGAGGTTAGGTGACTCTCAGAACAATTATTCTGCATAATATTCTTAAGATAGTATTATACTGCAAAGTAGTAAATTATGTTAAGGAACTAGTACAGAAAATAAATACATATGTATGACAATCAATATCTACATAGTATAGTTAATTAAGTTCTTAGCTGTACTATAAATGAAAAAATGATTCATGAATAGAATATGTACTAAGTATAAGGAAAACAAGTAGATATCACTCTCCATGTTTAGGTTAACCATTCAGATGAAGTATAAATAGAAATAGATCTGAGAATTAAGTTAATAACCATACGACTATTATTGAAATAAATTGCAAAGAGAAACATAGTAACTATTATAGATTTTGAATTTAATGGTTACCAGCAAAGTAGGACTACTGAGTTATAAACGTAACTCCATAAGAGAACAAATAAGTCCTTTACAATTATTACAGAGTCATGTATATACAGTAGTTACATTCAAAATCATTTACAGTCCATAGTCTAAAATGGGTATAATGAAAATTATAGAATCAGAGAACGTTGTCTCCTATAGATAAATTGGATCATATCCTTGCATTTATGATGATATAGTAACTCAGGAAATCCCAAGGGAGTTGTTGGACCATCGGAGGAGATTAAATATCATTACAATGATTGAATATAAATTTTTGTCGCTACATGCAATCATAGTGTGATGAAATTAGTACATGTATAAAGAATTTACGATAAATTATTTTAAAATTATAAACATCACATAAAAAGGAGAATAGAAGTCAAAATACTACTTATGAAGGTATATGATAACCTGAGAAATAGAATTTGACCCTGTACCTGAAATCATGAGAAAGGAGACTATTATTATAAGGCAGAGTAAAAGGACATAATAGAAAACAATTAACTTAGCAATTCTAACTCGAAAAATGCAGAATTTTATTATGTTATCAACTAATAATTATGGTATCGTTCCCATATGAGATAAAGGGAAAATTTTAAATAACAAAAGTATTAACATACATAGTTCTGAACTAAATAAAAATTATGTATCGACGATTGTTAAGAACATAAGAAATTCCATTGGAGTGAAGACGACTTTACTAGTGGTATTATAATTTAGTTCGAACCCAAAAAGGGGATGACCGAGAGTGTTTTGAAAAGAATCAAAGAATTTTATTGGTATACCCCAAGGATAAATTCTAAAATTAGACATAGTTAATATGTATATGAAAATCAATCATCAGCGATTATGGGGAAGTCACAAAGAGAAGCCATGAAATTAAAAGAGAGGCCATGGAATATAAAGTACCTGTAGGTTGCTTCGGGCTCTCCAGCGTCGAACCCAGGATGAGAGAGAAGTCTCATGAATTTCCACCTATGTTTTGAATGCACATTGTTAGAGTATGCCAGCAAGGTGGTGTTTCAGGAATGATTAACCAGAAACAAAAATTCTTGAATAAAACAATACGAGTATATTAAAATTTCAGAGAAGACCTTCAAATTTCGACATGGACATTCTTCAATGATATGTCTAAATGAACCTAAAATTAAAACGTAGTAAACATAAAAATTTATGGAACCATTACCGGGAGATTCATAAGGACAAAGAAAGGAATAACCCCAAGGATGAAAATGAAATATTCCAATTTACAAAATTGGGACCTTACAAAATTATACAGTTATACGCCGAATTGTAAATCCAATAGCAAAATAAATCAGGGGTTGCATAAAATTAATTGAGGAAATTAAGAACTGGACAAAGAATTGAAACATAATTGAAAATATGACTAAGAATTACCTGGAGGCTATACCAATGAAAACAAAACCTTGACCATAAATCCACATTGAGGAATGACGTTTTCTCATCGTGGTTCTCGCCAAAAACACACTAACTAGATTGAATGAGAAATACAATGGTAATAATGGCGATTCCAATTTCAAATCATAGTTATCAAATGCAAAGAAGAGTGGAGTGAAAAAATTTACCTCTAGAGTATACAGGAGAAATCCTCAGTGTGAAACGAGGCTACTTCATCTCAGAATTATGAGAACGTGTATCATGCTCAGGTAACAAAATGAGATCCAAGAACGAGTTCAACATTTGATTTATAGAGTCAAGACAGATTTAGCTCTGTTCTTCAAATTCTTGAAATGGAAATATTCCCAGTCAAATGAAAACGAATTAAAAACGAAAAACAAGAAATTTTTGAAAACCTAATGAAGATTTGATCACCACCCTCCATGTGTCGGAGATCCAACAAAGGAGAAATTTCTCCCAAATCAACAGGTTGAATCCGAGTCTGTCAAAGCCATGTGATGCAGTACCATAAAGAAAATGAAGGGAAATCCTAAGAAATATCAAGAACATATGCTTTTATGGAAATTAATAGGGAGGAGGAATCGTATTAATGTCACAGTACATGTCAAAACATAACATGGCAAGAGTAGAACCATAGATCATACCATATCAAATATATCGTGGCTATTATATAGCTGAGAGTTAAATCCAACCTGAATCTCCTACGTGGAAAGGTAAGTAAATACAAACCTAGGGTTTCGTTGGATGTTGTGATAAACGTATTTCACATATTGAGAAGTAGAATAGGTAAAGGGTAACAAATGTGTACCATTTAGAAATTAATCCTATGTCGAAAATATAGAACCATGCTAAAGAAACCATAGCAAGGTGGGTTGTATTATAATAGAATATACATATATAGGTCCGACATGTTATATGAATTATAAGTCAAAAGTAAGGTTAAGCCTTAGTGGTAATTAAACCCTGATAATTAAAGTGGAATGATTGTAAAGTTAAGATATATGTAGGTATTAGAACCTATACTTATATATGCGAGCTTGTAATGACAAGTGGAATAATTAAAATAGGACAGAAGGGAGTTAGGTTTAATACGAGTTTAAAATATTGACACAAAGAGGGAATTTATTGTTAATAGTTAAGAGGGGGAAACGTCAACTATAATATACCATCCTTTAGATGAAATGAGTTTAGGAAGGAACTCCTAGTTTTCATATGTTAATTATTTGGAATTTTAATGTCAGTTCAAATCAATAGATAAACAAATTAAAAGAGATAACTGTACAGTAAGGCCAAATTTTAATGGTGAATGAATGATAGAGCATGGCAAGAAATAATCTGTCGTTAAGGTGAATTTAGTGTTAACACTATAAATAGAAGAAAAAAAATTGTCGAAATGGATATGTGATAAAGGAGAAGGTCAAGATTGAGATATTAGTTCTCAAATCATAGAAAATAAGATTTCTATGCATTGCAGGTGTGATTGAAGCTTCATTAAGCATTGTTTCTAGTCAATATTCCTTAGCATAACTCTTTGATAAATAGATGTTGCAGAAGCTATACATCATGACTTCTATGGTGCAAGAGATGTATGAGGATAATATGGAGAGAGTTAAAATTCAAGAGTATTTCATTGCCATGAAGAAGGAGAAGTAATATCTTCTTGAAAAGATGCATGAGATGCAGACTCAGCTACATATTCCAAATGAAAACCCAGGAAGAGTGCATGAGATGGAGACTCAACTCCATGATGCAAAGGAAACACTAGCCTAGTATGTGCATGAACATGAGGTATGAAATTCAAGTTTATCTTCAAATTCCTCTCAAGATAAATTTTTTTTTATTTTTCAAAGACATAGTAGAGGAATAGGGTCCAAATTATTGATGAGAAAGGGATATGAATGTAAACGATTAGGAAAATATGCACATGACATAGTTGAGCCAATTCTTGTTGAGGAAACTGAAAGGCTTAAGTAGCTGGGTGTTGGTTATAGAAAACATGATGGAGAATGCTCCAAGGCCATGAAGGCACATGAAGGTGTTCCAAGAAAGACTTTCATTTCATGCTCATTACCTCAAGCTTGTAAATATTGTGTTGATATGAATGCAAAATATTTACACCGACTTTGCAAGAACATTCTCATAAGAATGCAGCTAATGAGAATGGTGAACAAGAGAATGCTGAAATATCTAATATCATTGAATGCATTTTTGGTATTCTGAAGAGAGCCACTACCTCATCAAATTCACCTCCTCAAGAAGGGGACAATGGTAAATGTTCAAGGTATAAAGCTGCATTTAACAACATTGCTTTTGATTATGATAAACATGGTAAAGAATCACATTATATTTGGATTATGTTTGAATGTACCTTTTGTGGTTGGAATAACCATAATGTCTTAAGATGTTGGAAGAAGATAACCATGCATAGGAAACTTTATAAACATAGGAGACAGAAAGCCAAAGGTGCATTGGACAAAGAAAGCATGTTGAAAATAAGATGAAATTGTTTTGCACTAATTTCCATAAGCAAGGTAATCTTGTAGACAAGTGTTTTACTTTGTACCCATCAAGTCATCCACGACATTTGATGAACTTGGAAAGAGAACTTGACAATAATGGAAAAGAGGATTCCATAATCAATGCAGGTCAGGATGATTCACATGATGAAGTGCAGCTAAAAGAGGCACCATTGAAATAGTTTGGTAAGAGATGGTTATATTTCTTATCCAATTGAGGCCTCCCATGTATTTTGATGATTGAATGCAATTATTTTCTATTGAAATTATGTTGCGTGTTTATGCTAGGAAGGTTTTTGAAAGTGGATTCTGTTGACTCACTATTATTGTAGTAAAATTTGTTCATTTAAGATCTTTAATTACATCTATATATGAATGGGGTTCTTGTACTTATAATTTTACTTGTGAGAGTGTTGAAGCATTTATACATGCATTAGTGTTTGTGTGTATGAACATGCATGAGTGATCGATTTGTGTGGGAGTGATCACTTTTTGTATCATGTATCTATGTCAACTTTAGAGTGTTGATCATTTTCACATGCATGGGTGTCGACTTGTGTTGGTCCATTGATCGAAGAGACATGCTTTCTCAACTTTTTTTTTGTCAATGAGTTTTGACACCAAGATGAAAGAGTAAATGGTGAAGTTCACATGATGTAAAATTTGTTTCTTTGAATGAGAAAAAGGATATGTTGTAAACTTACTTTTCTTTCATGATGTGTTTTTCAGAGTGATGGTTGTGCTTCTGACAAGATGTCGCAGGATTTTTGAAGGTCCATTGTTGAGAAAGAGGCTCATGATTAGCTTTCATTCTCAAATCCATGGCATGAGCAGCATGTCAAACTAGAGGATGATGGAAAGAGGGAAAATATGTCAACGAATTTGCGGCCATTTTAGACCATTTTATGTGTTGACGCCAAGAAGCGTAAGAGGTGGCAAATGCATTCTTCCAGATGTGGAATTTGGAACCATGGAGGTAAAATACTGGCCATTTATTTTCTTATTATTACTGATGTTGGAACTCATTTTTTATTTCGCATATATGGGCTTAACTTGGGAAAGTGGTTTTCAAGGAGAATCTTGCATGAAATGCATGTTTATGCAAACGAGGAGCATGATTCTTAGTGGGAAGGAAATAAGATAGTTTTCCAAGCACAAAGGTATCGATTTGGTATAGAAAAGTGTTATATCATTCAACAAGCAACCAACAAGTGTTGGATTGGATCAGCAACAAAAGGAGAAAATTGGTTGAAGTGCTAATCCATTTGCAAGGTAATGCATTTCAGTGAAATCAAATGGTTGTCATGGCAATTTTTCCAAGTATAATCAAGATGATAGAACTTGGGAAATAGAGTTTTATTCAACTCTCATGAGATAACCATCTTTTGTAGTTCCAAAAGGATGTCAGTAGGAAGGAGATATTGGAATATCGATTAGGGGAATTTTTTTTCCAAAAGATCAAATTGCTCAGAATTGCACCAAACCAAAACGACTAGATATGACCCATTGCTGGGAATCAAACCCTCATTCAAAACATGAAAATTTTCAAAAATAAAGGTTCGAAGGAGTCAAGAGAGGTCAACCATGGTCAAAGGCCCTCTGAGCAAATGACACTATGACAAGTGTGACAACATGATTTGTAGAATTTGTTTAGAAGTGAATTTTTTTATGGATTTGGTGCCTAAGGTTGTAATATGTGTATGATGTGTGTTATTTATCCACATTTTATTTTCTGTACATGTGTTTTTAAAATCTAATTAAGTCATAAATTCCTCACAAAATACACATAAACCCCTTCAAAATTTGTTAAATTTCGACGATCTTAAACACATATACTTTTTACTTATGATGGAGCTAGCACAACAAAATTAGTTTTCTAATATTCAAATCAATTTGGTATGACAGAGACAATTAAGATTATTTTAGCCAAGGTTAGCTAGAATAATTATCTATTGGTTTTTGAATTTTTGCAAGGAAAAATTTAATTGTGAGCAAGTTTATGTGTGAAGGAGAAGGTCAATATTGAGAGATCAGTTCTCAAATTACAACAAATAATCTTTGTATGCATTGCAGGTCAGATGGAAGATTCATTAATAATTCTTCCTAGTCAATGTTCCTTAGCAAAAATCTTTGATAAAGAGATGTTGCAGAAGCTCTACATCATGAATTTTGTTGTGCAAAAGATGTATGAATATATGAGGGATATAATTACAATTCAATATTATTTGAATGCCATGAAGGACGAGAAGAAATAGCTTCTTGAAAATATGCATGAGATGCAGACTAGGCTCCATATTTCAAATGAAAACCTAGCAAGGATGCATGAGATGGAGACTCAAATCCATGATGCAAAAGAAACACTAGCCATGTATGTGCATGAAAAATAGGTATGAATTCAATTTTATCTTCTAATTCTTCTCAAGATGAATGCTTTGGTGTTTTTGAAATACATACTAGAGGAATAGGGTCCAAATTATCAATGAAAATGGGCTAAGAAGGTAAATGGTTAGGAAAACATGCACAAGGCATAGTTGAGCCAATTGTTGTTGAGGAAAGGCCTAATTATTTGGGTCTTGGTTATGGAAAACATGATGGATAATAATCCAAGGCCATGGATTCATGTGAAGGTGTTCCAAGAAGGAATTTCATTTCATGTTCATTCCTCAAGCTTGTGAAGATTGTGTTTAAGAGGAATGCAAAAATTTTACACCCACTTTGCAAGAAGATGCTCATAAGAATGCAACTAATGAGAATGATGAACGAGAGCATGTTTAAAGCTCTAAATTCATTGAATTCATTGTTGGTATTCCAAAGAGAGCCGCTACCTCATTAAATTCACCTCCTCATGTAATGTACATCTTCTCCAATGATTTTTTTTATTTTTTTTCGGTTATTAAGTACTATTATCATTAATAATAATACATAATAATAACCTTTGACCTTCAATTATTTATTATACTAATATCATCTAAATGTTTTATGAAAGTTTTACAATTCCATCTGTTTGGAATATAATTTCCCAAGAGTTTTTAACCTTAAGATTTACATTCTTAACTCTTCTATTTTCAAATTGCCATCCACTTCCATTTATACAATCATTATTTCATTTCCCCATACTTCTGAGGAGTTTTTCATCATATACCAATCTTTTATATTAACTATATAACTCCAAAATAGATATATAAATCTCTCCTTTGTTTAAAACCTACCCCACTAATATTACATAATCGTTTTTATTTTAATGTTCCAAACATACATATGTATGATATTAAAGTTTATATCACACTTAAAATTGGTTGTTGTACCATAATCCATTCATTGGAATTGACTTACGTTAATATAGTTATCTCGTTTCCCTTTTTATATGATTATCATTCACTTTGGGTACCATATCGTATGAATCATTATTGTTTTAGTTATACATCTGATATGGTGGATATTATTGAATAAAATATAATAACTCTATTCTTCTCATGAGTCGATGTAATATCCCTCGCGTAAGCCACCATTAAAAAAAAAAAAAAAAAAAAATCTCATAAAATGAGGGTTATTAAATAATTAAATATTACTAATTATTATATTGATATTACATGAAGAATATTCTTGTAATTATTAATTATAAGAATATTGGAAGAATTATTTCTTAATTATTTTATTTAGAATAATTTATATTGTTCTATGGAAATAAATTATATTTTCAAGTTGGTATATTTTATGAGTTTTAGAAATAATGAGTAATAGCTTTGGTTTTAGAAATAATGAGTAATAGATTTGGAAAAACTACATGGATAAGTGATATTTTTCTCACAAGGAAAAAACAAATACAGCTTTAAAAATAAAAGCATGAGAGATTTATGGATTGATTTTGTGAGTTAGAAAAGCTGGAATGCTTTTATGACTTAGAAAAGATGGAATTATTTTATGATTTAGAAAAAAGCTGGAATAATTTTATGATTTAAATAATATTGAATGCTTTTGTGATTTAGAAAATATGGAATTCTTTTATGATTTAGAAAAAAATTGGAATAATTTTATGATTTATAAAATCTATTCCATTCTATTAATTCTATTTATTATAAGACTATGAGGGAAATAGAAGAGGGAAAAGAGAGAATACATGGAGAATGGAGCCAAGGAAGAGGAAGAGAGTATTCCAAGCATGAATCAGGAGATAAGTAACCATATTCTTTGAAAATATTTTTCTTTTCATATGGGCCATGATTCTATAATGATTGAATTTATTTGCAATAAAATTTTTAGTGTATTAAAAGCTAGATCTACACGTATTTATGCATTATTTTGATAAAACCCCAAGGGGATCTTGTTAAGAAGGCTAAATAGATCCAGATCTGGTATGGATTTAATGTTTCATCCATATATCGGTTGTAGATCTGAATATTAACCTACAGAAGCTCAAGCTCCTCATATAAAATGCTGTCAAGTCTTTTTGCAACTTTTCCATTTGTTTCTGCTATTATTTCTTAGGGATTCTTACTCTTGCTTCAAGTAAATCCAATGATTATACAAAGGAACTTGATTATAGATCTTATTTCTTGATGCCATACTGTAACATGAGTCTAATGTATTATTTCCAATGTCTTCTAGCAGAAACTGTGTAATTCCTGAAGTAGGTTTTCTCTATTTACCAGCTCTCTCCTTTAGCAGATTTTCAACTAGTGTTGATTGTGGGAGATCCATTTAAACCCTCTAGACTCATTTATTTTTGCTGAAGCTATGATTGGAGGTCCCACATAGCCTAAAATAAGGGAACCCAACCCTGGTCTACATTATTTTCACACTGACATGCTTATACAGTGTCCTCATTGAGCCTATTGCAGATTTTCCTGAGAGTGGAATTTCCCGCTTCTTCCTTGGTTGTTTTTTGCTTCTCTTTTAGATCCATTGTTTAGATCTATAGATCTAAGGTTCCTAAGAGTATAAAAATCTAAGAGAAGTGTGTCATTCCCACACTTGCTGTGTTTCACCATTCTTCTATAGACAGAGTCTGGAACGAGCCAGGATGCATCTTGATTTCACCCTTCCTTGTGAAGGTGATGCATCCAGTAAATGTCCTACCAGTCTATCTCTGGTTTAGATATATTGGTGTAATTCGATATTTTTGTGACTCCATAGTGTAATATCCTAATATATTCCCTACTAAGCCTATTTTTTCCTAATTGGAACATCACATAATTGTATGCAAGGAAATAATTATTGTGTTAAAACTCTTCAAAATGAATAGAAGAGAAAAATATATCCTTGTATGCATTATTGGATTAGATTACTGAAGAGGAAAAAGGGTAATCACATCCTTTGTTATGGAATATTATTTAGAGAAACATATATGCTTGTATGCATGGGAAAAATATTGTTTTGAGTATTAGATTTCTAGAGAAAACGAAGAGGAAATCACATAATATTTATTGTGTTAGCCCTATTTTGGGAAAAATAATATGTATTTTGTAAACCTAAAGGGATTAGCTATGGTATTAGATTTATCTTGGGAGAATATTATGCATAGTTATTGGTTATATCTTTTCGATGAGAGGGAAATGTAACTTTGCCTGCATGAAATAATAAGTGGTATGTGTTTGACCCTTGGAAAAAGAAATGTGTTTATTTTTTTATGAAATATTTATTTAGTTTCTTTTGGAAAGAAATATATGTTTTACATGCAGGAAGAACAAGATATGTTATTGCATGCACAAAACTATAAATTGTATGTTAACTTTGTTTGAAATAGAGTTGGCATTGTTATACATAATAACCATTATGAATAGATCTTGGGTGGAAAATATGTTTTGGAAAAGAACATGTGTTCACATGCATAAGTATAACATCTATTGCATTAATCCATTTTGAAAAGAAAACATAAGAGTAGGAAAAAAGAGAAATTGCTTGTTGGGATAGTTATCTTGAAATTTTGTTATGCATTTGCATGCACAATATTATTATATAGTATGTTGGCTTTCTTTTGGAAATAATATGAAAGTGCATGCAAGATTTTGTTAGTGTTTGTTAGAAGGAGGATGCTTGATAGTGATTTATTTGTTACTAATGCATGTGAAATGATGTAAAATAAGGAAACTAATGTCAATGTGGTTATGTTTTATACATGTATACAAATATTTGTTGAAGTGTCACAAATAGAGATTGATTATTGATTTACAAATATTTTATCTAATCATGATATCAAGTGTGTTGACGACAGCAATGGCAGGAAAGAAGGATGACTTGAGAAAATGAATTTTCAAGTTTAAAATTGTGGAAGATAAAGAGTTGTTAGTCCATTCAGGTTTAGTAGCTCCAATTGCACGATGATCCCCTGAAGGAAACAGTCTGACTACAAAGACACAGATTGATGATTCGTTGGTAAATGGTATCATGTTGACTGTAATAGCTTATAGCTAGTTATGTTTCGTTTAATATTATTTTTCTATGTAATTTTTATGACAATGGTCAAGGGATGGAATCCCTTATAACCATTGAGTGACGGGTGAGAACTCTCATGAGCGTTTAATTAATAAATTAAACGTTTAATGGTTTTCACCGTACGGGGTTTCTAGGGTATATTGGTGTCTACTTATGTGATTTTTCATTGTGTAATTTTCATGATGTGATGTTTATATTATCAATTAGGTGATGTACTAATTGAATTAAAACGATCATGGGATCGATACATAGCTATAATAGGAAATTTAAGTTAATATGCTACAACAAGGACAATTAATGGTTGGGTAACTCACTATGATTTTTACTAAATGTTTCTCTAAGTGATGATGATGGGTATTTAAATGGTTAATGCAGAAATATAAAAGGAAATTTATAAGGTTACACATTTGTATATTTTGAAAAAAATTCCTAACTCCATGCATTTTCTTGTGAGGTTGTCGGGGTATGTTACAAATGGTATCAAAGAAAAACGTTGCAACACTGGTGCCTTTTTGGGAATCGTTATGCAAAAAAGAAGAAGAAGAAGTAGAGTTATGATGCTAGTGGTCATCATCTCAGGTATGATTTTAATTAAACTTGTAGTATACTACAATTAACATGCGATGCATGATGCCTGATTAATGACCACATGAAAGAGTAGAAAGTTACAATGTTTCTTTAGAAGTTGTGCTCATTAAATTCGAATATGGATGAGGATAAAAGACAATAAAACCTATATTTTACATATGAACCATCTTGAGCACTCATCAATTATAGTGTGGATTAATTACCAACGTTTGCATGCATAATATTAGAAAAAATTATTATGGTGCATCAAAAAAAAAAAGAGAGAAAGCATGACTAAAGTTACCATGCACTGCTTATAAATAATGAATTCATATATGGTTGGTGTGATAACTATATAATTTAGAAGTTGGGGTTGACCCTGAAGAAGAAAATGGAATGTTGAAAACAATATATATATATATATATATATATATATATATATATATATATATATATATATATATATATTTAGAAAAACACTTTAGTTTCTAAAAATAAATAATGAGTGAAGTAGAACTCACATAGTGAACTTAAAGTCAATGTAAAAATCATAGTAGCATAATTTTGGGTTCTCTTTCTTCATTTAGAGTTGTAGAGGAAAGTTTGCATTCCATGTTTTCGACAAAAAGTGGTAATTGGGATCCACAATTTTGTTGTTTTAAATAATTGCATTTGTGTAAGTTTTGGATGTGATCAATCTTAACAGCAAGCAATTTTCATACCTTGAGATCATGTAACCCTCATGTTGATTCCAGGAAAAAGTTTTTTTTAGACTTGGATCCATAATTTGGTAAATATTTTTGATTAGATGCTCATGTAGGGATTGTTGGTTGTCTTTTTGGCAGAAATTTTACCATTGATGATATGAATATGATTCATACTATTCTATAAATTCTAGTTTTACTATCTCTCTGATAGTTTAAACATATTTATGGAAATTTATTTCATGACCGCTAACTAGTCCCCCGATGGCAGTAGAGTGTATGCTTTCCAACTATTTGGTAGAATGTCGCATTGACCATAGATTGCATGCTTGAAAATTGTTGTTATAATTCTAAGATGGATGTAGATTGCATGCTCACAAATTGTTTGTTGGAATGTTGAATTGGTCATAGATTGCATGCTTGCACAATATTTGATAAAAGTCTACAGTGGTTGTAGATTACATATTGAAAATTATTTTCTGAAAATCTCTCAATGGTTGTTTCTTACATGGCTGCATGCTAATGGTAAGGAAAGAAAAAAATAACATTTTTTGTCCTAGTGTTCAATGGGACTGTTATTTCTCTACAATATTGATGGTTGCTAAAGTGAGACCTTAAATAAAGCATAATGCTATGGTATGCAAAATATGTTAATGTATTTTTTCTAAGTTACATGATTTTAATCATGTGGAAATTTGGAATGTATACAACCTATATTACATGTGATGAATTTTTGTCGATCTACTTTGACAAATTGTGGGACCCATGTTTGTAACACCCCTAGTTTATTTATTTTTTTCAAAGCTAGACATTTGAACTTTAATCCTAAGGGGAGTGGACCCCAGAAGGGATAAGTATATTTTGTGGATGTAATTAAATATTTCATTATGAAAATAGAATAAAATAATGTTGTGCAGATTGACCAAATGAGAATTGTGAGATCACTTGCTAAATCCATGAGGATGGATAGAGGCAAATATTTCCCCAAAAATCTCTCAAAAATCCTTGAAAGAATTTATTTCCAAATTATATTTTGAGGAAAATCTAGTTTCCCCAATGATGTGGAGAGCAGTTGGGAAGAGGTAAAAAGCTGGGAAAAGCAGAAAGCAGCTTTAAAAATCCCTAAAATGGGAAGCCTAGGCAAACAGGAAAAAAAGAATCCTGATATTCTTGACGCAGAATTAGAAACAGGCTTTGGGGATCAAAAGCTTAAATAAGCTATTCCTAAACAGATTAGAGGTTGGTCTATTCTTGGAGATGATCTCAGCTCATGGGTGAGTTCTGTAGGACAGAAGAACTCTACGGTTGGGAGGTTGGTCAATTTGCAGAAGGGGTATGTTTAACATTCACTAATGTTTACAACATTAGTTATGGTTGACTATGGTTGATTGTCAAAGATACTAAGTAGATCAATATTGTGAAATTGTTATTCTCTACATTTAACAGAAGTCTGTAGAAGCAAATTATCCTCTCAGCTCTGTGTAGTTGTAGGAATGATATCTATGGGAAGGAATTCAGCAGAATCTCTAAACCAGTGTTGGTATAAATTTGAGAATACATATTTTCCCACAGATGACTTACATATTAACTCTAATCCGCTTTTGTATTATTAACTAAATAATGTATATAGAAATAGGAAGCAAAGTATTATGATATCATAGATGACTGAAGCTAGACATAAATTACATGGCAGTGACATAATTAAATGGAACAAAAAAAATGAGTATAACATTTCGTACCAATGCAATGAATAAATAGCTAAAGTATAGAGAATGCAATTAAATGGCAGTACCATGAATAGGTGCTATAGATATACCTATATGTCTATTCACATAATTAAAATAACTCAAAATCTAAGTACAGATCTGTAGAATTATAGAAGTAACCCTACCAGTAGGAAGATAGAATTAAATTCTACCCCAAGACTGAAAGAGAGAAAGAGAAGCATAGATTTTCTCGACAGCTAGATATGTCTACACATACAAAAATCTACAGCTAGATAGACCTAAATAATGCTATACACAATTTTATACTGAGAAGAAACTATACACTGGTGCATGACCAACCTTCTTCCCCTGTGAATGGTCCCAGGGGAATACTACATTTGTAAAATGACTGATAAAAATATTATGAAATGGCGTGCAACCTATGTAAACTGTGAATGATAAAAACTATTTCACCCATCTGACTTACAGGAAATAATGGTCAAGAGTACTAGCTTAAAAACTAGACACATTAAATATGTTATACATTATGGTTGACATCAGTAAGTAATATAGAAAAAAATTCCAATTTGGTAGTATACAGAGAACCTACTGTTGGAGTAAAATAATACATATTAAAAATTTAAACCTGGTGGAAATTGAAAAATTCTCATTCAAAGGACTTCTGTAGCCTTGAACGCTCTTGTAAAAGAGCCCTTTATATTCACGGATGTATCAAAATGAAGAATAGAAAGGGAAGATAAGAGTATATATCTACAATTTCCTTTAATCCAATATAAGAAGATTGTTTTTAATCCAATATAAGCAGATTATTGCAAAAGAAACAAACTAAAAAAAAAATCATAATAACATGAGGTAGGAACGTGGAAACAATAGAAAATAGTAGTGATCTGTCATCACAAACAGAGACGAATCACACCTATATATATATATATATATATATAGATATATTAAATTCAGAAACAAAATTTAAGAACCGAGATGGCCAGGTTCATTTTAACATAGAAAAAAAATATATCTATAAATTCCGGGAACTATCTGGGCTGGATTAAATTTTTTAATAGTACCAGTCTCTAAAAAAAATTATGGCTACTGTAAAAACCCTTTATGAAAATAAAATTCGAATCGTCAAACCCATTTTGGGCGAGAAGAGTGAGAAATCCGGTCACACTCATATTCAGGACGCGTCGATACCGACCTGAAAATTCACGATAGGGAGAATTCCAGTCAATTTAATTTTGACTTCACCAAAATCCAAAGGAAGAGAACCCTTGTCGAGATTCAAACTCACCTGAAATAAAATGAATGCAACGTGAGGTAGCGAATGGTGAGGTGTGAAGGTACCTCAGAAAAATTAATACATTCGAACTAACACAAAAACCAGGGTTACCTTTGATATTTGAAGGCCATGTAACCAAATGCGACCTACAAAATGAGCATATGATTATATATATATGTAAAACAAGAAAAAAAATATAACGTTCACTAGAACGAAAACAAAAACTAGTATAAACTAAATGGTAACGAACCGATAAGTTACTTGTGCAGAAAATTCTTTTTTAGAGCCGAACACCTCAGCGAAGGAAACACACATAATCACGGAAGACAGGAGGAGTAGAAATTACTACTCACAAGAGATTAATAGCAGTGCGCAGAACCGAACAAGGGACAATAGAATGAATATCAAGCCAATATAACAGAACGATAAAGCAACAGGAGGTCAAATTGTAGAGGTTGAGATGGTTTGATAAATTACGCGATAGGGAAAATCAAACGAAAAAAAAGAACAAATCGAACGTGATCATAATGGTGACGAGAATGAAAAAAAATTATACCTGAGAACTCGGTGAATCGAATAAATGGCTACGCTCAGAATCCGGGCAAATTTTGACGTTTCGCTTTTCCAAATGAGTAGAGTACAGGCACCAATAGTCGATCAAGAGAAATGAAGAGCAAAAGAACACTCCATTCGACAATTCCAGAAATTAATACAAATCAGTAAACCAAAATGATTGAAAAACCCTATCGACCTTGAATCATCTCCGCCACCCAGGTGTCAAAAGATCGATGGGGGTCACGTAGATCGATTTGGGGTGAAATCAAAATCCATTGCATAGTGAGTCAACATAAATGAAAATCCATGGTATGCAGATTCACAGTACTCCAAATCGTATGAGCAGACCGGCGATATTAATGAATGGCCATACGTTACCAATATAAAAATGTAAATGCACAACCATTGCATGTACCCACGACCTAAAGTTGGGTCACGGGATAATAAACCCGCCTTTCACTCCACATAATGCCCCAAAACAAGGTTGACGTGGAAGGCTCGACAAACTATTTGATACTAATCCTAGTAACTCCACATCATGTAAAGATAAGTACGTCACATTTAATGTCGTCTATCCACACATAAACATTGTACTAGTGGTGAGTACGTGGGAGAGGTACGATAATTACACCACTCAACCAAGTCTGCAAGGCTAGACTGAACGATATATGAGGGACGATATAAATAAAATTTTAATTAGTTAAAACTTTGGGTAATTTGGGTTCCAGCTATAGTTTAAGAATTATGGGAAAGGGGATGAGGACTTAGAAACAATTGAAAAAATATGATGCCGAAACCCAAAACATATACGTGGTGAACTTTAATAAGGAATGTGGGTACAAATTGATATATATGGGGGTGTTCTAGGGATAAGGAATTTATACATACACCATAGGTGTCTAAAGTATAGTTATATATGAAGGTATATATATAACATAAGCCACAAACAAAAAGTGACCTATGAAATTATGGCAAGAATAAATAAGAACTAGAATAGTTCACCAAAGATACACATAAGGAAAATAGGAAAAATCTATTCAACATAATTTCATAATTGTGGAATTCGATAGTATACCTAAATGGAGGTGACAATTACAAGAACCGAATTCTACATTCCAACAAAAAAAAAATAAAAAAAAAATTGAGTGGGATAGAAGAGACGTTACAATGTTGTGGGTGAAGTATATATGCATGGCGTACATAAATATTCCTTCACTTTAATGATAATATGAAAATGGAAAAGTATGTAAATTACAGTGGATTTTTAGACATTGACTACTTTTAGACATTGAATTTTTATTGGATTGAATGGCTATGGAAGCCATGATGAGGCTAATGTAATGAGGTAATGTTTTCTTTTATTATTGAGTTAATGAATACAATGGTTGGGTTATTTAGGAAATAACTCTAGAGTTTTATAAGACTTCTTGCCAGCTTATGAAAAGATATTGGTGGTTAATTTCAACATGGACCTTCCCTAAAAGTCTCATAAAAATCCATAGGAGAAAATAATAAAGAGGAAATATTAACATAATGGGAGAGAAAGATTATGTTAATGACTTAGTTGGAGATAAATAGTAAGTGGAGTAAAATGAAGCATAGCGGGAGAGAAAGGCATGCTTTAATGAAAAAGAAGAGTATCTTTTTCGAAAAATATAAAACAAAAATTCCTGGGCAAAAAGGTTAGCAAACCTTAAAGCAGGATGCTGCTAAAAATCTGCTGGGAAGAAATCACCAAGGAATCAAAGGGGTTGTTTATTCTAGTGGCAAGTATATCTTAGCTCAGTGGGAAACTATTGGAGATAGTTCACGGTTGGGTGGAATATGCTCGGTTACTCAATAATTCCCAGAAATCAACTACGGTTACATGAAATTATGTCTATGCTCAAAATTATCTAAAGATGTTGGATGTTAAAATAGACTGTAAATTTCATGTCTCAAAGTTGTTGCATATGTTATAGTTTTTCATGCATGATATAAAATTATCTTAGCAACAATTTTGATGAAATAGGTTGTGTTTGCAGGTTTTTATGAGCAAATGAGCATGTCAGATATGACTTATCTATATGCATGCATAGAGGAAATCAATTGAAATATATAGGCATATGAAATAACTCATGTTAGATAAAATAATAACTTATTGAACTTTAAATTCCTGATACACTAGAGGAAAATGGCTGGAGATTAATGCCATGAGTTTGAATTTGAATGAAATTACTGTGGGAGAGAAAGACAGTGATTTGTGAAGGAAATGGTTGGAGATAAATACCATGAGTTTGAATTTGATTGAATTATTGTGGCATAGAAAGACATTAATTTCCAAAAACATTAGTGGGAAAGAAATACTAGTGTAACTACTAAATAAAATGCAACGTGCATTTGATAGATTTTTTGTTAATCTTTTGATGATTAAGGGGTAAGTGCTCCTTGAGTTTTTTTGAAAGTATTATGATTTAAGTATTATTTTACATTTCCTAAATCATTACTAATGAAAATTAAAGGTTAATCTTCCAGCAAGAAAATAACATCGAGGATGATGTTCTCTTTAAGGGGGGGAGTTTGTAATATCCCTCGCGTAAGCCACCCTTAAAAAAAAAAAACTCTCATAAAATGAGTGTTATTAAGTAATTAAATATTTTTAATTATTATATTGATATTACATGAATAATTTTCTTGTAATTCTTAATTATAAGAATATTGGAAGAATTATTTCTTAATTATTTTATTTAGAATAATTTATATTCTTCTATGGAAATAAATTATATTTGCAAGTTGGTATATTTTATGAGTTTTAGAAATAATGAGTAATAGCTTTGGTTTTAGAAATAATGAGTAATAGATTTGGAAAAAGTATGGATAAGTGATATTTTTCTCACAAGGAAAAAACAAATACAACTTTAAAAATAAAAGCATGAGAGATTTATGGATTTCTTTTGTGAATTAGAAAAGCTAGAATGCTTTTAAGATTTAGAAAAGATGGAATTATTTGATGATTTAGAAAAAAGTTGGAATACTTTTATGATTTAGAAAATCTGGAATGCTTTTATGATTTAGAAAATATGGAATTCTTTTATGATTTAGAAAAAAATTGGAATACTTTTATGATTTATAAAATCTATTCCATTCTATTAATTCTATTTATTATAAGACTATGAGGGAAATAGAAGAGGGAAAAGAGAGAATACATGGAGAATGGAGCCAAGGAAGAGGAAGAGAGTATTCCAAGCATGCATCAAGAGATAAGTAACCATATTCCTTGAAAATATTTTTTTTTGCATATGGGCCATGATTCTATAATGATTGAATTTATTTGCAATAAAAATTTTAGTGTATTAAAATCTAAATCTACACTTATTTATGCATTATTTTGATAAAACCCCAAGGGGATCTTGTTAAGAAGGCTGAGTAGTTCCAGATATGGTATGGACCTGATGTTTCAACCATATATCAGTTTTAGATCTGAATATTAACCTACAACAGCTAAAGCTCCTCATATAAAATGCTTTCAAGTCTTTCTGCAACTTTTCCATTTGTTTCTGCTATTATTTTTGAAGGATTCTTGCTCTTGCTTCAAGTAAATCCAATGCTTCTACAAAGGAAATTGATTATAGATCTCATTTATTGATGCCAAACTATAACATGAGTCTAATGGCTGATTTCCAGTCTCTTTCAGCAGAAAATGTGAAATTCCTGAAGGAGGGTTTCTCTATTTACTAGCTCTCTCCTTTAACAGATTTTCAACTAGTGTTGATTGTGGGAGATTCTTTTAAACCATATAAACTCATTTATTTTTGCTAAAAATATGCTTGGAGGTCTCGAACATCCTAAAATAAGGTAACCCAGCCCTATTATATACTATTTTCACACTGAATTTCTTATACAGTGTCCTCCTTGAGCCTATTACAGATTTTCCTGAGACTGGAATTTCCCGCTTCTTCCTTG
The DNA here is from genome assembly GCA_034641835.2 of Pinus albicaulis. Lineage (NCBI taxonomy): Eukaryota > Viridiplantae > Streptophyta > Pinopsida > Pinales > Pinaceae > Pinus > Pinus albicaulis. Next base: position 320,914 of record JAXQQM020090754.1, on the reverse strand, counting down.
GTTGGTCTTTGCTTATCTTTTGCATCCATTTTTTAGATATGTATATCTAAGGCTCCTAAGATTATAAAAATCTAAGAGGAGTTTGTTATTACCACACTTTTTGTGTTTCACCATTCTTCTATAGACAGAGTCTGCAACGGGCCAGGAAGCCTCTGGATTTCACCCTTCCTTGTGAAGGTGATGCATCCAGTAAATGCCCTACCAGATTATCTCTGGTTTAGATCTATTGGTGTAATTCCATATTGCTGTGATTCCATAGTGTAATATCTTAATATATTCCCTACTGAGCCTATTTTTTTCCCATTTGAAACATTACATAATTGTATGCAAGGAAATAATTATCGTGTTAAAAGTCTTCAAAATGAACAGAAGAGAAAAATATATCCTTCTATGCATTATTGGATTATATTATTGGAGAGGAAAAAGGGTAATCACATGCTTTATTATGTAATATTATTTAGAGAAACATATATGCTTGTATGCATGGGAAAAATATAGTTTTGAGTATTATATTTCTAGAGAAAACGAAGATGAAATCACATAATATTTATTTTGTTAGCCCTCTTTTGGGAAAAATAATATGTATTTTTCAAACCTAAAGGGATTAGCTATGGTATTAGCTTTATATTAGGAGAATATTATGCATAGTTATTGGTTATATCTTTTGGATGAGAGGGAAATGTCACTTTGCCTGCATGAAATAATAAGTGGTATGCGTTTGACCCTTGGAAAAAGAAATGTGTTTATTTTTTAATGAAATATTTATTTAGTTTCTTTTGGAAATAAATATATGTTTTACATGCAGGAAGAACAAGATATTTTATTGCATGCACAAAACTATAACTTGTATGTTAACTTTGTTTGAAATAGAGTTGGCATTGTTATACATAATAACCATTATGAATAGATCTTGGGTGGAAAATATGAAAAGAACATGTATTCACATGCATAAGTATAACATCTATTGCATTAATCCATTTTGAAAAGAAAACATAAGAGTAGGTAAAAAAAGAAATTGCTTGTTGGGATAGTTATCTTGAAATCTTGTTATGCATTTGCATGCACAATATTATTATATAGTATGTTGGCTTTCTTTTGGAAATAATATGAAAGTGCATGCAAGATTTTGTTAGTGTTTTTTAGAAGGAGGATGCTTGATAGTGATTTATTTTTTACTAATGCATGTGAAATGATGTTAAATAAGGAAACTAATGTCAATGTGCTTATTTTTTATACATGCATACAAATATTTGTTGAAGCGTCACAAATAGAGATTGATTATTGGTTTATCAATATTTTATCTAATCATGATATCAAGTGTGCTGACCACAACAATGGAAGGAAAGAAGGATGACTTGAGAAAATGAATTTTCAAGTTTAACATTGTGGAAGATAAAGAGTTGTTAGTCCATTCAGGTTTAGTAGTTCCAATTGCACGATTATCCCCTCAATGAAACAGTCTGACTACAAAGACAGAGATTGATAATTCGTGGGTAATGGTATCATGATGATTGTAATAGCTTATAGCTAGTTATGTTTCATTTAAAATTATTTTTCTATGTAATTTTTATGACAATGGTCAAGGGATAGACTCCCTTATAACCATTGAGTGAGAGGTCACAACCATGAGGAGTGTTTAATAAATAAATTAAACGTTTGTTGGTTTTCAATCTTCCTTCTTTCCTTTCCGAATTGGATTTAATTTCCTTTTCATCAATGATTGATTTCATTTTGTCTGTTGAATTGATTTTTTAGGGTTTTTAAGGTAACCCTTCCTAACATTCTCTTCTTCTTTTTAATGAGGTTATTATTCCTTCAATTTTTTTTTAATAATTTAATTAATTAAATAATTTTAATTAATTAAATTAATATATATATATATATATATATATATATATATATATATATATATATATATATTCTTTTAACAATTGATTTTTTTTTCAACTCTTTTTTTTTATTGAAAAGTTACAACCCTAGTGAAACGTGGCTATTCACATATATTCACCTATAAAATATATGTCCACTTATGTCTATTTCTCCATGTAAAAGTAAACTTACCATTAACAAGAGATTTTTTATTCCTTTACTTCTTATTTTACCTTCCAAATACCATGGGCAATTACCATGGGCTTCCAAAACCACGAGCCTGTAAACCACTGAAAGTATAATCAAAATAACTGTACCTACTCTTCCTTTTTTATTTTTAATTTTAATTTGTCTTGGTATGTACGTATATGTACACACACACACACACACACATATATATATATATATATATATATATATATATATCTTTTTTTCTTTTCTTTTGGAACTATTTTCTTTTAAATGTTTTTTTTTTCATTTTACTTTATTTCTCGCTTTATGTTAACTTTCCTTCTCTCTTATATTTTTTTTATTAATATATATATTATATATATATTTCTTCCCTTTTTTTTCAAATTTTTATTATGGCTAAAGGCCTAGTGGTTAAAATGGAGAAACTCCAAGATTTATAGCAAAACGCTTCAGTCATGACGGCAACAAGGTTGGCGATTTTTATAGTTAAAAACACGAATCAAGGAGCGAAACTCTATGCAGTGACAAGCAGCCAGAATAATGAATTTCTTTGATACCAAATGAAGTGAACAAAGTTCCTTCTCAAGTTAAAATACTCCAAAACACTTGGAATACAAAGATATCCATGAGGATAAAAATATTATATTATAAAAGACATGAGATAGATATATGATAAAATGTTACAATGAAGCCCTACTTATATACCTACGTAGGTGACCTTTCATGACTGGGCATGCCTCCTAGACACGCCCTTCCACTAACTTAATGACTACTTACATAATCCTTAATTGAATATTTAATAATTATATTTGTTATATTCGTTATGAATTATATTCATAACATTGCCCCTTCCTTCAAAAGATTTGTCCTCAAAGCTTATAGTTGACACTTTTCTTCAATTCAATCATGTGCCATTTTCTTCATCTACTTTCGTCACAATTTAATATATCAAATTTTATTTATTTATCCGTTATGAATTGGACCTTCCTTCAGAACTTTGTCCTCAAATTTTTATGGATAATAATTTATTCATCTTGTATTTGTTAAAGTACTATAATTTTCAGGAAGTTTTCCTTCTTTCCTTTCCGAATTGGATTTAATTTCCTTTTCATCAATGATTTATTTCATTTTGTCTATTGAATTGATTTTTTAGGGTTTTTAAGGTAACCCTTCCTAACTTTCTCCTCTTCTTTTTAATTAGGTTATTATTCCTTCAATTGTTTTTTAATAATATAATTAATTAAATAATTTAATTATATATATATATATATTCTTTTAACAATTGTATTTTTTTTTAACTCTTTTTTTTTGTTGAAAGGTTTCAACCCTAGTGAAACGTGGCTATTCACATATATTCACCTATAAAATATATGTCCACTTATGTGTATTTATCCACGTAAAAGTAAACTTATTATTCAAAAGAGATTTTTTATTCCTTTACTTCTTATTTTACCTTACAAATACCATGGGAAATTACCATGGACTTCCAAAACCATGAGCTTGTAAACCACTGAAAGAATAATCAAAATAACCTTACCTACTCTTCCTTATTTACTTTTCCTTTTTAATTTTAATTTGTCTTGGTATGTACGTATATGTACTTTTTATATATCTCTTTTTTTATTTATTTTTAATATACTTTTACTTTTCTTCTCTCTTTTATTATTTTTAATATAAATTCTTCCTTTTTTAATATTTCTTAAATTTTTTTATATAAATTATTCTCCTTTTTTTATATTTCTTTTTGAAAAATTATTTGGTTTGTTTTCTGCCTCTTTATGTTAACTTTCCTTCTCTCTTTTCTTAATATTTTATTATGGCCAAAGGCCTCTAACAAACTCAGCAATGGAGAAACTCCAAAGTTTGTATCAAATACTTCAGTCCCGATGGAAACAAGGTTGACGATTTTTATGGTCAAAGACCTGGATCGGAGAGTGTGGCTCTGTGCAACGCTTAAGCAGCTGAAGGCTCGAACTTCTCTAATACCAAATGAAGCGGAAATAGTTCCTTCTCAAGTTATAGCGCTTCTTTAAAATTTGTGCTCATGAAATTTGAATATGGATCTGGATAAAAAACAATAAAACCTCTATTGTACCTATGAACCATCCTTAGCATTCACTGGTTATAGTGTGGATTAATTAGCAACATTTGCATGCATAATATTAGAAAAATGATTATGGTTCATAAGAAAAAATAGGGGGGAAAACATGACTAAAGTTACCATGCACTTTTTATAAAGAACGAATGCATGTATGGTTGGTGTGATAACTAAATAATTTAGAAGTTGGGGTTGACCTTGAAGAGAACAATGGAATATTGTAAAAAAAAAATATGATTGAACCTCTTTAGTTGTTAAAAATAAGAAATGAGTGAAGTGGAACTCACATAGTTAACTTAAACTCAATGAACAACTCATAGTAGCATAATTGTGGGTTCTCTCTCTTCATTTAGAGTTGTAGAGAAAATTTTGCATTTTATGTGTTCGAAATAAATGAGATCCAAAGTTTTGTTGTTTTAAATAATTTCATCCATGGAATTTTGGATGTGATTCATCTTAACATTAAGGGGTATTCATATCTTGATATCATGTAACCCCCATGTTGATTCCAACAAAAAATTATTTTTAGACTTGGATCCATTATTTGGTCGACTTTCATGATTAGATGCTCCTGTAGGGATTGTTGATTGTGTTGTTGGCAGAAATTTTACCATTGAAGATATGAATATGATTCATGATATTCTATAAATTCTAGTTTTACTATCTGTCTGATAGTTTAAACACATTTATGGAAATTTATCTCTTTTTTTCTAACCAGTCCCTCAATGGCGGTAGATTGTATGCTTGCCAAATATTTGGTATAATGTCTCATTGACCATGGATTGTATGCTTGAAAATTGTTGTTAAAATTCCTTAATGGATGTAGATTGTATGCTTGAAAACTGTTTGTTGGAATGTTGAATTTGTTGTAGCTTGCATGCTTGCACACTATCTGATAAAAGTCTACAGTGGTTGTAGATTTCATGATTGCAAATCATTTTACCAAAATTCCTCAATGGTTGTCACTTACATGGATGCAAGCTAATGGTAAGGAAAGAAAAAAAATTGCATTTTGTGTCCTAGTGTTAGTGGGACTATTATTTCTATACAATATTGATGGATGGTAAGGTGGGACTTTAAATAAAGTATAATGCTATGGTATGCAATATATATTAATTTCTTTTTTCTAAGATACATGTTTATTATTATGTGGAAATTTGGAATGTATACCACCTATATTACATGTGATGAATTGTTATCAATGTATTTTGACAAATTGTGGGACCCATGTTGAGGGTAAAGTATAGATGCGCGATCTATATAAATATTCCTTTTCTTTAATGATAATATGCAAATGGAAAATGTAAATTACAATGGATTTGTAGACATTGACTATCTTTAGCCATTGAATTATTATTGGATTCCATGGCTATGAAAGCCATGATGAGGCTAATGTCATGATGCAATATTTTATTTTATTATTGAATTACTGAATACATTAGTTTGGGTATCTACGAAATAACTCTATATTTTTAGAAGAATTCTTGCCAGCTTATGAAAAGCTATTGGTGGCTAAGTTAAACTTGGACCTTCCCTAAAAGTCTCCTAAAACTCCCTAGGAGAAAATAATAAAGAGGAAAATATTAACATAATGGGTGAGAAAGATTATGTTAATGACTTAGTTGGAGATAAATACTAAGTGGGGTAAAATAAACCACAGCGGGAGAGAAAGGAATGCTTTAATGAAAAAGAAGAGTATCTTTTTCAAAAAATATAAAACAAAAGTGCCTAGGCAAAAAGGTTGGTAGACCTTAAAGCAGGATGCTGCTAAAAATATTCTAGGAAGAAAGCACCAAGGAATCAATGAGGTTGTTGATTCTAGTGGCAAGTAGATCTTAGCTTAGTGGGTAACTATTGGAGATAGTTCACGGTTCGGTGGAATATGATGGATTCCTCAATAATTCCCAGAAATTAACTAAGGTTAGATGAAATTTTGTCTGTGTTATGTTACTGATTTTAAAATTGCCTAAAGATGTTGGATGTTACAATACACTACAAATTGCATGTCTCAAATTTGTTGCATGTGTTATAGTTTTGCATGCATGACATATAAAATTATATTAGCAGAAATTTCAATGAAATGGGTTGTGGTTGTAGGTTTTTATGGGCAAATAAACATGTCATAAATGACTTTTATATATGCATGCATAGAGGAAATTAATTGAAATATATAGGTGACTAAAATAACTCATGTTAGATAAAATAATGAGTTATTTAACTTTAAATTTCTGGCAAACTAGAGGAAAATGGATAGAGATTAATGCCATGAGTTTGAATTTGATTGAAATTACCATGGGAGAGAAAGACTGTAATTTGCAAAGGACATGGTTGGAGATAAATTCCATGAGTTTGATTTTCATTGAAATTATTATGGGAGAGGAAGATAGTAATTTGCAAAAACATTAGTGGGAGATAAATACTAGTGTAACTCCTAAATAAAATACAACATGCACTTGATAGAGTTTTTCTTATCATCTTGATGATTAAAGGGCTAAGTTCTCCTTGATTTTTTATGGAATTATTATGATTTAAGTATTATTTTACATTTCCTAAATAATTGGTCATGAAAATTCGAGGTTAATTTTCCAACAAGAGAAGAACATCGAGGATGATGTTCTATTTAAGGGGGTGATTTTGTAATATCCCTGGCTTAAGCCACCGTAAAAACTCTCGTAAAATGAGGGTTGTTAAATAATTAAATATTATTTATTATTATATTGATATTACATGAATAATATTCTTGTAATTGTTGGTTATAAGAATATTGGAAGAATTATTTCTTAATTATTTTATTTATAAGAATTTATATTCTTCTATGGAAATAAATTATATTTCCAAGTTGGTATATTTTATGAGTTTTACAAATAATGAGTAATAGATTTGGAAAAAGTATGGATAAGTGATATTTTTCTCATGAGAAAAAATCAAATCTAGCTTTAAAAATAAAATCATGAGAGATTTATGAAATGCTTTTATGATTTAGAAAAGCGAGAATCCTTTTATGATTTAAAAAAAAATGAAATTATTTTATGATTTAGAAAAATCTAGAATGCTTTTATGATTTATAAAAGCTATTACATTTTATTAATTCTATTTATTATAAGCCTATGAGAGAAATAGAAGAGGGGAATGGGAGAATACATGGAGAATGGAACCAAGGAAGAGGAAGCGAGTATTCCAAGCATGCATCAAGAGATAAGTAACCATATTCTTTGAAAAATATTCTCTTTGCATATGCGACATGATGGTATAATAATTGAATTTATTGCTGGGAAAAATTCATATGATAAAAAATCAAGATTAGTTCTTGAGAAAACCACTATATAATTATGTGCATAGAAGAATAAGTGTTTTATTTATGGAATGATGAGAATATTTCATGTCTTGTGAATTCATAAATGTTTTTCATGGCTAAATAATTCTGTGAATTGCATGAGTTATTGGAAAATAGTGTCTAAATATGACTTTGTATATCCTAAACTGAAATAGAGATGAGAAAAGTGAAATAGGGTTTTGTAAAAGATGATGTTATAACCAAAAGCCTCTTTCAGATTTTAAAAATTATTTTCCCATGTATCTAAAATCGTTTCCACAATTGATGAAAAAAACAGGGGATTATTTAATATTTAATTCTCGAAAACTGACTTCCAAAGATTTGTTCGAATCTTACAAACCGTAACAATTGTCTAAAATCTGAGATACATTATTTTTAATGAAACTTTTAGAAACAAAAAACTCTTTGGGGTTTCCAAAAATCGTTTCCATTTGGTTGGAAACCGTGTCCAAAGGTAATGACAAAAACAAGAAATTATTTTATATTTAAATCTGGAAAAATGGGCAGTAAATATTCATTTGAATCTTAAAAACCGTGCCACCCATGAAAATAATGAGAGTGATTATTTTTAATAATTCTATTCCTAACAAAAATGTCTTCTTTTGTTTCCTCTAAAATTCGTTTCCGTATGTTCGTAATACGCATCCAAAGTGGATGACTAAAACAAGAAAAAAGACAGAATAAAACAGAGTGGTTCCATTTCATTTTTCAATGAGATAAGAATAATTGTTTATGTATATCAAGACATAATGATTACGCTGATTATTATTTAGAAGGAATAAATGTATATAATTACTAAGTATTTTCTCATGGTGCATATGCATTAAAGGTTAAAAGAAATATTGGACCCTTGAAGAGAGTATGTGCTTAGGTGCACATGAATAATATCTAGTATATTTGATCTACTAGAAATTATTATGTGATTTTACATGCATGAAGAGCTTGAGTCATAAAAAATATATAAATAACTTATGTAAGGGGTAGCTCACATAAAAAATTTGCATAAAATTCAATTGGTTGTGATATTTGAGAAGGATTTGTTATTCATGTTATTTTTTGAGGAAATATTACAAATCTCTCTAATATGTGAAATGATAAGAAAAAATTTTGTATTTCATGCATAATAGCTAGTTAGTTAGCTATATTTTGGAAAAAGAATAATTAAGGTGTTAAAAATCCTTGGAAAATAAATATATATATTTGTATGCAAGGAAGCAATTATTTTGTTAGATCTCTTCAAAAAGAATTCAAGAGAAGAATATATCCTTGTATGCATTATTGGATTAGATTCTTGGAGAGGAAAACTACTAATCACATGCTTTGTTAACTAAGATTATTTATAGAAACATGTATAATTGAATGCATGGGAAAAGTATAGTTTTGGGAATTAGATTTGTAGAGAAAAGGAAGATGCAACCACATAATATTTATTGTGTTAGCCTTATTTTGGGAAAAATAATATGTATTTTTCAAACCTAAAGGGATTAGCTACGGTATTAGCTTTAGCTTGAGAATATTATGCATATTTATTAGGTTATATCTTTTGGATGAGATGGAAATGTCCCTTTGCATGCATGAAAGCATAAGTGGTATGCATTTGTCCCCTTGGAAAAGAAATGTGTCTATTTTTCCATGAAATATTTATTTAGTTTCTTTTGGAAAGAAATATATGTTTTACATGCAAGAAGAACAAGCTATGTTATTGCATGCACAAATTATAATTAGTATGTTAACCTTGTTTGAAATCGAGATGGCATGGTTATACATAATAGCCATTATGAAAATCTCTTGGTTGCGAAAGATGTTTTTGGAAAAGAACATGCATTCACATGCATAAGTATAACATATATTGCATTAATCCCTTTTGAAAAGAAAACATAAGAGTAGGCAAAAAGATAAATTTCTTGTTGGGATAGTTTTCTTGAAATATTGTTATGAATTTTCATGCACAATATTATGATATAGTATGTTAGCTTTCTTTTGGAAATAATATAAAATTCCACGCAAAATTTTGTTAGTGTTTGTTGGAAAGATGATGCTTGATAATGATTTAATTGCTACTAATGCATGTGAAATGATGTTAAAGAAGGAAATTAATGTCAATGTGCTTATGTTTTACACATACAGACAAATAGTGTTGAAGTGTCACAAATATAGACTAATTATTGGTTTATTAATATTTTATCTAATCATGATATCAAGTGTGTTGATGACAGCAATGGCAAGAAAGAAGGACGGCTTGAGAAAAGGATCTTGAAGTTTAACATTGTGGAAGATAAAGAGTTCTTTGTCCATGTAGCTTTAGTATTTCCAACTTCACGATGACCCATTGAAGGAAATAGTCTGAATATAAAGACAAAGATTCGGGATTCGTGGGTAAATGGTATCATGGTGATTGTAATAGCTTATAGCTAGTTATTTTTCACTTAATATTATTTTTATTTGTAATTTTTATGACAATGGTGAAGGGATGGACTCCCTTATGACCATTGAGTGAGGAGTGACAACCCTTACGAGCGTTTAATAATAAAATTAAATGTTTGCTGGTTTTCACTCTGTGGGGTTTCTAAGATATATCAGTGTCTAATGATGTGATTGTTAATTGTGTAATTTTCATGATGTGATATTTACATTATCAATTATTTTATTTACTAATTGATTTAAAATGATCATGGGATCGATGCATAGTTATACCAGGAAATTTAAGTTAATATGGTAGAAAAAGGACAATTAATGGTTGTGTAAGTTAGAATGATTTTTACTAAATATTTCTCTAAGTGATGATGATGATTATTCAAATGGTTAATGTGGAAATATATAATGTAATTGATAATTTTACATATTCATAAATGTTGAAAAAATTTCCTAACTCCACGCATTTTCCTGCGAGGTTTTCGGGGTATGTTACATCGGCCAAGGAAGAGTGGATATTTGGAGGGGATTTCAACTTGATCTGTGCCCTCGAGTAAAAGTGTGGGGAATTTTTCCACTTAGACCCATCCAATCATGCCTTTAATGACACTGTTGAGCATCTCCACCTTGTTGATGTCATCCCTCGACAAGGTCTCCATACCTGGAGAAATCGAAGAGGTGGAGAGAACCAAATTGCCTGCAGACTCAAGAGGTTCCTATTGTCTAATAACCTTATCATGACCAACCCCCAACACTCCTCTGAGATCCTCCCTTCCATTAGCTTGGATGAGTTTCCCATCAGTGTGGATTTATCCTCTTCTATCCCCCCTCAAAGATGCCTGTTCGAGTTCGAGAGTTTTTTTGCTGCAAAACCATGGATTCTTGGACCAATTAGTTTCATGGTGGAAAACCTTGGGTACACCACCTGATAACAAAATGAAATATTTTCAAAAGAAGCTGCAAGGTCTCAAAGTCCATATTAGATCTTGGAACCACAAAAATTTTGCGAATATTCTTCAGGAAAAGAGGAAGTCAGAAGCCAACCTAGAGGAAGTAAAGCAACAAATTATATAGGAAGGCCGCATGGAAGAGATGGAAAAAAAGAAGATATCTTGAACAAGGACCTGGAAGAACATAAGCAGTAGGAGGAAATATTATGGTAGTGGGAATCTGAGATTCAATGGTTGAGATCCATTATTCCACCAATCCATGATCCAACGTCAGCAAAGTAATAAAATCACCCACATGTAGACAACTGACAGTTGCCACATCGACCGCGAAGAAGACCTAGAGAAAAAACTGCAAGCCTTCTTCTCCTCCATTTTGTAAGATGAAAGCTATGAAATAGCAAAGGATCTGCATAGAGTTACCCATCATATACCCTCTTTGATCTCGCAAGACCAAAATGAAGTTATTTTAAGCCCCATCTCCCTCTCAGATGTCTAAGAAGTCATGAAGGCCTTGCCTTAGAGTAAGGTTTTGGGTCCATACAACTTTACTACAGAATTTTCCAACACTATATGGCCCTTCCTTAGCCAACAAATATGGGAGTGGTGGAGGAATGAAGGTAGCTCAGATAGGTATGCTTTGGCCTTAACGCCACTTTCTTCTCCCTCATCCCCAAATCCAAGGAGGAAAAAAGGCCAGGGGATTTCATGGAAATATCCATATGCAACTACATTTAAAATATTCTTTCCACCATCATGGTGTGTAGGCTCAAGCCATTGCTTCCACGCATCATTAGTCATGAGAACTCATGGTTTGTGGAGGGAAGAGAAATCCTAGATGGCATTGTCTCCATGCATGAGACCATCCACTCTATCAAAATGTATAAAATTCGTAGAATGCTACTGAAGTTGTATCTATTGAAAGAATATGACTGCCCCAGTTGGGATTACCTACTGGAAACCCTATGGGCTTTTGGTTTTGCAGCCGAATGGATTCAATGGATTAAAAAAATTATCTCCACTTCGTTTTTCTCCATTCTCATAATTGACACATTGTTTGAAATGTCTCGGTCCTTGAGGGTTATTCGTCAAGGTGACTCGCTCTCCCCCTTCCTATTCACTATTGAAGCATAAGGGTTGGGTTTCTTACTGTAGGCTGCTAAACAATCCAATAAGATAACAATGCTTTGTATACTAGGATCAAATGTTGATATGACTCACCAGAATTTCATGGATGATAACCTCCTTTTCAGTTCCATAACTCTCAAAAGAAGCCTCCCAACTCAACATCATCTTGGAGGACTTCCAAGAAGTCTCAAGTATCCTCCTCAATAAGATCAAGTTTAATATATATTTCTTCAATACTTCTCGTCCAGTCCAAGCCTGCTTAGCCATAACCCTAGGTTTCAATATTGGCTCTCTCCCCTCCAAATACCTATGAGTTCCCCTCTCGTTCAGCCCTCTGAACATTGCCCCCTAGAAAGACCTTTTGTACCAAACTGTCTAGTAAGCTCTCCAACTAGACTTTGTGGGTCCTTAACATAGTAGGATGATCCATCCTCCTCAAATTTGTCCTAAAATCAATGACCCTTTGCTATCTATCCACTCTACGGCCCTGAACTGCATCTACTTGGACCTTATTGAATAATTTTGGTGATTCCTCTTGGGAGGTGCTGCTAAAAAAATAAAGTGAGCTCTAATGGCTTGGCATAAGCTGGTTCTCCCAAAATTTATGGGGGGTTTGAGCTTGAGGGACCTTGCTATTCTCAGTGTAACTTTGGGTGCCAAACTCTACTGGCACTGGTTGATAGGAGGACCAGAACTATGGAAGACTATTTGGTCTCATATGTATGGCTATGGTAGAATGAAGCGTGAAATCCTTCACACACCCTTTCCTAGTTAAGGGTCTTCGATTTGGAACCTCACCAACACTAACAACGACCTAATTTTCACACACTTATTTGGGGAAGTGAACGATGGGAAAATTGGCATATTTTGGGAGGAGTCTTAGTAACAATCCCCCCGCCTCTCTTAGGACAAATATTTGTCAGATCTCATGCCCCTCCTTAATTCCTACAGAGCTATGAAAATAAAGGATTACTAGCACAACCAACTGTACAGGAATGGGTGGTGCTAATGGAAAACCAAAGAAGATTGGCCTATAGAACTACCTTGCCAAGGGTTTGATCGGCTTGGCCAGTATCTCACCTAACAGAAAATTCATGCCTCTCAAGGTCCAGACAAATTATGATGGGGCCTCTTGACCTCCGAGGTATTTTCCATCGAGGAAGCTTATCTCCTTCATGCGAAAATGTTGGTCATCCCCAACACTCATGTTTGGAAAAGAATATGAACAGCTCATCTATGGCTGAAATTGGCCCACTTCCTATGGCTAATTGTTCATAAGTGCATCCTAACATGGGATTTTCCCCTTAAGACGGGTTTTATCGTGCCTTCCATGTTCTTCCTTTGTAGGCAGGCCAAAGAAACTCAAGATCACCTCTTCATGGACTACCCCTTAATTAAACTATTCTAGTCACAAGCCTTTGATATTTTTGGCCCCGTCAATCATTTCCCCACCACCACAAGAGCCCTAATTGAAGATTGGTTGACCCTCAGATTCTCCAACTCCATGGTCTTTAGAGCTTGGCAGCTCCTCCCTACTATCTTGCTCTGGAACACTTAGAAGGGGAGAAATCATTCCATATTTGAGAATCAATCCCCTTCTTCCCCTCTTATCTGGTATTTAACCCTTTCCAATGTTCGTGAATCAATTCTCGTCGATCCCTGGGACCCCACAGATTGGGATGTAGGTCAGCCTGATCTTGCCATCCCGCATCTCCTAAATCTCTCCTCCAACCTGGTTCACCCCCACCCGAACCTGGACTGCGCTTCCCCCCCTTCGCCGTATTCCTTCTCCCTTTCCCCTATGGGCTCTATTCAAATCAATTTTGATGGAGCCTCCAAGGGCAATCTAGGCCATGCACTATACCGAGGCATCCTCCAGGATGACAAAGGATCACTTAAGGTAGCATACGTAGGATCAATGGTCACTTCAACAAATACTGTAGCATAAGGAACTGGGATGAAAATGGAGTTGAATCTGGCTAAGGACATCATATATAAGCATATACACATGATTGGGGATTCCTAGCTAATTCTAGATACGACCGAAAATGTCATTGATGACTTGGATCCTCAGAAAATAGCTAAGAGCTAACGGCTAGATGCTCAAATTTCTCACATAAAATGTCTCATAAGTCAAATGGAGTACACCAATATGATTCATGTGCCTCATTCAGGAAACAAGGTGGTAGATTTGATGGCCAACAGGGGCATGGACAAGCCAACTCATGAATTTCATGGCATTTGGGACCAACTACTCTAAAAGGTGGATTTTCACCCAAGCGAAACCCAAAAACTCAAAAGTCTCATGGATGCAGACCTTAAAGTCCCTGATGGGGGTGTCCAATCAATGGGAAAAGTGTCACGAGGGTATTTAAGTGTAGCCCAGTCGTCATACACATGCCTTCTGACTCACTGACCTCCCACGCACGAGAAATAATGGACCTCAGGGAAGGTGTTCCTATGACCGGAAAGTAGGTCGCTAAGGATGTGATGTACGTCTCTCAGGGCATTCGATATCCACATGTGATGGTTAAGGTTGATGCTTTGGACTATGCAGAGGAGAGATCGCTGGCTCTCAAGCCTTGGCTTAAGCTTCGCCAGCTTGAGATGGGGAGGGTGATAGCTCTGTTAGGTAGTAGTGGCGAGAGGTTCATAGCCACGAGGTGTCCTGGAAATGCCTAGAGAATGAGAACACTGCACCACAAGGTATATGAAGGGGGTGGAGGTGGATTCAGTATGGAGGGAGCATCTCTAGATGCGTGGTCCTTGTGCTCAGTGCAGGCCTGTGATCATCATTTTTGGACTATGGAGAAGAATTTATTCATTCACCAAGCCAGGGGTGGTACTGCCTTGGGATTACAGAGCACTCATGCTCTCCTGTGATTCAAATTTGTGGGTTTTGGAGCTTCCAAACCTCCTTAGATGACAATGTGGAGATTGGTGGTGGTCATGTGTCTTTAATTACAAAAGTATATTTGTAATTTTTAAAGGTATAACTTATATATGTATCTTCTATGTATTTCAATATCTATAAATTCCTTCATAATTATTGAGATCCGCTGAAATAAATTTATAGAATCTATTATAGTTCTTCCTTCAAGAAATACTTAGCATTTTAATTAGTTCCCTCAACTAATAAAATGATTTCTTTTGCAGGCCCTCCTCTTCATGTTATGAAAGTAGTCATGAATTTTCATTATGCTTTTACTCTGTCATAATACAGGTAATTTAATTTGTATGATTTCCATATGGTTACTGACTTAAAATATATTTACTTGTATATTTTAATTTATTTTCCTATTTTTACACAGGAATGGTCTTCTAAAATTTCCTTAACTCATAAGGTAATTTGACATTAAAATTTATTTTGTTATTTTCCCAGATTTAATGTAGTTAATTTAATTATCTTAGTAATTAAATTATAACCCTTTGTCTTATGGTTTATTGTAAAGGTATTGCATCTTCCACAATTTGCTTCTCATTAATTTGTACATTCCTCTCACAAGAATTGACAATTTATTTTATTCTTTGTATGTACAATTTGGTGATAACTTTCTAGAATTCAATCCACTATATTCAAGGATAATTGTCCTTGTATAGTTTTTGTAATTAATAGCCAAAATATTTATCTTCAGTTAATGATCTATGGAAAATATATTATGATACATTTTATCAATTCTTTCTACAAAATTTTGTTCCTATTATGACAATAAGAATTTATCATTATATGTATTATGTATGTATTCTACTTATTTGTAGTAATTCAATTGGCTATTATTTTTACCCATGAATTCTAGATATAGTTATTGTACTATCTTCTATAACTTAAATATATATTTGATATTTAATTTCTTATTTATTCATAAGAATGAATAGATGCAATTTTTCTATTTGAATTACACTAGAGATATTTAGGTTTGGTTTGTACAATCATGTTTCTTTCTGGATTGAAAATTATCTCTCTTAGCACCCAGATTTATGTGTCATTTTTATTTGGAGAATAATTATGTTAAATATTTCTTTTAAAATCTATTCTACTTCATATGATGTATTATCAGAGTTGAAAAATAAATTCTCACAACCTAACAACAACTTTAAACCCCCTAATTGGGTTTAGACCTTCTATTTTTTGGTTTACTAACTTACTTTGTCTATGTAACAATACAAAACTAAACTATATCCACTATAGTTCTGTTTCGTTAAGTACATCATACTCTACAATTTAAAACTAACATAATTCCATTATAATAATTAACTCATAATATAATTTCCAACTTATTTTTCTACATAAAACGTCATCTCTCTAATATATCATTATAATCATAAAAACATAATCATAATCCAAAATTAGATTAATTATCCATATCACTTCTGGTAAGACTATTTTCCACCCAACCTTGAGATTTCTCTCCACTGCTCCCCTCGAGTAGAGACCAATTCCTGAAAGTTGTGGACAACCTCTTGTCTACCTAGGAATTACTTATTTAAGTCTTCTTTACCATCAACATGTTTCCATAACTACGTCTAGTTAATATGGATGTTATTTTCCTTTTTTCCTTGGCTTTCCTTTTCTTTTTTCCACAAAAGTACTTTAAAACTACCCTTTTCCTCTTTTTAGTTTCATTCCACCTCTTCCGAGTAACTTTCAACTTTACTAAGGTATCTTTTTAGGTTTTTGTCTCCAATATTATATTTAAATTTAATTTATTTTCTCCAAGGATTTTTGGAGAATCTGGGAAAGTCTTTGGAATCTTATCCATCTGCATGGACTTCAATTCCTGATCTCTAATTATACTCTAGTCATTGCACAATAATTCAATTTCCATTTTTATTAAGTTTAAAATAATAAAATATGTCCACAATGATATCTTTCCTTTGGGTCCACTTGACCTTTAGGATTGTTCAACTATCTAATAAAACTAGTAAGAAAAGGGATATTACAATTAGGAAAATATGTGATCCTTGTGGATCTAATACATTTTTTTTTCTTCTGAACATATATTCAACCTAACGAGTTGGAAGAGGCCATTGTGTTAACCACAATGGCTAGACTCTATGCAAGGTTTACTTTCGATGCTTTGGCTAGGACAATACCTGCCTCTTTGTCACTATCTAAATTTTCATACATGAGGATGCTTTTGTCTTCCTTGGAGATGATCTAAGATAATTCCATGCTCTGTGGCTCTGCTTCTGGAGAGGGAACTGTGACTGACCAAGGTTGAGGTGTCGAAATGTTCCTAGCCTTAGACTGACTTAGAGCCCAAGAATTCTTAACAACCACTATAGGGCAGAAAGCCTTAGGGATATCTGGACGAGACAAAGAAGCAAAAAAAGGCTTTTAGATATAATTTATTGAAGAAGGGGCTTTCGGTAATGACTGATTAGCCATCGAGGGTTGCAATTCTCGAATTTATTGATGAGAAGGTCTCTATTTATATGATTGAGAAGCATGTTAGCCTTTATGATTCCTTCTCTGCTATGGGATTTGTGAGGGAAAAAAGGGAAATTTTTTTGAAGATGTACGACCTCTTGGAAGGATATGCATTGAAATGTAGCATTTTCATAGTCTATATGTTACATGACGGAGTCCTCTAGCGAATATATGTGGATTTTTTATAAAATTCCATCACTGAGATCCATTTCCACACAGATTCTTGTAAATGTGTAGATTTATTTCACAAATTGTTCTTCCCCTTTCTTGATGAAGTGGCAAACAAAATTGCATATATCCTCGAACAACTATGGGTTGCAGACGTGAATAGGCAGGTTTGTAAACCCAATCCAAATATGTGTCTTCATTCCCTCCATGTCTAGAGGGTTGAAGTTGGGAAACCAAGATTGTAAATGGAGGATTTAACTCCCCTAGAACTAAGCTCCATGTTTAATGGCCTGTAGGTGATCTTCTGAGTTATTGAAGAAAACAACAAAACAACCCTTAGAACAAATTAGGAGGAAGTAATTTGTAGTCCATGTTTTGTTCAACTAGTCTCTTAAAGCTACAGATGGGGGTTAGAACCAATTAAAACAATAGATACTCATATTTTTTACATAAATATATGTATTCTTAATAGAGACACCTTAATTTACCTTAACACATGGAATACCCTCTAACTGTTTAGAAATGAATGACAGGCTTGAGAGGGATTTAGGAGAAGAAATGGATTTCCCTCTTTTGTTTCTTCAATGAAGTATTTCTTCTACGAATGGTCATCAACCCTTCAAGCTAGAATTTTTTCTTGGCTAAAAGCTTGGCATGTTTTTTCTTGTAAAGGGGTTTTTCCTTGGGAAGCCACCAAGAGACCCAATTATCGAAGTTGATATTGGTGGCCACCCACGTATTCCATTTGGACCCATACCATTGGTTAGTTTAGTTTTTCAATTTTAGCACAACTTACTATTCTAGCATTTTTTGGGTCCTAAACTTTTGAAGCCATTTTGAAGCCCTAAACGATGATTTTTAGGAAACCTAGGACCAACATGGAAGTTTGTTTGATGTTTTTCATGTCAAAATTTGTAGTCCTCAGATAGATATTTATAACGAGCTATTTAGTGCATCAAATAGAGATCATATGCCAATGTTACGTCCCTGGGAAGTTAATGTACCCCATACGGGGCCCATAGTTTTAGTGCTTCATCTCCTACAATTAGGTTTTTGGATGTTTAGGGTTTTTCATTATTTCTCAACAATAAATAGACCTTTAGGCCTCATTTTAAGATACTTCATAGGCTTGTAGCCACCACATCTCTTCTTAGATATAATCTGCTAGCGCCCTAGCTAGTTTATTTCCATTATGTCTATAAGCATATTTCAGTCATTTTATTTTAATGAAATGAAGTTTTATTCTGCAGTATGTTTGTGTTTATATCTATTTCTATATTTTATTGCGTTCTTGGATAAATATAGATCAGTGGTATCAGAGCGGTCTGCTCTTTCTCGATTTTTATTTCCATGTCCCCAACGAGGTCAGGGTATAAGGAGTTAGCGATCGATCTAGTTTAACCCTTGCAAGATCAGCCTCGAAAACCTTTATGACCTCCCATGTCAGAAGAAAATAAATACAAGGTAGTAGGATATCCTATCAAATTACTTCTCAAGGAGGCCCATAAAAAGAAAGGAATGCGATGATGGATAAATTTTCCCAGATACTTCAAAGGCTACCCATCGACGGTGCATCTGCGTTCAACAACCACTCTGGAGGTGTCTCTCCTTTCAAGGCATAGGTCAATTTTGACATTCATGTATTTGAAGGCCATATAGATGCAGACGATGTAGATATATAGTTGAATTTGTTGGAAGGGTATTTCATAGTTGATGATTTCTTCGACCAAGAAAATATTACTTTTTCACTCCTCAAAGCTGCCCCTCATGTAAAATACTAGTGGGAAACCTACTGTGAGTCGAACGATGAGAGGGAACTATCTCTATTCTTGGATGCACCCACTAGGAATTTGTTCTGAGACAACATCAAGGAACAATATTACCCTATATGGAGCTATGAGGACAAGTACATCCAATGGACCACGCTGCAACAAAAAAGGTATCAAGATGTGCACGAAAAAATGAATATGTTCCATACCGAGCAAAAAAAGTTGGTTATTAAAGTCTCAGAGAGAAATTCGGTGCTGAAGTACTGCAACTGTTTTCAAAGATAAATTTAGGAGGAAATGGAGTTCCTAGAAATTACCTTTTCTAGCATGGAATATCACTATGCCAACAAGATCGAGCTAAAATTAAAGCAGAAGAAGTGATATTTTGGATCAACAAATCCGAAGCCATTAAAAGGCAGCTTGGAACCGCGAGATAAGGGGAAAAGACAAAGCACAGAAACTGAAAAAAAGAACAAATCCAAATAAGGACAAGGGGAAATGGTGTAACAGCCCCACTCACATCACAAATAAGTGTCAGGCCAAATAGTCATTGGTGGTCGAACTAACGCCACCTGAATTAGATGCATGTTCTGGTCCTAAGCCAGAACTAAACAAAGGTGATGACAAAGGGAAGATAATTTATGCGGATCCTAGTGCCATTTTTGTGGATCTCAGTGCCATTGTTGTCATCACCAAGATGCAGGGGGAGGATCTATAGGAGGCGTAGCACCTTTTCCATTCATAGATGTGGGTGAAGGGTTCTCCACTACAATTAATTATCAATAGCAGTAGCCAAAAGAACCTCATCTCAGCAGAGGTCATGAAGCATCTCGGCCAATCGAGCATAGCACACCCACAACCATATACCATTGGTTGGCTTCACTAAAGAAGATATCTCCATGTGCTCCAAGAGTGTCACCTTCTGCTCAACATCAAGCCATTCACTGATGAGGTACTATATCATGTCACTCCTCTTGATGTGTGTGATGCATTATTGGGCCAACCATACTAGTGGGAGTGACATGTTGTGTATCAGTCTAAGCTTTTTTTCGTTATGATTACTTTGGGAAATAAATTGTACAGGATAGCAGAGGTAGTACCACCTCCTGCCGTCTCTTTGACTACTGCAAAACAACGCAGTAATATTTTTTTCCAAACTAGAAAATTTATTTTCATTACACTTCGTACACAAGAAAAGAAGAAGATTATAGCCACAACCTCGAAACAGGGTTCTCCTGCACAACAGCAGTAGATGGAAAAATTCATGGAGGAATACAAGGAAATTTTCTCCTCACCCACAGAGGTTCCAATACACTGTCAGGTCAAGCACTTCATTGTTCTGAACCAAGGTGCATCGCCACGTGATGTTGCCATACATCATGTGACCACACAGACACAATCCAGACATGTACTCTCAAAGGTTGATAAAGAAACAAAATTTATTGAACACATCTATCGCATCCGCTAACAGGTCCATGAAATCTTCGACAAATCTAATACCAAGTTTAGTAGAATTCTCCTCATACCATGGAGGAACACAATGCAATGGGGACTATCACTTCCTAAGGGGTGAGAAATTCTCTAGGTGTATATTGGTGGCCACCCACCTATTCCATTCAGACCCCCACTATTGGTTCTTTTAGTTTTTCAATTTCAACACTGTTAGATGATCCAAATATCATATTTTAAAGTTAGGATAAAATATTTAATTGATATGAGAGACACTTAGAGATAAAATATTGTTAATAAAGATATGACTCTAGAATAGTATCGTATCTTGGGATCTAAAATAGGAATAAATTTAGTAGATTGGTTAGAAGGTTATTGATTGTAAATGGAAAATTGTTGTTTTATCAGGTGTTCCATAACTAAATTAAGTTAGGACATCTAGCTTATAAATATGTTATTTTCCTAGTTGCAAGAGTATTGGAGTTTACGTGTGTAAACTCTTACAATTCCTATGTAATTTATTTTCCATTATAAATAAAATTATGTGTCTGAGGACAATTCTGTATTATTGTGGTATCAGAGCTTCACTGATGTAGTTGATGGGAGAAGGATATTCCAGCTCTAAAAGCTTATGAAAAACTCCATTAAATTTTCCATCAATTAAATTGGTATGAAATTTGTCAAAAAAAATTTCAAGGGAAAAGAACTTTTTATTTATTTATTAATTTTAGATTTTTTGTGAAAATAAATTTACTGGCTTGTTGTACATCCTAAAAGCAAAGCATGCCCTTTCATTCTTCATTCCTTTTAGCAATAAATATTTTATTTCTCACCAAATCCTTTTTCCTCTACAAATAACTCCAACAACTTTGACCAATGTCAACGTTGCCTCTCCCCTTGAACTCTATGCAATGTGTAAACAAATATCTTCCAAAGCTCCCAAGAAGTAAACCATGAGAACATATACAAATTGTGTGAGGTATCAAGATACACGATCTTGGCAAAGCTGCACAGAGGTTTTTGTTTTTCTTATAGGTTTAGATAACTTTTTTCATTAAGTGAATTCAAATTAAAAATATTTTGTTGTTATATTTCATATAGTAACAGATTCTCAACTCTAATTTTTATAATTTGTTGTGTTTAATTTTCCAAAGTCTATCCTCTACCATTACTTCCAAAAACTCCCTCAGAAATGCGTAGCTTACACATTAACTTCTGTTATGGGTGTTCCTATCATGTGGATTGGATTGGAGGCTGAAGAACTTCTGATTCATAGCAAAATCACTTCCGCTAGTTTTCTGTGATATGTGCAGGGTCATCGCACAAGAAATAGCATAATCTGCAAGTTTTTTCCTTTTCATTTTCCAATTTGGATCACAATACCAACAATCATTGATTGGATTACCTGTTCCATAATACAAATAGCTCATTTGTCTTCGATAATCATGGGTACTACTACCGAATGTGCAGTTGTTTATTGTTTCCCATGCACTTTGGTCAATCTGGTTGTTCTCGGCTTGTTGAAGTTTATTGTAGGTATGATAAAGAAAGTGGTTCAACTGTGCTCTACAATTTTATGAGAAATGTATTTTTGAGGGGAATATGCATTAACATGAATGAATTCATTTTTGAAGGAGGAGCGTTCGATTGGTATAAGTGAGAACGCAAAATTTGAGGGTGTGAGAGGATGCAATGGAGAAGGAGCACCCATTGGCTTTTTCACAGAGGAC
The DNA here is from genome assembly GCA_034641835.2 of Pinus albicaulis. Lineage (NCBI taxonomy): Eukaryota > Viridiplantae > Streptophyta > Pinopsida > Pinales > Pinaceae > Pinus > Pinus albicaulis. The sequence goes on along the minus strand of JAXQQM020090754.1, from coordinate 298,387 downwards.
ACAATGAACATGGCAGATATGATGAAAAATGAAATTTTAGACCTCCATTGAATGAAAATTTTCCATGTTGGCTCTATCGCAGAGGACTCCATTGAATGATAATTGTCCATGCTTTGCCGTCACTAGTCTAGCTGCATCACAAACCTTGAAATTTACCCATGAACCTGTTGTGTAATTGATGATATTTTTTTTTTATTTGGCGCTATTGCTGATTTTTAGAGATTGAAGCAACTAGCAGCTTGGACACATACTCCATTGAAGGAATCAGTTGGCCACACCAAAGTTGAAGCCGCCTTTTAGAAGCAAGTTCAAACATATTTTTTCGTAGGCCAAGATGTAGAGAACACAAGTCAAGAGGTAGCACTGAGAAAGCCAAGGATAATATTGTAAATTACTGCAATAGAAACTTCGGTCATTTTTTTTGGCAGATAAGTGGGATAATTTTTTTTTGGGGTGATTATCTTATAAAATTTGTAAATTTTTGGAGCAATAAGGAAATGTCATTTGTAATATTTTTTAAGAAAGAACTTGTGAGGGGTTATTTGTAAATGTTTGAAGTTTTTTTGGAGTAGTAAGTAGATATTATTTTTTATTTTTACTTCGAAGAAATAAGGGTTATTATTTGTAACTCAAATTACTTGTTTACTTTGAGGGGGGTAGAGTTTTTTTTAAAGATTTTTTGGGTGTTTTCAAGCTGCCAAATTTTGAAAATATTTCATTGTAAACACTCAACGAGAAATTTACTAGATCCAAGTGCAAAGCTCAGTCATTTTTCTCCTTTTTCAATGACTATATGAGGGTCAAGGCAAAGCCCCGGTATAATTTTTTTTCTTTGTGTGGTGTGTGTCATTTTTTGTGTGGCATGTTTCGTGTGACGAGTTGCTTATTTTTTCTTGTGCTTGATTATTTTGGTGAACTGCTTCAACACTATTATGTTGAAGTTAATTAATCTATTTTCTGATTCTGATAAAATATAAGTGGTGAATCTTATAAGACATGGAAACATCTAATTGAAAGCACTCTCATGAATAATGAATTGTAGCATGAAATAAGTGATGGCGACACTGATCCTAATAAACCAACAGATGCAACTTTAATTGCAAAATAGAAAGTCAAAAATGTCAAGGCACTCACTCTTATAGTATTTAGTCAACAATGAAATGTATATTCATATTGAAAAGGCCTCATGTGCATGTAATTATTTGGGTACACTTAAAGATCTATTTTATACACAACCTAGACCAAATAAGGTTGATCTTCATTTAAAATTGCTTCAACAAAAATTAATTGAAGGTGGTGATGTTCTTGAATATATTTCACGGCATAAAAACATCAAGCAGGAAATAATAAACGTTGGTTTTCAAGTTGTTGTTAAAATTTTCCTAACTATAATTTTAATTGTTGTTTTTCCATCTTCTTACACATATTTTTTGGAAACTTTGCAAGTCACTGGAAAATTATATAATATCAAGTTTGAAGAGTTGAGTGATACCTTATCCAAACATGACAAAAATTTTGGGAAGAAGAAATAGATTGGGGAAGATGCCTTCTTCACAAAGGCTAATACAAGTAAATCCTCAACTCACAGTTCGAGAAGCAGAGGATAGGGACATTTCAATCAAAGTCAAGCATCACATAGTATACAAGTTCGTGGTCACAAACAAAGAAGAGGAAACAATTTAAACAGAGGCTACAGTTTAGTTAGGAGAAATTATCAAGGAAGGGGAAACAATCAAGGCAGAGGACAAAGTGTAGATAGAGGAAAAACTTAGAACAGAAGCCAAATAGGAGGCATAGGACATTATCAAGGCAAAGGAAAATATCAAGGAAGAGGCAGAGATTTAACTCAAATTGTTTGCAGAAGATGTAATAAACTTGGAAACCACACTGAGGATTGTAGAACCTCCATTGATAAAATCCTAAGTTTCATCCAAAATTTGCACAATTGTCCAATGATGAAGATGATCATGATGGTTCAAAATAAATCTTCACCGACACAAAATCAACAACTTTACAAATTTCAACCTTTCTTAGAAGTGATTATGAAGATGCATGGATTATGGATATAGGAGAAAATCAACACATGACCTTTCAACATAACTTCTTTTAGAACTTCCAATAATTCCATCTCAATTCAATCTATCTTGTTGATAAAACAAAACATACACTTCATGGGAAAGGTGTAGTTAAAATTTTTCTACATGTCATTGCAGAAAGAATTATTTCAAATGTATGATATATCCCGACATTAAAGAAAAATTTGATATATTTAGTCATGATTCAACAAGAAGGAAATATGGTTATTATGGAGGATGGATTAGTGAAAATTAACTTGGTCAAACAAAACATAAAAATAGTGATGACAGGTTATGAAGATGGAAAACAATTAAGGATGAAATGGACAGTTATTCCACGAAATTATGACTTTGTAGGGGCAACAAGTATAGACATTTCACCGATCAGATTGTGGCATGTAAGATATGGCCAGCTCAACTTTGAAAGTATATCTTAGTTACAAAAACAGGGTATGGTCAAGGGATTTCTAACCTTCAAAAGGGAAAATGTAAAATGTGAAGCTCGCATTTATGGAAAACAACATCGAGAGACTTTTCCCACAATCTCATGGTGAGAAAACGAGCGTTTACAATTGGTTTACAATGATATTTGTGGACCCTTACAAACTTCGCTAGGAGGATGCAGATAATTGTTACTCTTTGTTGATGATTTTAGCAGGATGACTTCGGTATATTTTTTGAAGTAAAAGTGAGAAGAATTTGAAAAGTTTAAAACTTTTTGCCAACTTATTGAATATAAAGTTAAGGAGAAGATTGGCACTCTTAGAATACACAATTCATGGGAATTCACATCAAATGAATTCAAAATGTATTGCATGGAAAATGGCATTAAACTACATCTTACCAATGTCTACACTCCATAGAAAAATAGAGTATTAGAAGGAATTAACCACACCTTGTTAGGAATGGAAAGATATATGTTAAATTCCAAAAATTGATGTCCTATATATTGGGCCAAGGCAATTCATACAACTGTCTACTTAAGGAACAAATCTCCCACTACTTTTTTAGATGGAATCACACATTATGAAGCATGGTTTGGCTTAAAACCTCGATTTAAACATCTCAAAGTTTTTGGATCAGTAAGTTATGCCTTAGTTTGGAAGGAAAATAATAATAAGCTTGACTCACAAATCTTGAAGTGCACAATGATTGGGTATTCTGATGAGAATAAAAGGTATCGAATTTTGTCCAACGGGAAATTTTATTCTGATCAGGGATGTGATTTTTCCTGAAAATGAGAGTAATGGTGTTGAAGAAATTGAAAGCCTTCTTCGAAAGTTAGAAATAAAAGGTGATAAAAGAAAAGGAAATATAAAAAGTCAACCAAATTCACAAAGTTGGTATGAAGTTCAGTTTCCTTCATCTAAAAATGATTCATCCAGTCCATCTTCTTGACCAGCATCATCTAGGTCTTCTAGATGTTCATCCCAATCTCCTAGCAACAACATTTTTTCTCACAGTGACTCTCCGCTCCCAGAATCTGTGGTTGATCAACGCAGATCTATTTAAATAAAACCTCTTTACAATGATGTTGATTTTTCACTCTCTCAAACTAGTGAACATCAATTTCCAAAATGGGTAGTTCAAATTTTCAAAAATGTAAGGCCTAATGAAAAAAATAAAATAGCAACAAGGGGATCACAAAGAAGTGAAGTAAATTTTTCCTTGATAGCAAATGATTTTACTGAACCTTAAACTTATTGAGAGGCAGTAAAACATAGAGAATGGCAGTAGGCTATGGTTTATGAATTTTAGGCAATCCTCGATAATAATACTTGGAAACTTGTTGATTGTCCTCAAAATGTTAAACCCATTGGATGCAAATAGGTTACCGAATTAACTACAAGAAAAATAGTGATATCGACAAGTACAAACCAAGACTTGTTGCTAAGGGTTTTGCATAGTATGAAGGGATTGATTATAAGAAAATGTTTTCTCCTATAGCTAAATGAAACACCATCTGGCTCACAGTTGCCTTGGCATCTCAGGAAGGATGGAAACTTCATCAGATGGATGTAAAAAGTGCTTTCCTCAACTGAGATTTACAAGAAACATTGTATATGACACAGCTAGGTTCTGAAATTGAAGAACAAGAACATAAAGTCTACAAATTGATAAAGGCTTTATATGGGTTAAAAAAATCTCCATGAGCTTGGAAAGTCAAAATGGATGAATACCTTCAGAAATTTGTCTTTCAATGAAGTGAATATGATGATACCTTGTATGTACGCCAATAGGGTAAAAATATGGTGATTCTGGTTGTGTATGTAGATGATTTCATTATCATTGGCAACCATGATGATCACATTACACAGGTGAAAAAGGAGTTACATGCCGGTTTTAAGATGATAGATTTGGGACTACTTCACTACTATCATGGAGTTGAAGTATTCCAATGTCCACATCATATCTTCATTTCTCCGAGTAAGTATGCAGCAAAATTTCTTCAACGATTTGGAGTGCAGGATTGAAAGCCTATTCTTACCCCCATGGAAAAAAACTTGAAACTTTCAAAATTTGAAGTGGGCAAAATGGTGGATAGAAATACTTATCGACAATTGATTGGAAGCCTGATTTATCTAACAACCTCTCGACTAGATTTTTCTTATGTCGTTAGTATTCTTTCCCACTTTATGCAGGAACTACGAGACCACCACTGGAATGAAACCAAAAGAGTTCTTCATTATATCCAAGGAAAAAAATATTTTGGTATTCTTTACAAAAATACTAAAAACTTTGTACTTGGTGGATTTTCAGATGTGATGTTGACTTTGCTGGCAATGTTGATGATAGGGCATCAACCTTTGGTTATTTAATGAACACGGGCTCAGCTACAATGTCTTGGAGTTGTAAGAAGAAATATAAAATGGGAAATTCTTCAGAAGAAGAGAGTACATATCAGCATGGGAAGTAACATGTCATGGTTGCGTATAGTTTTACAGTACTTGGGAATTCCTCCAGCTAAAGCTACATCATTATTCATAAAAAACCAGTCATTAATAAAGCTTTCCAAGTGTTATAAAATTATATATAACAGAGCAATGCAACACATAAAATATGAAGAAAACACAAGCACACAAAACACATAAAACCAGAGAGATACAAATATACGTGGTTCACCCAGTTTGGGCTACGTCCACCTCGAACAACCAATCCTTCCTTTCTATTATCCATAAAAAATGAAGAGACACAACCTATAACAGATCCGTTGTAATATCCTATGTTCTCCCTCATAGTCTCCCTATCTGTTTGTAACTCCAAGAATACACGTACAATACACAGCCACAATACAATACCCTCATACAAGCGAGGGGTTGCCTTTTAAGGAAAAAAAAACTAAACTAAACATAAATTGCACCGTCAGATCATCCACCTAATGAATGGCCTAGATTGACTAGAAATTACTATACTTTTACAAGGAAATTTTACATTTGTTTTTTAAGCCATGCCCCTGTACCCCCCAGACAGCGTTTAATTACAGGTGGTGTTGCCGCCCCCATTAAGGTACAGGTGTCCAACGCTGTGATCCAAAATAAACAAGATAATTAGACTCCACACCCAACATCAAGAATCTAATTTTTCATTCAAAGACAAAGCATGTGGAAACCAATTATCATCATATCAGATCACTCATTGCAAAGGATGTCATCAAGCCAATTTATTGTCCTTCAGAAGATCAAATCTCTGATATCTTCACCAAACCTCTTGGAAGAATAAGATTTAATAAGTTCAGGGATGAACTTGGTATATGTTGTAATACATCCTAGGATCATAGGGGGGAATATTAGATGATCCAGATATCATAGTTTAAAGTTAGGATAAAATATTTACTAAATTAAAATATTTAATTAATATTACAGACACCTAGAAATAGAATAATGTTAATAAAGATATGACTCTAGAATAGTGTCATATCTTAGGCTCTAAAATAGGAGTCAAGTTAGTAGATTGGTTAGAAGTTTATTTATTGTAAATAGACACTTGTTGTTTTATCAAGTGGTCCATAACTAAATTAAGTTAGGACATGTAACTTATAAATAGGTTACTTTCCTGACTACAAGAGTGTTGGAGTTTATGTGTGTAAACTCTTGCAATTCCTTTGTAATTTATTTCCCAATATTAATAAATTACGTGTCTAAGGATACCTCTGTATTAGCATTTTTTTGGGTCCTAAAATTCCGGAGCCTTTTTGAGGCCCTAAACGGCGTTTTTTGGGAAAACTAGGAGCAACATTGAAGTTCCTTTTATCTATCTCATGTCAAAATTTCTAGTACTCGGATAGATATTTATAATGAGGTATTGAACGCATCAAATGAAGATCATATGCCAAATTTACGTCCCCAGGGAATTGATGTACCAATTTACCCAAACAAGACCCATAGTTTTGGCGCTTCATCTCCTGGGGTTTAGTTTTTGGATTTTTAGGGTTTTCCATTGTTTCTCAACAATAAATAGGCCTTCGAGCCTCATTGTATCGCATTTTAGAGGCTTCTAGCCAGCACATATCTTCTCAGAGATAAGCTACTAGTGCTCTAGCTAGTTCATTTCCATGATGTATGTAAGCATATTTCAGTAATTTGGTTTTAATGAAATGAATTTTTATTTCCGAAACATCTCTTTTCTTATGTCTATTACTGTATTTTATTATGTTATTGAATAAAGCTAGATTACACAAGAAAACTAGGATTGTAGCATCCATGCCTATGCGCAAAGAGTGGATGGAAGAGTCATTTTAAAACACCCGTTGACCATGCACCAACTTGAACTAAAAAAATAATAATCATTTCTTTTAAATTTGAAACTAAAATTTTTCAATATTGGATCTATTTTTAATTGAGACACAAAGATGGGCCCCATCCAAATATTTCACAAAGAGTTAGAAGACCTCGGGTTTACTATTACATTTGCGGCTCATGCGTAGAGCATCAAGAATTGATGAAGGAGGCTTCATGTATGTTGCGAGTAGGAAAATGCACTCATTTGACAACTAAATCCAATCTCAAATTCCTCTTGCATTGCAAAGGGAGGCATGGTAGTTAGCATGGGCTTTAGGTAGTTGTCAAGGAGTCGAAGAGATATTTTTAGGAGTAGTCAATGGGTCAATGGCTAGAGTTTTCTTTGTTGCACCATTTTCTTATTTGAAACAAAACCAACGAGATGTTTCCTTTTTTTAAATAATTAAATTAATATAAATATATTAATTAATTAGTAATTATTTTATATATTAAATTTAAAAACATATTTCTTGATTATGTATGATAGTCCACAAATTATATTCAATAAAAGTAGCTAGAATTCAAACCAAAATAATTATCATATATTTTAAAGAAAGTTTGCTAATATTCTAAGGAATATTATCATCATAAATCCCAATTATTTACTTTGATTACCTTTATAATTTATTTTAAACTAAAAATAAATTACATTATTATGTTGTCGAAGAGCTTGTTTTAGGAGTAGTGAAGGGGTCAATTGCTAGAGTTTCTCTTTGTTGCACCATTTTCTTATTTGAAACACAACCAACAAGATATTTTTTTTATTATGTATGATAGTCCACAAATTATATTCAATAAAAGTAGCTATAATTAAAACCAAAATAATTATCATATATTTTAGAGAAAGTTTGCTAATATTCTAAGGAATAGTATCGTCATAAATCCCAATTATTTACTTTGATTACATTTATACTTTATTTTAAAGTAAAAATAAATTACATTATTTTGTTGATACTATATTATAGATGATTACATTCTTGACATTGTTCACCGAGGGAGGTCTTGAACCCAAAACCTCAAGGACCAAAGTCCTCAATCAAACAACAATGACCAATTGGGAGGGAGGTCATGAACCGAAAACCTCAACGACCAAATTCCTCACTCAAACAACAATCACCAATTGGGATCCCTCACTTGAGGTAATAAAATTGAATGTTAGTTGAGAATAATATTTGACATATACGATTATTACAATGTGTCTTTCATATGTTAATAAGTTAAAGGGAAACATCTAATATCTCTTTCTTTTATTTAAAAAATTTAAATGGGGGATAATCTAATTTTAAATTATAATAAAAATAATTCGATAATTTAATGAAAATTATCTTAATACAGAGTTTAACATAATAAAAATAAAAATGTTTATGGTAAATTAATTTTAGAATAATTTACTTAAATTGAATGAACTACTACTACACTTAAGTATATGTTTTCATGCATATATATAATATTTGTTTGTAAGTTAATTATATATTAATGAGAAAATTTTGGATTTGTTTCAATTTTTTATTTGTCATGGGCATGCTACAAGGGAAACTAGATTACTTCCGGATGCCGAAATATTCGCGGAAACTCATATCGTGGGAAGATGGACTATCAAATCTTACAAGAAATAATAGGGAATATGATAAAAAATAGATAGATCGTCGAAACTATGTCTTCATAAACATATATAAAACTAAAAGAACTTGATTAACTTTAAGGGCTATATATTAAACTATGTGGACTATACATCCTAAACCTATCGAGACAATAGACCCAGACAAGCCGAGAGACCCTTTTCATCAGGAGACTAGGTAGAAGTAGAGATATACACCTCTATCAGATTGATGGTCACCTAGATGCAACAACTTGAACCTTGAGAGGGAGTAATATGGGATTCAATTCATTCAAGTCTCTTTGATATGTCCTTTTAGTTGAGCACCATATTGTCTAGCATCAATAAGTTTTCTTCCTTGGAATCATTAATATTCATAATAGCTCGAACTTCCAGTATCTTCATTCTCTAATACAGGTCAATAGTCAACATGTATTGGTTTTTCCTCCCTCTGGTATGTCTTACATCAAATACCCATTCTCAAATAAATTAGCACATACCATCGAATTGGGAAAACAACCTCTCTTAATCATCCTATGAACTTCAAAAGCTTGTATCTCCTCCTAAACCTCCATTGGGATTTGTTCCTCATAGGTGCATGTTGAGTTTTCCACCCTTAAGCAAGTTCAAGAGCTACCAAATTTGCTATAGTTGTCATTTTCATGCATGAAATTTGTACATTTCCTTACCATGTCTATGGGATTTGAGGATTAACTAGACATGAATTGTTGACAATATATTTATTGTGTTCTATAATATTAAATTGATTGTCCTTGATGGAAACTCTTTGGAAAAGGAAAAAGAAACTATCTGTATGAAGAATCTCAGCAGTCTCTCAGAATTTTTGTGTAGTAGATTATTTATTTTTAATATGTCACAATGTATACATGGGTTTGTAAAAGCCAAGTCACGTATGCATGTGGAGAAGTACGTCCCAAGTCGCGTATGCTTGTTTGTGCATCAAAATTATAATACCTGAGAGCTTTTCCATGGTAATAGACCACCGTATTTAGCGTTTTATTATCTATTTGACTCCGTCTAGGATTACCATCAACAGTTGAGTGGTTTTGACTCATGGTATTGGTAAAATCTGAATCTATAAAAGGAGAAGAATATCATAGTGCAAAGTGTGCATGAGTAAGGGTTGTTAATGAATAAATTTCTCTACAGAATATCTGCATGGATGAGCTCTATTTTTAATTAATAGATATGAATCTTTGATCCACCCATGGATATAATGACGGTTCAGGATCTCTAGATCTGAAGATGATGAAGCTCTAGTATGAACTACTGAAGAAATGATGAAGAATAAACACAACTCTACTAAAGAAAATGAAGAAATCTGGGTAAGTTTTATGGATCTGGTTTGTTCTGAAAAATTTAATTTTACAAATCTATATGCTAGTTGGTCTTAGTAAAAGCACGTATATGCACGGGTTCACTTCATGAAAAGCGTGTACGGTAGTTACCGCTCTCTGAAGCTTATTGCAGATGTTACTACTGTGATTCCTGTTTTTTGTCTGTTATCTGTCAATGAAGTCTTCTTGAAGTTATCGGCTGCTTGAACTCTGAGTATGATGATCATGAACAAATCTAATCAATGATTGAGAAAACATGATTAAGGTTGACTCACTGTCTAAAGGTTCTTCACTGCTGAGAAAATGTCTGACTGAAAGCCTCATATCTGAATCTGAGTCTGATCACATTATGAAGAATAGTATACACAGAAGTATGCATGGTTTGGTATAAATAAAAGTGCATATACATGCAGATTTAACAAAGTGAATTAGCGTATTCATTCCAGATTATGAAAATAGTATGCACTAAGGCATACATAGGTTGGTGTGTAGGAAATCGCATATGTACGCGGCTTCAGTGAAGAAAAGTAGTGTATGCTATTTTAATTAACAATTTTTGAGGGTTGAGTTTGTATCTTCATATCTATTCTGAAGTCTGGGTTATTTTTGAAGTTCTGGTTACAGTGTTTTCACTGTTCTAATTGAAGTATTGGGCAAAGTTTATGATTTTTGATAAAGGGTTGTGTTGATGCTATTTGATCCAGTATGAAAATTGATGAAACATGGTCTACCATGGATCTGAGGGTTGAAGCCTTAAGTATGGAAGTTGAATCTTCCTGCTAGTAGAAGCTGGTGTTATGTTTAAGGGGTTAAAACCCCCTTCCAGGACTGGCTGGTAAACGAGAAGAGAGGGGGTTGGAGATCCCTTCCAGTAGTAGCTGGTAAACAATTGAAGGTTGTAGCCTTCTACAGGTAGAATCCTATGTATTGATATGAGTCTACATCAATACAATGTTGTAAACAGTTTTCCATATAATAAATATTGAAGACAAGACAACAACAACGATGGTTTTCTCCCGAATTTGGTTTCCACCATAAATATTGGTGTTCATGTGTGTTCCGCTTGTGTGATGTTTTATACTGCTATTACTGCACATATTTACTGATTATCTAACCTGATGCATAACTGGTAAATTTGGTTTAAAGGTTGCTTCTGAGAAGTTTTCTAAACTAGAAATTTATATCAGTATACATTAGTTTCTTTTAGCATATCCGCGTGTATATGTGAGTTCGGTTCATAAAACTTGTGTATGGAATTATGTAAAATAAGAATTTAATTTTATATATATGATCTCTAAATACTGATTTCACACTTCTTCACTATTTTTCCCAACAATTGGTATCAAGCAAGATGAGCAATCAAGATTGGACAACATCTATCAGGCCTCCATTCTTCAACAAAAACAATTTAATCTTCTAGAAAACATGGACAAGACCCTATCTTTAGTATCTTGGACCAAATCTATGGGCTACTGTTGAAGGAGTTTATCAATATCTAGCCTCAGTTCTAATAGATGCAACAACAAGAAAGAACTATGAAACAAATGCAAAGGAGGTCAATCCACTCTTGGGGAGTCTAACTGAATTATAACTTGTCAAGGTCATGCAGTTGAATATAAAAAAGGAAAATATGGGACAAAATAATTCTAAGCAATGAAGGTGATACAAAGGTAAAAATTTCTAAACTCTAAACTCTCAGAATTCAATATGAAAATATAAGGATGTATAATGAGGAGATCATTTCCAGTTTCTTTTATGTGTAGATGATATTGTAAGTCGTATGAGAAATTTGGGTGAAACCATAACTGACACTACTTTGGTTGAAAAAGTTTTAATATCTCCAACTTCAAAGTGTCTGCTATTGAATAGAAGCAGGATCCTATAAATCTTACTATTGTTCAACTTCATGGCATTCTAACTGCATGTGAAATGAGAAGAGGAGGATCATCTGAATTCGAAGAAGTCGTCTTTAGAGCTTCTACAAAAGGAAAATAAGTACAAGAAACAGAAGGATCAGGGTATGTTTCAAAAGAAAATGAGGTAAATTTTGTAAATAAGCTCCAACTTGGCACTGGAAGGTTCAGAGGTAAGCTTCCTTTCAAATTTTTTTCTTGTGGAAGATTTGGTCATTATGCTGCTAAGTTTCCTCATGAAGAAACACATGAAAAGGGAAAGGAAGTAGCAAGAAGAAATAATAAACGGTTTAGCACTAGAAAAATTTATTATAGTCATGAAGATAGTGATGGGTTATCAAAAAGTGAGGAAGAATATGATCAAGATCTTAGACTTCTCATGGCATTTGAAAATGAGTCTAGGGAAGAAAAGAATAATTTTATGGATGCTCTAGAACACAATGATTTTCTTGAAGAGATCAATCAACTCAAATTATGTTTGGGAGAAAATAAAATATCCATAGAGACTCTAAAAAATCAGCTTGAAGAAAAGGAGAAACACAATGAGAAATTAGAATGCGAAATAATAAGTCTATGAAAATAAATTGAGAAAGTAAAGACTTTGAATCTTAGATTTTCTAAAGGATTTGAAACCTTAGATGAAATTATCAAGGTAAAATGTTCTCCTCTTATAAAGAGAGGTCTTCGATATGTCGAAGAATCTTCTCATTCTTCAGGACCAAACTATTTAAAAGAAGCTATAGCCAGCCTACAACATTCTACCACTTAGCAAGGAAACAAAGAAACATTACAGGTAAAGCATGACCACCTCAATACAAAGAACACTAACAGGAATACCTTTCAGAGAAATACCAACCAATAGGTAAACACAAATAGAAGGTTCCAATGTTACATGATCGCAGAAATTTATTCTTCAATGGACAATGTTTCTCATGTCATAATTTTGGTCATAAAGATGTTCAATGTGTTGCATACAAAACCATCATGACTAGAGAAGCAAGAAAGAAAAGAATTGATGCTGGAATAAAGAAGAATACATATAAAAACTTTTCTTCTCTTCAAAATGAAATTGAATGTGCTTATTGCAATAAATTTGGTCATGAAGAATCTGAATGTAGGAGAAAACCTCAGCCAAAAGAGCATATACCTTTAATTTCCAAAGAATGGAGAAAGAAGGAATTATAGGTTGAGAACTGTGGCATAGATTTATTTGCAGAAGGAGAAGAAAATCAATGGTACATTGATAGTGGATGCTGAAAACACATGACAGGTGATAAAATTAAATTTCTTGCATACAATGCTCTAGAAAGAGAAAAGAATGTTACTTTTGGAAATGATACTCCTGCTGTCATTAAGGGAAAAAGTTCTATTTTTCTAAATGAAAAGGTGAAATCTAACAATGTTATGTATGTGGATGGATTAAAACATAACCTGTTAAGTGTAAGTTAAATGTGTGATAGAGTAACTGACGTTGTCCTTAGCTCAAAATAATGTATGGTACGTGATCTTGATACAGGAAAAACAATCATAAAAGGAAATAGAATGCCAAGCAATTTGTATGTATTGAAAATTTGTAAAGAACAATGCCACTTGGGAAAATCTTCAGAAAATTGGTTATGGCATAGAACATTGCCGCATTTGAGCTTCTCTCAAATCAACAAATCTAGCAGACTCAAATTTGTTCGTGATCTTCCCAATATTACTCTACCTGAGAGTACCATATGCAAAACTTGCCAATTCGGTAAGAAAACCAGATTGAGATTTAATGCCAAAGAAGGATCAGGAAGTAAGCCTCTTAAACTCATTCATACTGACATATGTGGACCTATGAGGAAAAGGTAACCCTGTGGAGAATAATACTATATTCTGTTTATTGATGATTTCTCTAAAATGTGTTGGATTGGGTTGCTAAAACACAAAGATGAAGCATTCGAAAAATTTCAGATCTTCAAATCACTAGTTGAAAATGAATTAGATGTAAAGATCAAGTTTTTGAGATCTGATCAAGGAGGTGAATATATATCATATGAATTCTTTGATTTTGTGAACAACATGGCATAAAAATACAGTTTTTTGTAGCTGGTACCCCACAACAAAATGGCGTAGTAGAAAGAATGAATAGAATAGTTCAACAGATGGCTCGGGCTATGCTTGATGATTCAGGAACACCTGACACATTTTGGGGAGAAGAAGCACATACTGCTGTAAATATTCTTAACAAATCACATGTTCATGTAAATAGTGATAAAACTCCATATGAGCTCTGGTATGGTAATCTTCCAACTATAAAGCATTTTAAAGTTTTTGGAAGCAAATTTTTTATCAAGAACAATGATGAAAAACTTGGTAAGTTTTAACCTAGAGTAGATGAAGGAATATTTCTTGGTTACTCTTCTATAAGTAAAGAATATAAATGCTACAATAAAAGACTTCGAAAGATTTTTTAATGCATTGACGTTGTCATTGATGAATCTCTCTCAGCTCCAAAAGGGGAAATACAAACAACAAATGAAGATGATGATGATGATGTATATCTTCCTGCATCTAATAGAGAATATAGAAGGTGAACCCAATGAAGCAACATAAGAAGATCTATCTGAAAAGGCTCCATTTAGGTATGTTCAAAAGAATCACCTAGAATCCCAAATTTTGGGAGAAAAGGGATCAGGTGTCCAAACAAGAAGAACTCTTGTAGGGTATACTAGATATCTAGCATTTTTATCCACCATTAAACCATAGAATGTAAATCAAGCTAACAAAGATGAATGTCGGATTCAATCCATGAATGAAGAACTTGATCAAATTGAAAAGAATCATACTTGGGAACTAGTTCCAAGACCTCATGATAAAAATGTTATTGGAACAAAATGGATATTCAAGAACAAGTTAAATGAAAATGGAGATGTTATTAGAAACAAGGCTAGACTTGTTTGTAAAGGGTATGCTCAACAAGATGGTATAGACTTTGAAGAAACATTTTCTCTTGTAGCTAGACTTGAAGCCATCAGAATGTTTCTTTCTTTTTCAAGCTTTCAACAAATAAAAGTTTATCAAATGGATGTTAAATCTGATTTCCTAAATGGTGATCTAGAAGATGTTTATATAGAACAACCAGAAGGATTCATTTTAGGAAATTATGAAAAGATTTTTTGTAAACTTAAAAAAGGCTTTATATGGTCTCAAACAAGCTCCAAGGGCATGGTTTATCGTCTTGAAAAATATTTTCATCAGCAAGGATTTTCAAAGGGATCTGCTGATAGCAACTTATACAAAAAAATTGAAAATGATAAGCTATTGATTGTAGTTGTATATGTTGATGATATAACTTTTGGAAGTAATGAAGAGTCGTTAAGTCAGAAATTTCTTCTGTTAGGCAACAATAATTTGAAATGTATTTACTTGCGGAACTAACATTATTTCTTGGCTTACAAGTGTAACAAGCAATAGATGGCATATTTTTATCACAGGAAAAATATCATAAGAAAATTCTGAAGAAGTATGGGATGGAAGATTGCAAACCTGTAAGTACACCAATGATAACCGGGTGTAACCTC
Organism: Pinus albicaulis; assembly: GCA_034641835.2. NCBI lineage: Eukaryota > Viridiplantae > Streptophyta > Pinopsida > Pinales > Pinaceae > Pinus > Pinus albicaulis. Next base: position 283,112 of record JAXQQM020090754.1, on the reverse strand, counting down.
AATGCTCATGATGATTCTTCCGCGGTGAATCAACCAGAATACAAATCCATGATTGGAAGTCTACTTTATCTCACCGGTACAAGACCAGAAATTATGCATGTAATTGGGATTTTTGGATGATTCCAAGCTAATCGAAAAGAGTCTCACCTTAAGGCTGTAAAAGTAATATTCAAATATCTACAAGGAACTCAAGGCTTTGGACTATGGTATCCAAAGAATGCTGATCTCACTCTTCATGCTTACACAGATGCATATTGGGCTGCAAATGTTGATGAATGGAAGAGCACTAGTGGTGGTGCATTCTATATGGGGCCCCGATTAGTATGTTGGTTCAGTAAGAAGTAAAGCTCTATTGACTTATCTACAGTAGAAGCAGAATATGTGGTTGCCGCATCATGTTGCACACAACTTCTTTGGATGATGTAGACTTTACAAGACATTTAAATCAAATTTTCACCTCCCATATCCATTATGCGTGATAATACGAAAGCCATTACTATCTCAAGACCAAGAACATTCCTATCAAGTATCACTTCTTACGTGAACAAGTGCTTAAAAAAAAGGTGAAATTGGAGTATATTCCCTCCAAAGAACAAGTTGCTGATAAATTTACTAAACCTCTTCCCAGGGAAGCATTCAAATATCTCAGACAAAAATTCGGATTAGTCCTTATTGCTAAAAATATCAGATCTGCTTAAATTCAGAAGATTAAATTGGATATGCATATTTCATAAAGGACAATTGCGTATATACACGAGTTTATATACATAAAACGGTGTATGGGTTTTTGCTGGCACAATTTTCTGGGTCAGCATTTTGAAAACAATTTCAGTGTTATTGGGTATCTCTCATGATGTTCCAGTTCTCACATTTCTATTTCATTCTCTAATATTTTTTTTTATGAAGATGCCTTCATGATTTGTTGTTGAAAGTGTTCAGGGTGCACAAACTAAGGGGGAGCACTTGTCCTATGGTAAAGGATGCACTGTTGGCATTCTAAGTGTTTTCTATGGTCTGATCTCATGATTGAGATTCATTGGTCTTGCTTATAAAAAGTCATTTGATGAAAATTTCATGTTGAGATCTATGATGTAAATTGTTATATTTAGTCATGTAAGGACTTGTTCCGATTTGTAAACCCACTTGGTTGGGTAGTTCAGTCAAAATTTGTACACCCACTTGGTTGGGTATTTGATTCAAATATGTAAATCCAATTAGTTGGATCATTGATGAAAGTATGAGTAATTGGTGATAGGAAAGGTCATACTCGGTTGAAAATTCATGTACTTGATTGAAAAATATGTTTGAATATTCAAGCATGAACTCAGGGGGGGCATGGTAATTTATGTACAAGGGATGTTGATCTGTCCCTTTTCCCTTGATGTCAAAGGGGGAGAATTATGAGGATGGTTGAATACATATGCCTCATGTTTTAATTATTATGGTTGCCATCAAGTCCAAAGGGGGAGATTGTTGGCAATATGTTTATTTTGTTCTATAATATTAAATTGATTGTCCTTGATGGAAACTCTATGGCAAAGGATGAAGAAACTATCTGTATGAAGAATATCAGTAGTCTCTCAGAAGTTTCATGTAGCAGATTGGTTATTTTTATTATGTCACAATTTATACGTAGGTTTGTAAAGGCCAAGTGGTATATGCATGCAGAGAAGTACATCCCAAGTCGCGTATGCCTGTTTGTGCTCCAAAATTATAATACCAAGGGGCTTTAGCATGGTATTAGCCCACAATATTAAGCACTGTATTATCCATTTCATTCCTTCCAGGATTACCATTAGCAGTTGAGTGGTTTTGACTCATGATATTGGTAAGCTAAATCTATACAGGGAGAAGAAGATCATAGTGCAAAGTGTGCATGAGTAAGGGTTCTTAATGAATAAATTTCTCTAAGAAATATCTGCATGGATGAACTTTATTTTTAATTAATAGATCTAAATCTCTGATGCACCCATGGATATAATGATGGTTCAATATATCTAGATCTGAAGATGATGAAGCTCTAGTATGATCTACTAAAGAAATGATGAGGAATGGACACAAGTGTACTGAAGAAAATGCAGAAATCTGGGTAAGTTTTATAGATCTGGTTTGTTCAGAAAAAAATAATTTTACACATCTATACGCTAGTTGGTCTTAGTAAAATCGCATACATACGTGGGTTCGCTTCATGAAAAGCACCAATGGCAGTTAGGGCTTTCTGAAGCTTATTATATATGTTGCTACTGTGATTCATACTTTTTGTCTGTTGTCTGTCAATGAAGTCTTCTTGAAGTTCTGGGTCATTTGAATTCTGAGTACGTTGATCATGAACAAATCTAATCAATGATTGAGAAAACATGATTAAGGTTGACTCACTATCTAAAGGTTTTGCGCTGCTGAGAAAATGTTTGACTGAAAGCCCTAGATCTAAATATGAGTCTGATCACATTCTAAAGAACAATATACACAGAAGTATACATGGGTTGGTATAAGGAAAAGTGTGTATACATGCATATTTAACAAAGCAAAGTAGCGTATTCATTCTAGGTTATGAAAAAATTATGCACTCAGGAATACACAGGTTGGTGTGTAGGAAAGCACGTATGTACGCGGCTTCAGTGAAGCAAAGTAGCATATGATATTTGAATGAATAACAATTCAGGGTTGAGTTTGTATCTTCATATCTATTCTGAAGTCTGGGTTATTTTTGAATTTCTAGTTACAATGTTTTGACTATTCTAATTGAAGTATTAGGCAAAGTTTATGATTGTTGATAAAAGGTTGTGTTGATGCTGTTTGATCCAGTATGAAAATTGATGAAACGTGGTCTGCATTGGGTCTTAGGGTTGAAAGCTTCAGTATGGAAGTAGAAGCTTCCTACCAGTAGAAGCTGAAGTTATGTTCAGGGGGTTGAAGCTCCCTTCTGGGAGTGGCTAGTGAACGAGAAGAAAGTGGTTTGGAGCTCCCTTCCAGTAGTAGCTGGTAAACGAGTGAAGGTGGTAGCATTATTTGGGTAGAAGCCTGCATACTGATATGAGTCTGCATTAGTACAATGTTGTAAACAGTTTTCCATATAATAAATATTGAAGACAGAGATGACAGCAGCGGTGGTTTTCTCCCGAATTGGGTTTCCACCTTAAATATTGGTGTTCATGTGTGTTCCACTTGTGTGATTTTTTATACTGTTGTTACTGCAGATATTTACTGATTATCTAACCTGATACATAACTGGTAAATTTGATTTAAAGACTATTTCTAAGAATTTTTCTAAACTAGAAATTTATATCAGTATACGCTAGTTTCTATCAGCATATCCGCGTCTATACGTGTGTTCGGTTCATAAAAGCTGCGTATGGAAATATGCAAAAGAAAATTTTAAATTTATATATATGAGCTCTAAATACTGATTCAAACCCCCCCCCCCCCCCTCTCAGTATTTTTCCCAACATGAATGATGCAAGAGGGGCTACAAGATGAAGATTGGTGGAATAACCAAGGAAAATAAATCACATTCCAACTCCTAAAGACCATAAAAAATTTGAGGTGGAGAAAACGACAAGGATAAGAAAAATGGAAAAAACAAGAGTGGTGTCAAACTAAAGTGCGAGACTATAACAAAGGAACATAAGGCTAGCCACCACTCAGAGAAATCATGGAAGACTAGATGCAACATGGGTAAAAATAACCCTAGTATTAGAATAAACTACAAATATTGCATCACCAAATACCATTAAGTAGCCATAAAATAGCTTTTGATATGAGGAATGAGTACGATTGATTGAGCCAAATTCAAGAATGATGGAGGAAGAATAATGTCCATTTCCAACCACCCTTCCATGTGTGTGAGGTTCATTTGTATATGAGCCATGGCACCACAATAAATCGTATGTCTCTATAGTAATAAATATAGGCTCATGCCACATTTAGAGATGGAGTCTCACATGGATTCATGTCACCCTTAACCATTGAGGGATGTGAAAATGACCCCTCCCTATCCCACCTCACCCAATTCCAGAAATATTTTTATTGATCAATGATGGCCTATCATTCATCATATGTATAGCATTAATAATTGACACCCAACATAAATTGTGTTATTGTCTCCATTCTCTTAGTGGATGTATACAATTTTATTAAATTAAATCTAAATATTTTGTATGTTTTATTAGTTTTATATACTTTTCTTAAAATTTAAAAATAAATGTTTTTCTACTTCTTATGTTTTCTCTAGCATTTCTATTGGTTAAGATGGTTTGGTTAGATTGTTTTGATATTTACTTGTAAAATCCATATGAAAAAAAGACATAAAGAAATGTAATTACAAAGCCTTCAAACATGGAGGGTTTTTAATTTGTTGATGGTGTGCTATTGGGCAATTGGTCACTAGTTTAAATGCTTTTAACGTGACTGATTTCTCTAATTTTCATTTTCGATTAATTAAAAGTGTGAAGTTAGTGACCATGTATAAAGAGATTAAAGCGATATTAAAGCATGGTTTCGAATCTTATATCTCCTACTCCTCATAGTCTATAAGAACATCATAATGGAGCCCCAACCAAAAGTTGTGAAGGAATTTATGAATTATGCATAAATAGATCAATAAATTGATTTTGAGCCATAAATGTCCTCCTCCTCACCATCTTGAAGGGATTTGTAGTCGGGACTTGAACCAAAAATTTTGAGGGAAATTATGTGTGCTCATAATCATCAACCTTTATTCTACACAATATAACAAACACTCTTCAAGTTGGAGGGAATTAAACTAGTAAATACCGTAGAATTATACAAATTAACTTTTCTTGAATTTGATAATTGGATAGCTAAATTTAAAATTGCAACTTAGCTCATGGCTGAAATGCAGCAATTGCCTCTCCCATTCTAACTTTCCCGTCAATGGAAATTCTATTCAGAGACGATCAATTAGTACTAGGAATATTTCCTTCGAAATATATCGAATATCATTTTCATAGTTTTCGATTGATTGTCAATCACGGACATCATTATCTTTCAGTCCTTTCAATTTTCAACTCTGACAGCTAGTTTCCCTAGTCCAGCCACCATTTTTCAATCCTAGTCTTAAAATAAAGATAAACTATACGATTTGTAATAAATTAATATTAACTTTATGAGGACAAATTCTACGATTCCTCACATTAAACAAATTAATAATAACAATAAATAGTTAATTATAAGCTTGTATTTTTATGAGTTGTTGAATAAATAAATAAAAATATCCTCGCATTAAAAAATTTAATAAGAAGAATAAATAATTAATTATAAGTTTGTCTCATTATGAGTTTTTCAATAAAAAAATTCATTATAAGCTTCTGTCATGTAAATTAGTTAGAGTGTGGGGTTTAGTTTTTTTTTTTTTTTCAACATGAAAAATACTCCTGGTTTATATTATGTACTAGGACAAAGTCATAAGATGGTTCAAAAAATAATATGAAAATGTGAATTCCACCATACATCACATTTGTTTATAAAAAATGTGGAGAATTCCCCAAAAAACCAATCCAAACTATTACATCATAACTATTTCATCATATCAGAATATTTTTATAAGCCGTTTGAGAAAAACATAAAAAAAAACACAGGATAATCATAGAACCAATTGTCTTCCATCTTCATGTTACCATGTGAGAAAAAACATGCCTTCATTCATTCCTGTTCTGAGTAGACAAGTCTGTTCCAACATCATATAAAGTTTACCTTTCGTTTTTCTCCAGCTCTGTTTCAGTTGTATAACTCATAGTGCATTTCTTCGAAAATACCATTCAACCCTCTTTTGGAAAGATGATCTACTTTGTTATTTTTTTCCCTATGGATGTGACAAAAATATATGGAAGTGAAATTCATTTTTAAAACATATATTCTCTCAAGCCATTGTAAGAGGTACCCAGGATTTAGATAAGTTTTCTTATTCATGTGTTCAATAAGGAATTTTGAGTGTCCAAATACCCACAACTTTTCCATACATAATTCACTAGAAAACCACAGAAGTCCGCAAAAATCCAACAACTCCGCCCTCATATTCGTACCTGACCCCCCACTCTAGTAAATTTTGTAATGATAAGTGGGTGATATCATGAGCCAAGCACCGCATTTGCAGATTTGATTTTATGATGCACCGTAAAAAAAACCAGCAAGATAATGTAATTAAAATGGGCGCAATCTCTTTGATAAGTCACTCGGTGGTTTCTGCCTAATTTTCAATTTTTCCCAAGAGCTATAAATTGGCAAGAAAATTTTTCTAGATGAGCAAGGCAGCCCTTCAACAAGCCTCTTGTTTTGGCCACACCATTAATACTAGCGGAAGAGAAAGGATATAACTTTGAAATGTTTACCTCTTCTAAGCCACCATCTTAAACATTCATTTGTAGACCTATATTCAGGGGTCTACATATGAAATTGAGCACATAAAGAAGCAAGAGTCTCCCTTGCATAATTTCAATGGTAGAATAGGTGAAGGTTAACTTCAGTCTTTTCCTAGCATAAGATACAAATCCCTAGGCCATGCCATCCCCTTCTTTGAAAATTGTTCCAGGTAATATTTTTATCTTTCCACACAAGCCAGATGAAGATAATCATCTTCACTTGGACATTAAATTTCCATATATCATTAAACCAGCAATCTGGTTCAAAATCCAACTTTTTGTGAATCAATTCTATGTATATTTCATTTGTTTTAATACATCCATATGATGATTTCCCCCCACAAGTAATTGTTTCTCCATCCTTACCCTTTCTCAGACCTAGACTTCTTAAAGAGTTTGTAAAATTGTTCCATTCCTCCTCTCTCTACCCGAAAAACCCCATCTCTTTATTTGATTTCCCACTCTTTAATAACTTGGCTCATACAAAAGTATCCCTTTTGATTTAAGCATACAATAGTCTCTTTACTTAGATTGACATTGTGATTCAAACTGAGTAATAAAGGACTTCTAATATGTATTTTATTTCCCTTCCCAAAATGCCATTTTATATTTCCAGAGAACAGTGTCGATGCTTTGCTAAAACCCTTCCAGATATTTGACCTGCTAATACCATCCTCCCAACTCGAGATTATTAATTCCTCCATACTCTTATGTCTAAGATATTTATGCTTTATGATCTCACTCCATATACCTTTCATATTTAAACATATTCATAATATTTTAATGATGAGAGTTTTTATAAAGATATCCAAGTCTAGAATGCCCCATCCTCCTTTTTCTTTTGGTTTTGCAATGCATTCCCATTGGGTCAAATGTATAGTCTGTTTATCTTTCCCCCCATTCCAGATGAATCTTGCCATAACCTTTTTAATATTTGTCAATATCTTGTTTGGGATAATAAAAAGGTGAGCCCAATAAATAGCATATTGTTGTAAAACATCCTGGGGCAAAATCATTCCACCACCCCTTGATAACCAATTTGATAACCATCCGTTTATCTTTTTCTGATATTCGCTTATAAGCCATTCCAATCCTCTGCTGTATAGTTCATGGCCTTCATCTGGAAACCCAAATAATCCAGTCCATCTTTTAAATGAAAAAAATCAAAGTTAAACATGAATCCCAAGTCATTGTAGACCCCATACTCCCCTTCTGAATAATAAATACAAGACTTCCCAACACTGGACATCATCCCAGTGGAAGAGAAAAAAACTATTTAGTATACTTTGGAGAACCTTCCAACTATGCCTCAACATCATACCAAATGTGGGAATGTCATCAACAAATAGGCTATGGGAGACTTCTTTCTGAGGAGTAATTTTTATGCCTATGAATCTACCCAATTTGATGGCCCTCTTAATCTTGATTCTCAGAGCGTCCATAATCATAATGAAAAGAAGAGGAGAGAGAGAAAAACCTTGTCGTAGCCCTCTGCTTGAGTGGAAAGACTTCGTTGCCCATCCATTTATGATAATAGCCAACGAATTATTGGTAATACAACCCATGATCCATGCCACAACATCTTGTCCAGACCAATTTTTAGAATAAATAGTCTCATGAAACCTGAGTTAACCCTATCATAAGCTTTATTAAAATAAATTTTCATTATAGCAACTTCCAAATTCTTCGATTGAATGGTGTGTAATATTTCTTCAGTTGTTGCCAGTGCATCATGAATGCTTCTATTATTTAAGAAGCTAGACTATTGAGGTGTAATGTGATTAGATAGAACCTCCTTCAATATTTCAGCAATAACTTCAGAGATGATTTTATATAGAGTATTACACAATGATATGGGTTTGTAATCATTAAACGAAAGCTTCCTCCTTTTATTTGGGATTAAAGTACATTTTCTGGCCCCATGGATCTAATGATTTAACCTCGCTTCTTCCACCATGTCCATTAAGTCCATGATAAATTCCTCACAGAAATGTAGGAAAAATTTTGGGGTCCAGCCATCCACGTGACGACTCTTGTCAACAACAAAAGATTTGAGCACATTCTTAATCTCTTCCAGGCTAATATTCTCATTAAATCTGACCAAATCTTCCTCCTCAAACATTTTTTGATAGCCCTCAAGGGAGTCAAGCTGAGAAGAAATCTATGGATCCTCCCTCACCTTATATAGCTCCCAAAAAAATTCCATCGTTGTCTTCTTTATGTCTTCTATTGTGCAAACTGATGATCCAATTTCCTGAATTTTCCAAATGGCATTGGCGGTTCTTCTACCAGAGGAAAAATTATGAAAAAAATAAGTATTTTTTTCCCCAACCTTAAGGCAAGCGTCTCTACTCTTTAAACACCATGACTATTCTTCCTTTAGTAAATGAGATCGATATTCAGCTTCTAATGACTTAATTGTATCCCAAAAATAACATTTATGTCTGTCTTCCTCCACCTCTGATGGGATCTTAGTCCTTTCAGCTCTGATAAATTTGATCCTATCCTTTATTTTCACTTTCTTCACCTTTTCCCACTAGCTCACCACTTTCTTCAATCACCTTAGAGTATTGGATATATACACCATAGGAGTAATCTCTTCACCTCTTTTATGGATTTTCATATACTCCCTTATTAAGGAATTGAAATCCTCATATTCCAACCAAATATGTTAAATTTAAATAGATAATCACCTTGTCTTTTCCCAAATTCCCAAAACAAGGATAGTGGCCTGTGCTCCAAAATTGTGATATCCTCCGCTTTAGAAAAAACACCATCCATTTTAGATCTCAAAAAATTATTGATCACAAATATGTCAATAGGTTTCCCAATGAAATCTTTCCCTTTCCTACCATTGAACCAAGTCAAACAGTTTTCCGCCAAAGGAATGTCACAAAGACCAATTTCCATTATAAAACCCCTGATATGATCAGAGAGGGGATCGGTCCTACCCCTATCTCCCCAAATTTAATTTGCATGGAAAGTGAAATTGTAGTCGCCTACAAATATGGAGTTATGTAAATAGAGAAAGCCACAACCCTCCATCCTCTTCCAGAAATATAATCTGTTAAGGTATGGCACATAAATTTTAACAAGATGAATTATATGGCTAAAACAATGAAAGAAGCCCATGAGCAATATTCCTCCAAAAAATATGAAGGCCTTCATTGAAACCCATCTAGGATCCCATAAAGGAGCTAAACCTCCAAAGCGACCAGAAGCATATTTCGCGACAAATGCCACTCTGAAAGTGATGACAAATCAACAGTGGATTTCTAGCGCAGTTGTTTCATAACAGCACCAAGAATCATCTTCCCTGATGCTACTCCGTAACTGCGTCAAGGCTTCACATTCTCCCTCCAACGATTACACTTCCGCATCAGATGACCAGTCTCCTGGCAGAGATGGCAACATAATGGCATCTTCCAATAGTCAATAAACTATCTATAAATCACACCATCCCACTGAAGGTCAATTTGTGTAGGGAGCCCTCCAGCGAAAGGTGCCTCAACTAAAACCCATGCTGCTCTCTTGTCAAAAACACCCGTGCATTTCGGGTCCATGAAACAGAATTTTCTGATTCTATTTACAATCTTAGTTAGAACTCGGATGTTCCAGAACTGGAGAAGAAGACCATGAAATATGAAAAAATGAGATGTTTGATAGGTGCATTCATCCACGGATGGAAACCCACATCCCAGTGGTGAAGGGCTAGAAAGCACCTCCAAAGAACCTAAGTCCTGCTCATTACTTCCCCAACATCTCCCTCTTCAACAAAAAGAAATCAAAACCAGCCATTTTGCAATTTACCTACCCTCGGTATATATCCCAAGAGCTTCTCCCATGCTTTTAAGAGCCATTCCCACAAATTTATCTTATTATGGTTCTCAAATTTCCACCTGCCCACTAGATCCCAGGTGGTTAAGCTTTCAACACGCTCCCACAAAACGTCACTACTAAAACTAAGAAGCCTACACTCTTCCACTAGCTTGAAAGGTTTTGTCCCCCCACTATGGAGATTGGAGGTAGTGAACAAACAAGGGACGGAAGGGGACGACCGCTGTTTTCTAGAACGATGAGTTACAAAAACCCAACAATCTTCAATAGACAGACCCTCATTGGGATTATCAATATTCGCATGTGTCCGAGAAGATATATCACCCTCCACCACCTTGATAACATGCCGAAAGTACTCATCCAAGAAAGTCTCGTTACATTTGGCAAGGAATTGTTCACTTCGCCATCTCTATGCTTACAAAACAATAAAGTCACATTAGGATAACCCTCCCCATGTCATCTCCTCGAAAAAAATATGCTATACATAACGAAAGCAACCTAGGTAATGGTTCCATCTGTCATATAACATAAGAAAGACCCCAATAAAATCATGGCTCACCTAATCGTTACCACTGATCAAACATCCGCCGTCACCACAAATCATTAAAAGATTCCCCGCAAAATACAACAATAGTCCTATGCCAAAAAGGAAGGTTTGTACCACCATCACCTTTGATAGAAAAAGGACCCTATAAATTACGAGGTCATTAAAAGAAAACAGTAAGAGAAATATCTCCATAAAGGAGAATCTGACCCAAAGTACAAATGGAAGTAGAAGGGTCACCCGTAAATGTCGTCTTTCTCAGAAAAATTCCTCGCCTAATAAAATTTGAAATTAAAAAACCAGTGTGATCCTGGCGATCAGATAAACAGCCAAAAAAACTAGAAGAGGTCCTCGAGTCTCGCTCAAAACCAGCCTTGCCATGACGTGAGAGACACCTCCATTCATAACCTCTACACCCCCATCCGAAGATCCACGACCCTCTGAACTACAAGAAATCGAGATGGTAAAAAATAATTTTATTACTATGATATATTAATTTTTAAAAGAAATCTGATATTTAAAATTTGTAATGGATGATATCAAGATTATAAAATGTTATTGTTATGAGAAAAATCCCTTGAAAATATCTTGAATAATTTTAATTAAAATTCAAACCGAGATGTGACCTTAATTTTGAACAAAGTTAGCTAAATTGAAACCAAAATAATCTATATAAATCCATACTTTATTTAAAATAAGAACAATTTTTATTATTAATGGACCTCATATTTGGATTTTCAATCGGGTGATTCAAACGCTTCCTCTTCTTTGCAACTGCTCTAATCGGGTGATCGCTATCCACCGTGAACGACTTGCAATTCAAATCTTAAAAAAGGATGAGCAAAAATTCTACTATTCCCTGTATTAAACAAATTAATAATTTCAATCAATGGCACAAACTCTGCAATTTTTTAGATTAAATCAATTCATATTTTTAATCATGGTGATTTACCATATTAATCAAATTAATAATTAAGCTTTAATTATAATTTGTGTAAAATAAATTTGACCAGGTCTAATTATAAAGCCAGCGTTATGTTTGGGTAAGTTTTTCAGTATAATTTTTATTTTAATTTGATTATATTTTAGGAGTTTTTTTATTATATATTTTGAGATTTAAATTTGATTAAATTTGGTTAAAAAAAATTCGCAATTATGAATTTTAAATAGGTAATAATTTTCAAAATTTAAATGCTCTATAATTCTTTAGGATAATAAATCTATATATATTAGAAAATCCATTTTAAACAATAACAAAAATAAATTTTTCCTTTAAAAATTCACCCTCAAACAACTAAAATAATAAATATTTAAACAATAGCAACTTGTTGGAATTTCTGAGAATTCCAGTACAGTAATGGAGAGAGTAATACTCTTCTCTTCTAACACAGAGAAATAATAAAATTTCTTGACAGGAGACAGAGTTTAAACTCTGAAAAAAAAGCTTGTATTCCCTAAAAAAAAACTATTACAATGTCTTCCTCACACAGAGGGATTTACAAAATGTGACTGCTTCAAACACAGTGCACAAAACTTCACTGTCTCACAAAAAAAAAAACACTCTATCTCTGTAAAATAACACTGCTGTGTTTTTCTTCTCTGCATTGCTGTGCAAAACCAAACTAAAAAAAACATTACACATTATAGGCTCTCGGGCCTTTTATTTTATATGCCGCGCATAATAAAATAAAATAAAACTTAAATCTATAATGTATCGAGTCCGTGTTTTAAACAAAAAAAAAATGACCAAGTAAAAACTGCGATTGCGATTGCAAACCGGATGCGATGAAATAATTAACTTCAGCCTATAAAACATCGGGTCCGGACTTCAACAAAACAAACGTTCACACATCGGACTTTCGATTCCGATTGAGGATCGGATGCGATGACCAATATAAAATCCACTACATAACTGGATCGGGTCCGGGCTCATCAATAAACAAACGATCAATCGAAAAAGTTCTGATTGCTATTGAACCACGAATGTGATGAGAGTTTTAACTCCGCTGTATAAAATCCATCGGGTCCAGTTCATACACTTGTGCGATCAGGCCTTGTACAAAAGAGTTCCGATCGCCGATCAAAAAACAGATGCGATGGCTTATAATAAACTGTGCCACATAGTCTGGATCGGGTCTGCCATTGGATAGTGCAATCGGGGCATAAAAAAAAAGGTTGTGATTCAAATTTTGCGTGTGTAATACAATGCCGCGTGGTCTGTGGGACCACCCGCGGACCTTGGCTACAGTGAAGGGAACTTGTAATATAAAATGATTGCGATGTGTGTTATCGCATCGACCCTCCAACATCAACAAGACACTTGAACTTTAAAAACATTTCTGCTATGATTTGCGATTGCGATTGGTTCGCATCGCGATTATTCATATCAACAAGACACTGCAAGTATATCTTGCGATTACCGCCTCATTAATTAACTCAGCTGATTAAATTGGTAAGGCTTTAAAGCATGCTTCAACCCTGTAATCAAAGCTCTGCGCTACTGGCGAGACTTTGAGTTTTAACATTAAACTCTGCTCTTAAAAAATCGGCTACCGCCTTAGATTAAATATCAAAGGGTTCTAATCTTACTTGCTCTGTACTGCAACTGTGCGGGCTTTCCAATCCTTTTCCAAATACATTAAGACAATGAAAACCGCCTTTGCTAAGGCTTCAATGTGCTGCAGTTCTCTCACTTCTGCAATTACTGTTGTTTGACTTCAGTAGTTGGAATTAATTTCCAACACTCCCCCTTAATTTCAACTGCTGGGTTTTTTTGCATACCCAGGAATTTCCTGAAATGTTCAAATCTTTTCAGCAGAAGTGGCTTTATGAGGATATCTGCAAATTGATCCTCTATTCTGCAATGTTGCAAAACTATCTCACCATTATTAACCAATTCACATGTGAAGTGAAATTTGGTGTCAATGTGCTTTGTCCTTTTATGAAAAAATGAATTTTTAGATAATGCAATAGCTGAGCTATTGTCACAATAAACCACTGTCCCTTTTACATTTTCTTGGCATAAACTACTCAACATTTTTCTCATCCAAACTGCTTGACACGCTGCTGTTGTAGCTGCCACATATTCCGCCTCTGTTGTAGATAATGCTACAATGGGTTGTTTCTTAGAAGCCCACGAAATGGCTCCTGAACCCATGTGAAAAACATAATCGGAAGTGCTCTTCTGATCATCTACACTTCTAGCCCAATCACTGTCAGTGTAACCAACTAAATTTTAACATTCTGAAGTAGTATATAAAATACCAAACATTTTCATACCTTTAACATACCTCATAATTATTTTTTCTACCTGCCAATGTGTTTCCTTTGGCTTTTCCATGAATCTGGAAATCAAACTAACAGCATGCATTATGTCTAGCCTATTTGCAGTCAAATACATAAAGCTGCCAACTATGCTCTTGTATAAGCTAGGATCAAAATCCTTGCTGCTTTCCTCTCTGCTGAGTTTTAATCCCATCACTGTGGGAGTGTTTGCTGCTTTGCTTTCTTGCATGTTAAATATTTCAAGAAATTCATTAACATACTTTGCCTGTGAGATAAAAATCCCATTTTCATCTTGTTCTACTTCTATTCCTAAGAATTATTTCAACAAACCCATGTCATTCATTTCAAATTCTTCTTTCATGACTGTTTTAAAATTTTCAATAAGCTAACCATCATTACCAGTGAAAATAACATCATCAACATACAAAACTACAATCAATATTTTTCCATCATTTTCTTTGATGTAGAGGGTGGGTTCTCCCTCACACTTTTCAAATCCATTTTCCAATAGATAGGAATCTATCCTACTGTACCACACTCTTGGCGCTTGCTTCAGCCCATAAAGAGCTTTATTCAAATTGCACACTTTGTGCTCTTGGCCTTTCTTTTCATAGCCGAGAGGTTTTTCAATGCAAACCTCTTCCATTAACACTCCATTTAGAAATGTTGACTTCACATCCATTTGGTAAACTTTCCACTTGTTTTGTGCTGCTATGGACAACACTGCTCTCAGAATTTCCATTCTAGCAACTGGTGCGACAGTTTCCTCATAATCTATCCCATTCTTCTGCTTATACCCTTTGACAACAAGTCTTACCTTGTGTCTCTCTATTTTTCCTTCAGCATTACTCTTGTTCTTGTAGACCCATTTAACTCCAATGACATCTTTACCTTTTGGGAGTTAAACCAAATCCCATGTCTTGTTTCTTTCTATGGAATTTATCTCCTCATCCATAGCTTCTATCAATTTATTATCCTTGATAGCTTCTTCGAAATGAACATGATCAACAACATGACAATATAAAGAAAACAAAGAATTGATACCTTCATTTTCTATATCTTGTTCATAAATGTCTTTCAAATTTCTGAATTTCTTACCTCTTTCATTAGGTGTACAAATGCTTGAAGAAGCACTTGAATTTCCTCCTTGTGGTGTGCTTGGAGAAGCACTTTCATTTCTCCTCAAGGGTGTGATTTGCGGCTCTTGTGTTAGTGCTACTGTTTGGGGATGTATTTCAGCCAACTCATCATTATTTTCATCATGAGATAAACAATGTTTAACATTCATTGTTTTCTCTATGCTTCCATCCCAAGCTTCCTCTTCAATAAATTGAACATCTCTGCTCACAATAAACTTCTTGGTGGATGGGTTATACAACATATAAGCTTTGGATTCCTCACTGTATCCAATGTAAATACATTTCTCCCCCTTCATGCCCAACTTCTTCCTTAGCTGATATGGAATGTGTTTATAAGCCACACATCCAAAAAACTTCATGTGTGTGACACCTTTCTTTGTGCCACTCCATGCCTCTTCCGACACTTTGTTCATTACTTCTTTTGTAGGGAACCTATTCAAAATGTACACTGCACAATGTACCGCTTCAGACCAATAATCATTAGGCAAATGCTTTGCCTTTAACATACAACTTGCCATGTCCATTATTGTTGTATTCTTCCTTTCGACTACTCCATTTTTCTGTAGAGTATATATAGTTGTGAACTGCTTATGTATACCATTTTCTCTAAAAAAATGTAGAAAATATTTAGAGATATACTCACCTCCTCTATCAGTCCTTAGGACTTTGATATGCAGCCCACTTTGGTTCTCAAAAAGTGCTTTGAAATTGCAGAACCTTTCAAACACTTCACTTTTGTTTTTCAAAAAGTAAACCCAAGTTTTTCTTGTAAAATCATCTATGAATGTTAAGATGTAGTGGCTGCTTACAAGTGATGGAGTTTGCATCGGTCCACATAAATCTGAGTGGACAATTTCTAAGGGTGCTTTTGCCCTTATGCTTTTCCCTGAAGGAAAACTTTCTCTGTGTTGTTTCCCCAAGATACAACCTTCACAAAGGCTGTCTGGTTTCTCTATAAATGGTAAACCCCTTACCAGTCCTTTTCTGTTCAACAAATTGAGACCTCAAAAATTGGGATGTCCAAATCTCAAGTGCCACAACCAATTATCATCTTTTGGTTCACTTTGGAAAGTCTCTTGTGCCACTGTTACTTTCTCTTCACCATTCTTCAAATCTGCTCTCATTTTGAGAGGGAACATCCTGTTCCTCATCATCTTCACTTCAGCAATACATTGTTTGCTGGGTGGTTTGTCCATGATTGTACAAACCATCCTCAAAGAAAACATTATACCCCTTCTGAACAAGCTTTCCAATACTTAAGAGGTTACACTTCATTCCTGGAACATAATAAACATCTGCTATAGATTTCTTTGCACCTTTCCTTGTTAGAACATTTATATTTCCTTTTCCCATAATAGAAAATTTGCTATCAGTTCCTAGTGTGACTTGTGACTTCACGCTCTCATCTAACATAGAAAACATTGCTAAGTTTCATGTCATATGGTTACTACAACCGGAGTATAGAAACCATAAATCCTCACTTTTTTCTTCAGCCATATTACAAGCTAAAAACAAATTATCTTGGCTGATATTTTCTCTAGTGAAATTTTCACTAGTTCTACTTCCCATATCATGTTGCTTCTTTCTACATTCGTTAGCATAATGACCATATTTTTTACAATAGTGACATTGGACATTGGATTTATCATACCTTTGTCCTTGAGCATTCTGATGACCACTCTTCTAGCTGTTGTCTTGGTCGTGGCTGTGATTTTGACTATTGCACCTTCCATGTGAATGTGAAGGGTTGTTCCTTCCACCTCTGTTTTGGCTTCTGCCTCTTCTTCTTTTTTTTCCTCTGCCTTTCCCTCTTCCTCTTCTGAAAGATATCTGGGTCCTAAAGGCATGCTCAAGAGATGAGTTTTCACTCATACCTAAGCTATGTTCATGGGTCATCAGTGATGCATGTAGCTCGTTCACTGAAAAATTTGTGAGATCCTTAGTCTCCTCTATGGTGGTGACAATCACATCGAATATTGAGGGTAGACTCCTCAAGAGTTTTTCAGCAATCCTCTTGTCTTCAAGAGTCTCTCCATGAGATCTTATTTGTGTGACCATTCCAATCACATGAGTGAAGAATGAGTCAATAGTATCTGACTCTTTCATATAGAGAGTTTCAAAGTCTCTCATCAACAACTAAAGTTTTGATGTCTTCACTTTTTCCGTGCCTTGATAGGCTGTCTTGAGAGTTTCCCATGCTTCTCTAGATCTCTTGGTTGCTGCTATCCTTGGAAACACACTCTCATGCATTGCTTGATACAATAAGAAGAGAGCTTTGGAGTCTTTCTTCTTATTTCTCTTCAGCATCTCTCTTTCTTCCTCAGTTAAATCATCAAACTCTTCTTCATTTTCTTGTTCTTCAAATCCATCCTCAACAAATTCCCATAAGTCTTGGGAGACAAATAATGCTCTCATAGTTATTGACCAGTAGTCATAATTTTTCCCATTAAATAGTGGGAGGTAGATATTTCCCATACCCATACCAGTGCTGGCTCCAGCCATTTTGCACTCTTAACTATGACTCAAAAACACTTGACTGTGTATATAAAATAACTAACTGTTCTGCAAAAGTAACTCAATAAACTGTATAGAGAAATACCTTGAATTATTTTTGGCTGAGTTTTCACTCTACTGGAGAAGCTGCTGCGGCAAATAAATCCTTCCTTCGGCTTCTTTGACCTTCAAAGAGCCTGGACTAGCTCCGATACCATGTTGGAATTTCTGAGAGTTTCAAAACAGTAATGGAGAGAGTAATACTCTCCTATTCTAACACAGAGAAATGGGTGAAAATGTGAAAATGGGTTACACTTTTTGCCCTTTTTTGAGAAAAAAATTTCATTTTTTTCGGTTCTTCAACTTTCTGCAAACTATAACAATTTTTCTGTGTAGAATTTCATTTTGCAATAAAAATAAAAGTTGTGAGAAATTTTGTTAGCTTTCTATTACTTATTTTTTGAAATTTTTTTATGCAGATTTGATATGTCAACTTAGCGTTTCTTTGAGTGTGTGTTTCTTAACAATCAAAGAATTCATAAGTCATGTTATGTGGCAACGTTGTATTCATTGAAAATTTTTGTTTTTGAGAAAACAAAATGTGTTACAACAATCTAGACAGAGTCTACTTTGGTTTCGTCATATTTACAAAGCAAATGGATGCATATCATAATTACTAGAATTTTCTGAACTGGTCCAATACGAAAAACTGTGTATTTTTGATATGTTTCGCGTGGCAACAAATTTATTAACATACAAGTTATAAACTAAAAATCCAAAAGCTACCCATTACATTCAACGGACCAATGTAATGCCCCATAATTTTTTAATTTTTGTTTACAATGTATTTTGAGAGATACAAAATTTTGATTTCACTGAATCACGATGACCCTCAAAAATTGTTTGCACTCATTTTATTAGAAAAATAATTAAAATTAATAAACGTTTACGAAATTCCATAAAATTTATATTTCCTGAAAGTAGATTCAATTCTGAAAATGTTTGTCTTGGTTCCGACAGTTAATTAACAATTTTTCATGGAGTTTAATCGCTGCAGTTGCGTAATCGTTTTCGAGCTTGGCTTCATGTAACGTTGACGCGCGTTAGTTCTGTCAATTATTAGCTTAATAGCTCGCTCAACTATCTTTTAGGGGCTGATGGCCATGAAATTAGATTGCGTAATAGTTCTTACGAACTTTTATGAGGTGCTCCACGAACTATTGTGTAACTTCTCCGCGTCGTAATGCTAGAGCTCTTGATAGGTGCCATTTTACAGGTTTTCGTCAATATAAATTGGTTGTGAAATGAGTCATGAATAATATTTCGCATCATTTCATTCACAACTTTGGTTTGAATTTGCAAACTTTTCTTCAAAGTCCGGGTTTGAAAAATTTTTTGGAAGATATTTTTGAGTGATTTTTCTTGGAGGTTCAAAGCTGAGTTTAAAGAATGAGACATTTTTTTGGTGACTTGATTTTTCTTGAGGTATGTGCTTATGTGAAATAAATGTAGGTAGCAGGTATGTTTCAAGGTTGAAATAAATCTTTTGAGCTTCTTTGTACAAAAAATTTTCTTCACATTTTAGAGGCGGTGTGATTTTTCTTAGAGGTATGTACCTGTTTTGGATCAAGGATTAAGTATTTTTTAGAAAATATTTTTTTAAATTAAGTCTTTTGTGATATTGTTTGTAATTGAGTTATTGTCTAATTTTTTAAAGGAAATTTTTTGAACCTCATACTATATTATCATGGGAAATCGAAGAACTTGTGTTAGAAAATATGATAGAAAAATAAAGCCTGAAGAACGTAGAGAAGAGACGAGACAATATCGCAAAAGAAAGTTAGAAGCTCTCTCAAATATTGAAGAGGAAAATCAACCTCAAGCAGAAATTGAAGCATGTATGTAAATGTAAATATTACATGATCTATTGATATATATTTAAAATTTTCCTAATATAAAATATGAAGCTTAATTTTTATTTGATGAACTAGTTTGAAAAATATTTTGTTTGATGTAAACAGACACAAATATTCCTCAAAATATTGAAGAAGAAAATCAACCTCAAGCAGAAATTGAAGCAGGTATGTAAATGTAAATATTATGATCTATTGATATATTTTTAAAGTTTTCCCAATGTAGAATGTGAAGCTTAATTTTTATTTGATGAACTAGCTTGAAAAATATTTTGTTTAATGTAAAAAGACAGAGATACTCCTCAAAATATTGAAGAAGAAAATCAACCTCAAGCAGAAATTGAATCGGGTATGTAAATGTAAATATTATGATCTATTGATATATTTAAAATTTTCCTAATATTTATCGACATATTTATTAATTTAGTTATTTATTGAATATGTACTATTTTTTCGAATATGTACAGATGAAATCACTATCGATAATGAGATGTTAGAAAATGTCGACACTCACACACATGGAGATAAAAAACCTGACTATATTATACGATATCGTGTCGATAAAATTTTGGAAATGTTTTTCAAACCTGAGCAAGTGACAGTTCAAGCTCAAATATTGAAAGGTCTCCTATCATCAATGAAATTAAAAGAAGCGACGACACTATTGGGTATTCGAAAATCAACCAAAGATAAAAAAATGAAAGAAGAGGTGATAAAAAATATGAGTAGTGCTATAGAGTCAATTAAGAGATCTAGAGATAAAGAGGTTTCAAATATACGTAGAGGAATACAAATAGCAATGGTTTCACCAAGTACTCAAGAGAACCGTTTGAATCTAACATCTATGGCACGAGCATTGGGAACCTCGCGAAAAACTCTGCACAAACATCGAAAATTTTGACTGCAAATAGACATAAATGATGAACTCGCTTGTTGGAGAGCTATTTGTAGGCAACCATACAAAGATAGACTTGGAGAAGATGTTAAAAAAATAATATATGAATATTGGAAGAACAATTGCGTGTTTCACCCACTGCAAGACATGTGATGCGAAGAAGAATAGCACAAAATCAATACGAAGAACATGAAAAACATCTCTTGGAAACCACTCAAATAGAGTTATTCAACAAGTTCAAAGAAGAGAATCGTCAAATTCAAGTTTCACTCAGTGCTTTTGTTCAACAAAAACCATGGTATGTAAAACCTATCATCGTACGCGACACTTGTTGTTGCCATTATCATGTGGAATTTGAGTTATATTATGACACATTCCTTGATTTCGGTAGAACATTATGGAAGGATTCACCTCCTCCTTCCACTATCCGTGAATTCATATCTCAAATTCTATGTGAAAGAGAAAGCGATGAACTATTTTACAAAAAAGAAATGTGTTGGTGGTAAAAAATGCGATGATTGTGGAAATTTGACTAAATTTCAAAACAAATATCGTATTGATATAAATGATCAATCATTGTCCAACATGAAAGTGAAATGGAAGAGATCCGAATATACCAGTACATCGATTCATGGTGCAGATAGTGTTAAAAGAATCGAATTACGAGAAGACGAAATTTTTCTAATAGAATTTTTGAGAAAGTTTGAAGCAGAAATTTACAAATACACCATGCATTCCCATAGAGCTCGATGGCAAGACTTGCAATTCAAAAAATATCGTGAAGTTTTTCCACCAGGAACCATTTTGTCAGTGATTGATTTTGCAGAAAACTACACATTTGCTCCACAAAAAGAAATTCAGAGTGAATACTATCACTCTGACCATGTCTCCATGCTCGTCCATATTCTATATAGACATGCTGAACAAAATGTCGATCATATAGAAAGCACGAGTGAAAATCGACATATCATTAAAGAATATCATTTTTATATCAGTGACGATCGTACGCATGATACATGTTTTGTACACCATTGTTTTGGAAAAATTTATGATTCATTGAAAAATCATGGAATAACATTCAATGAACATTGGATATGGTCAGACGGATGCGCAGGTCAATTCAAATCTGCACGATCATTTTTTTGGTTGTGTCGTCTTCATAAGAAAACCTCCATTAAACATTGTTGGAATTTCTTTGAGACTGGCCATGGAAAAGGAGAACATGACGGTGCAGGAGCATGCATAAAACGAGTACTTCGAAGATATCAAATGAACCACTTTGTACGCCGACTTGCGAACGCTGAAGAAGTTGTTCAATGGTGCAAAAATGCTCTAAGCCATGAGATTAACCCATCACGAGAAGTGCAAAGGTACATTCAATTTAATTTATATTGGTAATCTAATTTTAAACATTGTACATTTATCATGCAATTTGATTATTTTTAATTGTATTTTGATATCATATTTACAAATTCTTTTTCTAATTTTCCATATAAAGATTTTTCTGGCATATTGGAATCGGAGACGTAAATAGATCAATTGGAAATGAAGTTGGAACAATAAAAGGGACTCGAAAATTGTATTCAATTCAAACAAAATTGTCCACAAATGTGTTTGCATTGGATAAAAGAAAATATTCTTGTTTTTGTGATGTTTGCATAGACAACACAAAATCCAATGACGTCTGTGAAAACAAAATGTATGTGAACGATTGGAAACATACAAAGCTAAATACAAAGGGAAAAATGTCTGTTGCAATGATTGAAGAAATGGAATCAGATGAAACTACAATATCATCCGATGGTGATCGAGTTTCTGATCTTGTTAGAGAAGGTAACATTTGAATTACTTTTTAATGATTTTTAAAGATTTACAAATTTAAATTTAAATATGCATAATTAAATGTTAAATTTATTTTATTGTGCATGAGATGTTTTTGCTGTAATTGCACCTATTGACAACGATGAAAATGTGAAGTATTATTTGATGCGTTGCACTGAACAAAAAATGAAATTATTAAAAGACTATAATGATCACGGATTTCAGTATGACAAAGGGTCTATTATACTGAAAGGTTATTTTTTCAAAAAAACTCGTCAAAGTGGAGACTTTGTTTACTTCGAAGACTATGAACCTGATTCCATAAGTTTTCAATATAGTCACTTGGTGTGTGCAGCACGCATAAAGTTGATAGAAGTTCAATCAAAGAAAAAATCAAAAATTAAGAAATGGAAAATGTCAAAATCCGATCATGAACAGATTATTGAGGATGGAATTCCATTATAATTTTTTTGAGTGAAGTGTCAGGACAACAATTTATTATCTTTTAAACCTTTCAGTACTCAACTAAAAATTGAACTGCTTATGTTATTTGTGGTTTGCAAATGTTACAAATTGTTTGGGTACAAGCACGTGCTCTAGTTTCCACTGAAAATATTTTTTCTATACATGTGCATTGATTAAAAATGTTAAATATGTATTGGATATATATATTCTAGAATGAAATTAATTGTTCTTGTATATTAATTGTTTTTTTATATGTTCTCTGACCATATGGTACAAATTATTTCACTTTATTTTGTAAACTCAGATTCGGTCCCCATATGGCCTAGCCTCCAAGGGATGAGATAACAAGTGGTTGTCCCCACTTGCCCGAATCTCGGCTTTTAAGTACAATTTTACTATTTATGTCGAGCATCTTACATGATGTCCTAGCCAAAGATAGATTCTCTTTGTTTCAAGTTTCTAGTAAAAGTTGTCACGGAATGCCCTGCTCGAACTCTTGTAGTAAACACCATACCTCATCTCTCTTGCTCTCCAATATTATTAGGTTTAATTATTATAACACCAAAATCGTTCTACATTATCAATAATTTTTTGCGCTTAAAGTAAAATCAATGAACACTATTAATCCAATGTCTTTACAAGTAATGTACCATCATACATGTGCAATTATATCAAATTAGAAATCAACATATATACAATGAAATCAATGGGGATTGTCTTGTTGCAAGTAACATAATTTCAATTTACCATATGTGCAAATGTAGGTTGAAACCATCCAAAACTTTAAGTTGTAAATTGAAACCATCCAAAACTTTAAGTCTTAAAACCCTTTTGATTATATATTGTGCATCATTAAAACATTTAACATTTAAATTTCATTAAATATCACATGCAAAATGTAGATTGAAACCATCCAAAACTGGAGTTTTAAAAACTTCACATTCCATGCCAATTATAATTCAACAATCCAACAAAAACATTTAACAAATTAAATATCACACGCCACACTAAGACGACCACACTAAGAGGATTGGTGCACTTCATTTGGAAGGAGTCAATATATGTCGTATTGGAGCGATTAGACAGAATTCGAAAAGGAAAGAGCTTGAACCAATTCAAGCAGACCCAGGATCGAATTGTTCTATGGAGCTTCATGAGAAGAGATACGTGAAAAGCACTGTTAAGCCATGCCAATTATAATTCAACAATGCAACAAAAAAATTTAACAAATTAAATATCACACGCCAAATTCGTTTCAAGTTTTTGGTAAAAGTTGTCGCCGAATGACCTACTAGAATATTATAAATACTAACTTTGTAAGATCATTTGGCATTCGGAAAAATTCGAAAGTCTTAGACTGTCAATCAATTTAAAGTATCATTCACCATAAGGAGTGTAAAATATTCAATGTAGGTTGGTGACGATGCTCACTCCTAGCTTGAAGCAGCGCCAATGACCAATTCTTTAATGAATTCCAATGCACTAGACCAACGTTGGTTCAACCTACTTGGTTTTTCACGCAAGAAATTCCAAGGATGGACTTTCTAGACAAACCGCTGAAATTGAAAAGCTTGACATGGAGATACGACAAGGTGAACAAAGACTTCAGGAACTCTTTATGGAAAGGGCTCACTTGAAGGAAATAAGCACCACGTTGCAGGGTAAAGTCAAGAACATGGAAGATAAGATCAAGAGGGACTTTCTTGATCCGAAACCTATTGGCTTGAAGAAAGAAAATGCATGTGTTGGCACACTTGGAAAATAAGACGACCACACTAAGAGGATTGGTGCACTTCGTTTGGAAGGAGTCAATATATGTCGTATTGGAGCAATTAGACAGAATTCGAAAAAGAAAGAGCTTGAACCAATTCAAGCAAGCCCAGGATCAAATTGTTATATGGAGCTTCATGAGAAGAGATATGTGGAAAGCACTGTTAAGCCAAGGGCTAGTTCGAAAAACATATTGGAAGAGGAAATGTTGAAGAAGATTGCGAAAGTAAGGGACAAGACAAGGAGGAGGAATGATGATGAAAGTTCCTTGGACTTGAGATTCATGTCTACAACCGTACATGTGAAAAAGTTCTCTGCTTTGATAGACACGAGGGCTACCCATAGCTTCCTAAGTCGAAAGGCAGCTTCATCTCTTAGAAAGAGGAAGGCTAGCATCGAGAAAGAGTTGAGTGCTTTCAAGGCAGTCAACTCAAGGATAAAAGTAGCACGACCGGTGTCATGAAAAGCACACATGTGAGAGTAGGGTCATGGTTTGGAAAGATAGAATTAAGAGTCATTGACATGGATGATCATTCTATGATGGACCATACCAATGATGGACCGAGACATTCTCTTAATTCTTGTGATCAATCTTAAACTATTTTATGAAAGATAGATAAACCATTTAAATATTTAGCTCAAACTCTTGTAGTAAACACCATACCTCAAGTCTCTCTTGCTCTTGCTCTCCAATATTATTAGGTTTAATTATTATAACACAAAAATCATTCTACATTGTCAATAATTTTTTGCGCTTACACTGAAATCAATGAACACTATTAATCCAATGACTTTACAAGTAATGTACCATCATACATGAAATTATATCAAATCAGAAATCAACATATATATACAATGAAATCAATGGGGATTGTCTTGTTGCAAGTAACATAATTTCAATTTACCATATGTGCAAATGTAGGTTGAAACCATCCAAAAATTTAAGTTGTAAATTGAAACCATCCAAAACTTTAAGTCTTAAAACCCTTTCGATTATATATTGTGCATCATTAAAACATTTAACATTTAAAGTTCATTAAATATCACATGCAAAATGTATATTGAAACCATCCAAAACTGGAGTTTTAAAAACTTCACATGCCATGCCAATTATAATTCAACAATCCAACAAAAACATTTAACAAATTAAATATCACACGCCACACTAAGACGACCACACTAAGAGGATTGGTGCACTTCGTTTGGAAGGAGTCAATATATGTTGTATTGGAGCGATTAGACAAAATTCGAAAAGGAAAGAGCTTGAACCAATTCAAGCAGACCCAGGATCGAATTGTTCTATGGAGCTTCATGAGAAGAGATATGTGAAAAGCACTGTTAAGCCATGTAAATTATAATTCAACAATGCAACAAAAACATTTAACAAATTAAATATCACACGCCAAAGTCGTTTCAAGTTTTTGGTAAAAGTTGTCGCCGAATGACCTACTAGAATATTATAAATACTAACTTTGTAAGATCATTTGGCATTCGGAAAAATTCGAAAGTCTTAGACTGTCAATCAATTTAAAGTATCATTCACCATAGGGAGTGTAAAATATTCAATGTAGGTTGGTGACGATGCTCACTCCTAGCTTGAAGCAGTGCCAATGACCAATTCTTCAATGCGGATTGTTTTGTTAGAAGTAACATTTCAATTTACCACATGTGCAAATGTAGGTTCACATTCTATCATTCATGTAGTTTTAAAAACTTCAGATACCATTAGAATTTTAATTCAACTATCCAACAAAAACATTTAACATTAAATATCACATTCCATGCCAATTATAATTCAACTATCCAACAAAAATATTTAACATTAAATATCAAATGTCAAATGTAATTCAATGACAACATTACTTCACATTCACATGCCAAAAGTACTAAAACCATCCAAAGAACACTGAAATCAATGAACAAGTTATTAATCCAATGACTTTACAAGTAATGTACCATCATATGTATGCAACTATATCAAATCAGAAATCAACATATAATGTAATGAAATCAATGGGGATTGTCTTGTTACAAGTAACATTTCAATTTACCACATGTGCAAATGTAGGTTCACATTCCATCATTCATGTAGTTTTAAAAACTTCAAATGCCATGCCAATTATAATTCAACTATCTAACAAAAACATTTAACATTAAATATCACATGCCATGCGAATTATAATTCAACTATCTAACAAAAACATTTAACATTATATATCACATGCCATGCCAATTATAATTCAACTATCCAACAAAAACATTTAACATATGTCCAAAAATATGTCCAAAAAACATATTGTAATAAAATATGTCCAAAAATTGTAAATCTCACTCAAGTATCAAACTGTATCAAGTTTAACAAATTTTAAAACCATCTAAATTTTGAAATAAAATCAAATCTACTGTATATCTTGTCCATCAAATGGAAGATCTAGCCTCTGGGCTCGGTTGGCTCGCTATCTTGTAAAGGGAAAACCTACATACACAATGTACATGTACTTGAACATTAAAATTTGAAGTTTTAAAAATGAACGAGAATATATATATCTAGAACTTCATGTAAAAAACAAAATATAACAAAAAAATCGCGCAATACCTCGTAAGGTTGCCTCTCCATTTGATGAACAGGATCTGCCATAGAAACATCTCTAGTGGTAACCTGTACAATATACATGTACAGTTAAATATAAATATATATATATATATATATATATACATAAATAATTTATATAAATTAAAAACTTTCAAATGAAAATGCACGTGTGTACATATATATAAACTTATTTGAACAATAATATTAAAAAAAAGAACTAAAGACAACTTCTTCAAATGCTGTGGATGTCCCTATCTCCGTCGCTAAAGTCCTCGGATTAAAAAAATCTTCTATACAAACCTAAATTCAAAAAAAATTAAATAACTCAAAATATAGATCTCTCTCTATATATCTCAATTTTTTATGGAACTTTTTGAGGTAACATAAATTTTGAACTTGTGAAAAATTGTCCATACTTGTGCGTCTCCCAATGAAGTAGAAGGTATATCTCCTAAAGAAGAAGAAGGTACCGACATCCCAAAAACATCAGACGGAATCGGTACCTGTTAAAACATTTTATCGAATTAAATATATATACATACATGTACATGTGTGGCAACAATTATTTATTTTAGAGTCACTTAAAAAACACTAACATACATGTGCCAACATATCATGATGGGCAGACCCATCTGCATCGTTTGAGCCAGAGGTCCCGAACGTAATATTAACATTTTCATCACGCATCATGCCTGAGAACTTCAAATGGTGTTTTAACATATAATCATACCTTTTTGTTAGATTAATGTACACATACAAATAAATGTATACATGTGTACATACACATGTATTTATTACAAATTGTACACATGTATATGTAAATATAATTTCAAATCCTAAGGTCACTAACACATACCGTTCCGTTGCCCTCTTCCTCACGAAAAATTAGGTCTTGCAGACCATTGCGACAATTTATTGCGTATGTTCGGAGATCTTCAACATTCATGTTGTAAATCTCCTCATCTGTATAATAAACAAAATTGGCACGTGCATTTTCACGTGCTCTTTGTCGATTTAAGCCAAGATCGACTCCACTCAATCCGCTATGAACATTTTCGATCATAACATCTCTTGCTTCACGACTTATTTGAGAAGTCGCATCCAGCTCTGATCGCAAGGTTTCGACTCGAGACGGTCGACTCACCAATGGCGGCTCAGGGCTAGGCAACTCCACATCTCGCTTAGCGCCCTTACGTTGACATAATCGACCTCTCCCCGGGCCAAAAAAATCTGAAGGAAGGTCATTGTAGTCTGGTTTCATATCCAAAAAAAATTCTGCATAAAACATTTGTGCAAAATAAAGAGGAACCTCATCGTTCCATGGAAGCCTTCCAAAGGCCGCAAGATGTCGATTATACAAATATTTTGCTTTGTCTGGGTGCTTGAAATACTGCACCTTCAACATCTTTCTTTTTGGCCCTTCCTTATAATTAAACATTGACTTAGCCTGCGCTCTTGAAACTTTTTTTTTTATGTCCTGCCATTTATCGGGACCTATCACTGTTTCTCTTCTCTTTCTCATCACTTCTACAAACGAATCAGTGGTTGGCCCCAAATCTTTGTACACTTTTACCATTTCACTCAATGAATGTGTAACTATTTGTAGGCTTTGTCTACTCTCAGCAGGTAGAGACAAATCCTGGAGATCTCTTTGCAATTTTGCATAAAGGCTTTGACACCTTTGTAAGGTGCATTCCGCCATGTTCGTTTCCCATGGTATATCAGTAATCTCAGCTAGATAAGTTGTGCTAGGTTGACAACCTTCTTCTTCAATGTAGCGCACTGCCCTGCGTCTTTTTTGACCACTGGCTCTAACATTTTCAGCCTCTGCATCAATATATATAAAATTTCGTATGTTAGAAAAAACACGTGTAAAAAAGGTCGTACAAATTTAATGAAAAAATATTGAAATTGATGGCAACCTTGATGTTGTTGGTTAACATCATCTCCAACTTGACCCTGCTGAGAACCAACCCCGGAATGATGCTGCTGAGAACCAGACCCACAGTGACCCTGTTGAGAACCAGCAGCCGTTGATTGCTGGCCTTCGGGGGAATAAATATCACCCTCTTCCCGCACCCTGCTACCTCGACCGGTTGAACCTTGGCCACGCTCCATGGATGGAGTAGAAAGCCTTCTCCTCTCGCCTCCTAAAAATTAAAATATGAAACTTATTAACAACTAATTTCGCTCACAAAGTTAATAAAAAAATCACTTCCATATGTACACACATGTATGGAGATTTAAGATTATATTTAAATACCGTGAACATCCTCCATATGGGATTCCGCTGATCTTCTTCTTTCATCCTCCATGATATATATCTATTGGCCGACATTCACAAAATAGATTTCAAAAAATCAATACCTCAGAGTAAAATCCAGTTTGGGGCTGTTAAATCCAGTATATTCTATATTTCTTAGAACAATAGAAGGTTTAT
The DNA here is from genome assembly GCA_034641835.2 of Pinus albicaulis. Classification (NCBI taxonomy): domain Eukaryota; kingdom Viridiplantae; phylum Streptophyta; class Pinopsida; order Pinales; family Pinaceae; genus Pinus; species Pinus albicaulis. The sequence continues at coordinate 253,540 of JAXQQM020090754.1, read as the reverse complement.
AAAATAACATGCGAAGCAACATGAGACTTGGAACAATCATTTTCATTATCTATATGGAAGGCAAGAATGATTATATCCCCTTGAGCTTAAGCTTATGTAGTTTGTCAATTTTTATCATATATTTTTTGGTAAGTGTAAATGTTTTTTTTATCTATAGTACAGGTCATGAGTTCCCCAATTTTACCTTATGTAAAGCATGATTCTAGGATTACTAAAATTTGTACTTGGTTTTTTAAGAATATATCAAACAAAGTTTTTGAGAAGCAAATATGGCTTGTTCCTTAGAATTTGGAACTTTGAATTTCCTTCCCCATATTTCTTGTTAATGATTATAACCTTAAAATGGCTAATATTGGTTTGTCATCATCATCTAAAAATGACTTGGCAGATGAAAATTTACCATGTCAATCATCATCACTTCACACCATCTCATACATGACCCCTTATACATATTATATGCATGAATTTTTGAAATGTCATCCTCTCTACCTATCCCATGAATGATTGTGACAACAGGTGAATAAAATACAATTTATAAGCAGAAGATAGTTTCTAGCTTGTCCAACTCCATCCGCCCCATAGCTAGTGATTTCTCAATTTTCCACATCCAACTTTCTATTCTCGAAATTCATTAGCAGCTAATTTTATCGATAGCCACACCACTATACATATAATTATCATATACACTACTACATTAATGAACTCTACGTTGTTTGTTATTGTAATGTCCAATAACAAACAATGTTAATTGAGTGTAGTAGTGTATATATATAACAATTTCTTTGACTTCCAGGTGTGTTGTGACTATTAGTAGAATTAACTACCAAAATCAATTTCCAAAATAAAATGTTGGAAGAGAAAAATAGGCAATCATTAGATATGGAGTGCGTGGAGGAGGACAAACTTATACTGATCATTTCCTTATCAAATTTCCTTTATTCACCTAATGTCACAATCAATCGTGGTCTAGATAGAAGGGATGACCTACCATAAATTCAATCATATAATGTGTAGAAGGGTCATATGTAGATGGTGTGAAACGATGATTACAAACATGATAATTTTTCATCTACTAGGCCATTTTGAGATGATGATTACAAACTAGTGCTAGCCCATTAAAGGTTATAATCATTGGTGCCTAATGTGGGGTGGACAATTTAAATCAAGTTCGTATCAAAGTACAATTTAGCTCATTTTAGTCAAGGTTAGTTATAATAATTAGCTATTGGTTTCTACCTTCAATTTCCTCTGAAAATGAATGTGTACGTGCTTTTGAGAGACATTAGAGACATTAGAGGAACAAGGTCCAAATTTTTGATGAAAATGTGCTATGAAAGTAAAGGGTTTTAAAGGCAAGCATGTACAAGGCATAGTTGAGCCAAATGTTCTTCAAGAACGGCCTAATTATTTGGGTCTTGGTTATGGAAAACATGGAAAATGCTCCAAATCCAAGGAGGCTTGTGAGGTTTGTGTTCATGATGAATGGAACATGTACATAGTTTACCTTAAAGTTGTTGTGTTTTACGAATATTAAAAAATGAAGAACTTCTATTTAGATCCATTCCAGAGATTGACTGCAGGGGCATTTACTAGATATGTCACCTTTCATAAAAGATGAGATCCAGAGGCTACCCGGCCCTTTACAGACTCTGCCTATAGAACTTGTAGAAGTAAACACTAGAGGCATTAACAATATCAAAGAACTAGACATGGGAATGTGTCTCTTTCCCTACGCAAAAAAATAATTCTTGAGGTAGTTAATCTTCATAGACAGGTCATCAAGCAAGTCAATGTGATCATCCCTCCTTCCCTCCCTTCTAAAATAATTATGTTTTGCGGGTCAGAAAGCCAAAATATGGACACAATTATCACCAAATCCAACGTACGATTATGCATGATGGAGAATATCTAGCGCTTTCCCTTGTTAAATATATTAACAAGGGAAAGCGCTAGAGATTCTCCATCATGCATAATCGTACGTCGATGCTTATAGAGTGAAAAAACTAAAAGAATCAACTTTTAGGGTCATTTTAATGGGGGGTGGAGAATTCCTGGGTCTTTGCAAATTCAAAGTATGGTGCATGTTGCATGAAGCAAGATGTTGAAAGTAGAGTTATGTTAGACACACATAAATGCAACAAATATGGAAATTTGCACATGAGCTCTATTATTTGACTTAAGAGTCAGTTGTTTGAAAAGGCATGTTTTGTCAACTTGTGTTTGGTTGATGGTTTTGTACACCAATATGTAAGAGTACACGGACATATTCACATGATGTGAATTTTTTTTTTCTTTGAAGGATAAAAATGATGTGTTTTCAATTTCATGGTTTTGTTTGTGACAATACGTCACAAGATTTTGCGAAGGTCCACTCTTGAGCGAGAGCCTCCTGATTACAAACTATCCGTGAGAATCAAATGGGAGTGCATCCTCATTTTGAAAACAAGTAGGATTCTAAGCTACCTAGGACTCAAACCATCATTTTTAAATTTGAAATATAATGGTGTTGTTTCAATGCCTGAATCCACAACCCTAACACATGAAATCACTGATCTAATTACACATGAAATAAATAGTTATTTTCTCCAAAATTAAAAATATAACTAAAAACTAAATTCAACATAGCTGAAAGAAAAAGAAGCGACATTGAAATGGTTTGCTGACAAATGGTTAGATTTCTTATCCAATTAAGGCGTAGCATGTATTTTGATGTTTCATGAATTTCTTTGCAAATTCAAAGTATGGTGCATGTTGCATGAAGCAAGATGTTGAAAGTACACGAGCTCTATTATTTGAGCTAAGAGTCAGTTGTTTGAAGAGGCATGTTTTGTAAACTTTTGTTTGGTTGATGGTTTTGTACACCAATATGTAAGAGTACATGGACATATTCACATGATGTGAATTTTTTTTTTCTTTGAAGGAGAAAAATGACGTGTTTTCAGTTTGATGGTTTTCCTTGTGACAAGACGTCACAAGATTTTGCGTAGGTCCACTCTTTAGTGAGAGCCTCATGATTACAACCTATCCGTGAGAATCAAATGGGAGTGCATCCTTATTTTGAAAACAAGTAGGATTCTAAGCTACCTAGGACTCAAACCATCATTTTTAAATTTGAAATATAATGGTGTTGTTTCAATGCCCGAATCCACAACCCTAACACATGAAATCACTAATCTAATTACACATGAAATAAATAGTTATTTTCTCCAAAATTAAAAATATAACTAAAAACTAAATTCAACATAGTTGAAAGAAAAAGAAGCGCCATTGAAACGGTTTGCTGACAAATGGTTAGATTTCTTATCCAATTAAGGCCTAGCATGTATTTTGATGTTTCATTAATTTCTTTGCAAATTCAAAGTATGGTGCATGTTGCATGAAGCAAGATGTTGAAAGTACATGAGCTCTATTATTTGACTTAAGAGCCAATTGTTTGAAGAGGCATGTTTTGTCAACTTGTGTTTGGTTGATGGTTTTGTACACCAATATGTAAGAGTACATGATGTGAATTTATTTTTTCTTTGAAGGAGAAAAATGATGTGTTTTTAGTTTGATGGTTTTGTTTGTGACAAGACGTCACAAGATTTTGCGAAGGTCTACTCTTGAGCGAGAGCCTCATGATTACAACCTATCCGTGAGAATCAAATGGGAGTGCATCCTTATTTTGAAGGAGAAATTTAAATAGGCTTTAGGAAATTTAATTTCAAGTCATTTAATTTCACTAGAAATAATTCAGAGGTACATGAAATGAATAGTATTTAGGAAGAACAATAGTCCCTCATGGAATATGAAGAAAGTAGCCACTTCATTTTGTATATATGCATGCTTTGAGTTACTCCTCAAAAAATTTCAAAACATGTGTATTTATTACTCTACCCATCCTAATTTTCATAGGATCCATAGCACATACATTTCTATATGCACCCTAGTTGTTGTAAGGCCTAATTATTTCATCACTTCCAAAGGAATTACATCAGTTGTTTCTCCTAAATCTAGCATATAGTTGTGTAATAATATTTTATTTATAAATAGGAATATATGAAAATGTTTATGAATTACATTTGTATTCCCTTGATTCATCTTTTATAACTCTATAGGATAATCCTCAAAAGTAGGGTCATCTACTTCATCAAATTTTAAGTACTTCTTAACCTCATATCTTTATTTCATATTTGCATAACTTCCACAAATGAGATAGAAACAAGATATTTTCCAAGTGTTGAAGTAAACCAACATTAATTTCATTGTACACTCTTTATATAGGTATGGTTGAATGTTGTACATCTGGTACATAGATCAATTTGTTGTTTTCATTGTTTACTCTTAGAAATTATTTGAAGTGGGAGTGAAGAGTTGGTTTCTTCCTAGGTTGGCTTACATTTCCTTTAATATGTGATCCATGCCTTTCTCTAATTCATATTTTTATCTCTTGTATTAATTATGTTATTCTTTCTATGTACTGTTCAAATACAAGGGGGTGAAATAATTTCTTATCATTTTCTAAGTGGTGAGGTCGTTTGAATCTCCAATATTTGTGTTGGTGTGGTGGGAAACATGCTAGGAGTTGGGCATTCCATTGATATGTTCAAGGTACTTAGTGTATGAGGAGCATCCAAAATTAGGCGGATTGGGATCTTGATGAGGGGGATATGTCACTTGATGCATGCAGTGATGATGGTATTTGATGAGTAAAGGACACATATAGATGAGATGAGTGTCTTTAACATAGAGCACTCAAGGGCATGCCAAATACTAATTAACCGAGTTCGTGACATAATAAATGGTGGAAGAGGAATCATCAACATATGAGGTTAGTGTAAGTGGTGGTGCTACTATTGAGGCATGATGTATGGTGACCAACACATCTTGATATCGTCGGAGATTGAGACAATGTTGTGTATAATGTTTGTGTTTCACATAAATAGACAAGAGGTCGTTGGTTCTTAAACCCTTATTACGTGATGAGGTGGCAACATCACATGATGGAGTGGGGAGAAATGGGGGTGCTTAAGGGGTATGAAGGATACTCTTCAACTCATGAAGCATGGGGCATGAATTGGTGGGATGACCTAATGTGTCTCAAAGGGCACACGGGGGACTAACCTTGGGTATTTTTGGTTGAAGGTTCTTTCTAAAATAAAATTATAAATAACTATGGAAACTTGCATTAACAAATTATCCTACAAAAATTATTGTAGAAAATTTTCAAAATTGAAATGCAACCTTAAATTCCTTGCATTTTTTCATCAACTTTGTTAATAATTGAATAGTCTACTAGTTGACTATATTACCAACTGCAATGAATATTGTATTTTCCTAATGTTCATTGTGAAAATGGATCCTCACGTTAATGTGATAGGATCTTTTTCATCTCTCAAGTTACTAGGTCAAAGCATCCTAATGGGTAAATTAATTGTGAGATAAATTACTTGCATTAAATGTCAATCCAGGTTCTTATACTTCTGAAGTACACTTGCACAATATATGCTAAGCAATTAACTCTCAATCAAAAATGGAAATGTAGACATAATGTATACACACTTTACATTAAGAAAACGTGTATATGAACATGCTTTTGAAGAAAGAAAGGCATTTAGCATGCTTCTTCATTCAAAATAAGTATTTAAAAAGCCCTAAAAAGAAAGGCATTTAGCATGCTTCTTCATTCAAAATAAGTATTTAGAAGGCCCTAGAAATGAGATAAACTATATGAAGTGCTGGAGAAATTCCAAAGTTTTGGTTCTTAAAGTAAAAAAAAAAAAAAATCATATCATATCTAACTAAAAAAATCAACGTTTAAGGCTAATACTAAGAGAAAGGAAACGCAAAAAGGAATAAAGTAATAGAGTTCCTCATTAGTGGAGTTTCTAGTTTTGTGATAAAGAATAATACCATATTGACTAGGGTCAAATCAATTGAAAACATGATAGAGAATAAATCATTGAACTTTTTATGATCCAATTATTTTTTCAAATACACAACAAGGATAAGTTAAATTTAACTTCTACAAACACTACAATGGTTCATACAATTTAGAAAAAGTTAAATTAATTTCCTATTATATGGTTTTTATAATTCCTATCTAAACCAAACCAAAATCTATTACTTTCCAACAAACTAATCATTTACTTAATCCTACTATGAAATTGACAATGTTCATATCTTCTATAATAACAACATTTGATATTTAATTTAACAAAATATAAACTACGTGGTAGATAAGAGGGTTGCTCTTTAGTGGATGAAAATTAATCTTTTGAGGATTGTTCTACTGTCTTGTTTTGGGTATTGCTAATGCTTTAATGCTTGCTTATGATTGAAATACATGTTCAGGAGTAGGATCTACGTATCTGTTTATTTGTTGCTCAATATTTACGAATGTTTCGTTTGCCATCACAATCTTTATCTTATTTGTTGTCAAGTATTGATTTGTAGAATAACATTGGTTCCTTTAACTGGGTGGCTGTTGTAGTTCTAAAAAAAATGAATTCATATGGTATGGGTTTGTAGAATATTAACATTGCTTCCTTTAACCTGCATTCTCAAAAAAAAAAAAAAATCATATAAGGTTGATGAATGAAAGGATATTCAATTTGAACATCTGATAAACAAAATAATCTCCATTGTAATCTTTAAAAGTCATAGTTCTCTCCTTTACTCACCTAAGGAATTTGAATAGAAATAAGGTTGAAATTATTGTTGATGGGCATGCTTTTTATCATTTAGAACCATTCACCTTTTAAACACGTTTGATGAGTTTCCTACAAATCATTTAATTTACTTTACTGTAAATCATTGGGACAGTGGCTATGTAACCTGTTTTTACTTTCTTACATATATTTGGTGACAGTCAAAATTGGCTATGTCCAGCTGCTCCTTAATCATATACAAATTCATTGATCATCAAAATTGGACTGACAGATGTCCTTGCAACATTTCTCATATCTGTCTAATTTCAATTGAAAGTTAATATGAAGTTAGAACAGACATTGGTACTTTTAATTATGGTTTGGAATATTTCAGCACCAATGAGTTCAAACTTATAGGCTTTTGCATATTCAGACAACGTAGAATGTATGAAAGAAGAAGTTCTACATTTGAGACATGTTTTTCCTTAGTTCATTGACTGTTTCTTTTTTTTCAACAGGAGAAAAATCGCTGTTTTGGAATTAATTCATGGTCAAAACAGTCCAACATCCAGTTACATGAGCGGCTGAGGGGGAGATAGCCCGTCTCGGCATGGAGAGAGGAAATTCCCGGTCAGGCATAGGAAAACAAAACAACAGAGTATAGATCCTCAGCATACATGTCGTGAAACCATACTGGCTCACAAAAGCAGACAGAGCCCAGCAACAGACAGGCATCCTGGCGCAGAGGGAGGAAAAAATACATAGTAACGATGGTACCAAGGAAAAAAAACATTATAACACAGACCATTGTGCAGATACATCACATAAATGATATCAAGTGCGGAAACGAGCGGCAAACAAGCCAGGACGCTGTAGCCACAAATATGATAGAGCAAGATGGATGTACAGACATGCATCGGGAGCTCAACAAATACAGGTGCAGGGGAAAGAATCATATCATAGCATCCCAAAAAAAAAGGAGAGAGCCGAAATAGCCTACAAAGGGAAAAAGGCCGAAATAGCCTACCTCGACTAGCAACTCGCCAAACGCAATCAGACCAGCAGAACCTCGACTAGCAACTCGCCCAACGCAATCAACCACAGAACAGAAAAAGTCGCACGGAAATCGCCCAACGCAATCAACGACAGAACATAAAAAGTCGCGCGGAACTCGCCCAACGCAATCAACGACAGAACAGAAAAAGTCGCGCGAAAACAATGAAAACAGTAAACTGAGACCTTTCGCGGGCGATTTATTTATAAAAACGTAGTTCGGCCGAACTCATAGTTCGGCCGAACTCATAGTTCGGCCGAACTATCATTGCCGGTTTTCCAAACCTCTGGCAAAAATTCTGTTTGCTGGGCCGTCACTGTGCCGTCAATATAAACGGACTCAAAATTTCGGCCGAACGTACTAAGACAGTTCGGCCGAACTATTATAAAGTTCGGCCGAACTTTATCAAATGTTCGGCCGAACTATTGCCGAAAAATTTTTTTTGCCCCCGATTCTCACAAAAGTGTAACCCAGCTTCACGTTTCCGCCCAAATATTAAAATTTCTTGACTGAAGACAGAGATTCAAATCTGAAAAACATGCTTCTATTCCTAAAAAAAAAACTATTACAATGACTTCCTCACATAGAGGGATTTACAAAATGTGACTGCTTCAAACACAGTGCACAAAACTCCACTGTCTCACAAAAAAAAACACTCTGTCTCTGTAAAATAACACTGCTTTGTTTTTCTTCTCCGCACTGTTGTGCATAACCAAACTAAAAAAAACATTACACATTACAGGCTCTCGGCCCTTTTCTTTTGTATTCCGTGCATAATAAAATACAATAAAACTTAAATCTATAATGCATCGGGTCCGTGTTTTAAACAAAAACAAATGACCAACTAAAAATTGTGATTGCGATTGAAAACCGGATGCGATGAATCAATTAACTCCGGCCTATAAAACATCAGGTCCGGACTTCAACAAAACAAATGTTCACACATCGAACTTCCGATTCCGATTGAGGATTGGACACAATGACCAATATAAAATCCACTACATAACTGGATCGCGTCCGGGCTCATCAATAAACAAACGATCAATCGAAAAAGTTCCGATTGTGATTGAACCACAGATCCGATGAGAGTTTTAACTCCGTTGCATAAACTCCATAGGTCCATTTCATACACTTGTGCGATCTGGCCTTGTACAAAAGAGTTTCGATCGCTGATCAAAAAACAAATGCGATGGCTTATAATACTCTGTGCCACATAGTCTGGATCGGGTCTGCCATTGGATAGTGCAATCGGGGCATAAACAAAAAGGTTGTGATTCAAACTTTGCGATTGTGTAATACAATGGCAGGTGGTCTGTGGGACCACCCACGGACCTTGGCTACAGTGGAGGGCGATTGTAATATAAAACGATTGCGATGTGTGTTATCGCATCGGCCCTCCAACATCAACAAGACACTTGAACTTTAAAAACATTTCTGCTATGATTTGCAATTGCGATTGGTTTGCATTGGGATTCTTCATATCAACAAGACACTGCAAGTATATCTTGCAATTACCGCCTCATTCATTAACTTCACCGATTAAATTGGTAAGGCTTTAAAGCCTATTTCGACCCTGTAATCAAAGCTCTGTGCTGCTGGTGAGACTTTGAGTCTGAACATTAAACTCTGCTCTTAAGAAATCAGCTACCACCTTAGATTAAATATCGAAGGGGTCTAATCTTACTTGCTCTGTACTGCAACTGTGCGGGCTTTCCAATCCTTTTGCAATTACATTAAGACAGCGGAAGCCGCCTTCACTAAGGCTTCAATGTGCCGCAATTCTGTCACTTCTGCAATTACTGCTATTTGACTTCAATAGTTGGAATTAATTTCCAACAACTATAAAAAAAAATATAAAAAAATTAAACTCAATAAATCATCGAATATTCCTAACAATATTTGTCATATAAATAGATCTTCACATAATCAACACAATTCCAACTCCAGTATCTAGTGAAACTAAGCTAACGTCAACTTAATCAAATCTATTTGTAAAAAGAAATGAAAAATAAAAAAATTATAATAGAGGATTGCAATTTTTTGAAAATTTCGCAAAGAGATCAAATTCATCCGACCTATAAAAATTTCTAAACTAACCTAACTTCAACTTAATCCAATCTATTTGTGAAAGGAAAAGAAAAATAAAAAAATCATAATAGAGGTTGGAACTTTTTGAAAATTTCGCAAAGAGATCGAATTCATCTGACCTATTCAAATTTGTATCTGACCATCTATAATCATTATATTAAAAAAAATGATTATGTGCACGTCGGTGGCATCTGCGCACTTAACGGTTGGATTTTTACAATTGTTTTTAGTTACTTGTGTAATTATGGACACATGCTAAATATTCCTTCGATTCAAAAATAAACTTTAATCTTGCCTCACAGTAGTTGACTTGGACCTCAAATAAAATAAAATATAAGGTAATGAAATCTTACATAAGATTATTTGTAATAAAATTCGTCTAAATTAATTGAATACAAATGAAGATAATCTTTGATCTCAAATAAAATAAAGTTCACCTCATCTTATACGTTGTTATTAATTTTATTTTCTAATAAAATTGGTCTAAATTAATTAATTATGGACTTTTTAAAATAATTCATTATTTTTATCTAAAATTTATTAGGAGTTTATTAAAATACAATGTTATGTTCTTGTTGGGAGCATCATAGAAATGATACAAGCATATTAAGAAAATATGAGGAAATCCTCTGTGGATTTAATACAATTTTTTTTTTCCAAATGTTTATCCAGCATAACAATGTGGAAGAATTTAACTACTATGGCAAGGCTCTCTGCAAGGCTTAATTGTAGTGCTTTGGAAGAGATGATCCGTGTTTCTTTGTCACTATCTTAATTGTCGAACTCATGAGGATGTTTTTGTCCTCTTTGGAGGTGATCTAAGGATAATTCCATATTCTATGATTGTAATTCTCGGAAAGGAACCATGGCTAACTAACCTTTAGGTGTCCACACATTCCTAGCTTCAGGCTTACTCGAAGCCCAAGAATGCTTAATTCCAACATAGGGGAGAAGGCCTCGGTGACATCTTGAGGAGATGGAGAGGTAACAAAGAGCTTTTGGACCTAAGTTCCAGAAGAAGGTGCTTTCGAGGTTCACTGATTAGCTACTCTCGGAAGTAATTCTAGAATTTTTGGAAGAGGTGGTCTTTTTTAGATGATTGAGAAGCTTGTGAGTCTCTTTGTGTTATTCTCTTCTATAGCCTTGAGAAGGGATAATAAGGGAAATTTTGTTGTAGATTTCCAACCTCTTGGCATGATCTCCATCAACGGACGGTATTTTTATAGTCTGTGGGCTACATGAGGGAGACCTCTAGCCATTCTATATGGATTTTCTTTGGAAGGTCGTCACTGTGATCCATTTCTACGTGGATTCTTTAAAATGTATAGTTTTATCTTTGGAATAAATTTTCGTCTATCTTTATGAAGCGCCAAAGATCATTGTCTATCTCCTCTGGTGACTATGGGTTGCAGAGGGGAATAGGGCAGGTTGGGAAGCCTAACCCATATAAGAGTCTTCATGCCCTCCATTTCTAGAGAGTTGAAGTTGGGAAACCAGGGTTCTAAAGAGAGGATTGAACTCCCTTCGAACCAAATACCTTGTTCAAGGGTCTTTAGAAAATATTATGAGTTATTGAAGAAAACAACAAAATAACCCTTAGGATAGAGATGGAGCGGGTAATTTGTAGTCTAGGTTTTGTTCAAATAGCATCTTAAAGCTAAAGATGAGGTCCATAATCCATTAAACCAACATATAATTGAGTTTTTTTACACATATAAGATTTCTCAAGGGAGAAATCTCTTTAGTTACCTTAACATATGCAATCTCGTCTAAATTTTCAATGATGAAAGGTGGGCCCGAAGGGCTTCATTTAATGAACCTCGAACATATCATGTGCATTTGTGGCATATTAAAAAATACCCTTAATTTGACAACATACTGCAAAATACGTATAAAAATCACATTATTTAATTCCCTATAATACAAACCCAATACACCTTCCTAATTTAAAAAACCACTACTTTCATTAGATATTGTAGCTATCCATTTTTCATCAACATTTTGTATACCCCTTTAAATTTTTTTATTAACTTTGACCTCCATTTTTTATACCTACAAATATAAAAATACTTTACCCCATATTATATATTCAATATATTATGTTATTTTTTCCTCACTATATATCGCCAAATATGAATACACGTGGTATGGTACTACTCCCCGAGTGAAACCCCTGTGGATGGGCCTAAGAAGACTTTAATAACATAAATGAGGTTGGATCCTTAGCTGTTTCGTTGAATTATTTATTTTGAAATTGGCCTTCAGCCCTTGGAGTTGGACCTCTACCTTGGCTTCAATCTTGGTAGGTTTGTGGCGGTAAATGGTTTTGGCCTCAGTGAATCCCCAACGGACCAAAGGAAACTAGGATTGTAACGTCCCTTCCAATGCCCATAGCACAGATTGAAGAGTCACCACACAACACCTGATGACTGTGCACTAACGCGAACTCAGAAAAGGTAATACATGTTTCTTTGTAAATTTAAAACATAATGTTTGCAATATTTGAGCTACCATTCACTGAATTACAGATGGAGGACCCATCTAGAGATTTCACAAAGGCAGAAAACCTTGGGTTTACTATTAAATTTATGGCTCGTAAGCATAGCATCAAGGGTCAAGGGAGGAGGCTTTAGGCATGCTACGTGTAGAGAAATGTACTCATTCGATAGTCGAAGCCCATATTAAAGGCCTCTCGAAGGGAAAAGAGAGGCATAGCAGTTACCATAGGCTTGAAGTGGCTACCGAGAAGTTAAAGAGCTTGTTTCAGAAATAATCAAAAGAACGACAACGAATTTTTTTCTTTATTATGTCATTTTCTTATTCTAAGTACAAACAAAAATCATTTTCTTATTTGAAATTAAAACAACTAGATATTGTTTTTGTTGATAATAATTAAATTAATTTAAATATATTAATTAATTATTAATTTTTTATATATTAAGTTTATATATATATATATATATATATATAATAATTAATAATTAAAATATACGATTAATGCTATCAAGATCATACAATGCTTTCGTTAAAGAACGAATTTACTAATCATATATGACAATGAACAAATATTGAATAAGAACAATAAGAATTCAAATTAAGATAATTACCGCCATAAATCTAGATTACTTTCATTTCTTCTCTATTCTATTTTAAAACAGAAATAAATTACATTACTATTTAATATAATATAAAATATTATTAATATTTTTTTAATTAATAATAAAATCCAATTTTACTTTAGAATAATATGCGACATATATGATTATTAGAATATGTCTTTCAAAGGTTAATAGTTAAAGGGAAATGTATAAGAGCTTTTCCTTTTATTTAAAAAATTTAAATGGGGATATTTTAATTTAAAAATTTTAAATGAGGACATTTTAATTTTAAATTATAGTATAAACGATTTAATAATTAAGTGAAAATGAGTTTAATATGAATTTTAGTAAAATGAAAATACTATTTTTTATGATAATTTTATTTTAAAATAATTAGCTTAAATTGAGTGAACTATCTCACTATATTTAAGTGTACGTAACAACTCCACTTATAATAATTTTTATTTATTTATTTATAGTATAATTGTTTAATTTGTGATCCGCTGTTCGTTACTATTCGATGAAATCTGTTCTATTTCTTCATTCTTAGACAAATTCCCTTGATTATTCTTTTCTGAAATTTATGAAGCCAAGGCTATATATTTATGTAACTATTTCTACTTGACCGCATTCTATTGTTAGAGCTCATTTTATCATCATTTTCCTAATCTAAGTTATGTCTTCCATAACCTCTTTATAATATTAGTTATGAATTTATATTTAAATAGTATTTCTAACTATTACATTTAGTCTACATTAATTGTGTCCTGTTATTTTATCCTCATGTATTTATTTATTATTTTTTTTTAACTATGGTGAATCGGTAACTCTTTAGACTAATCTAAGGGAGGTTCTAGGATCAATCCTCGTGGCTGCCTTATAACACCAAGAGTATATCCAACAGCCTGCAAGTCAGACAGGGGAGCCTACTCCTTGAGCCGGATCATAACAGGCCATATACTCAATGAGATTTGAACCTCCGTCTCGTGGGTTTCACCCATCTAAACTTACAGTTAAACAACACTTGGTTTCATAATTGTGGAGGTATTTTAGTCTATTCAAAGGACTTTTTCTCCTTATTCTAATGGACTCTACTCTTAGTGAATTATGAATTGTTACCTTTTAGTAACATTAATTTGTATTCGATATGAAATAATTCGAATTTCTAATACCATAGTTAGGAATACAGTATAATGTTGATGCTCTCTATTTATTGCTTTCATAACACAACTTTACATTAATCAACCACTATATTTAATTGTCTCCATATTCGAATGATATGTTATGACTACCGTTTGGATTTTGTGAATTAATACATATCAATTACCATTTAATGATATTTGTATCACATATTAATGTTTTGAAGAATCATATATCATATTTTTGGTTTGGGATTTATGTTTAGCATTTTGTACTGGGATTTGCATATATAACTTCGGGATTTCTCTCTTGCTTGTACATTTCCATTTACGACAATCAAATGGCTCTTAGGCTTCTCCATTTCGATGCAATCCATGTGGACGGTTTGGATCAATTCATACTTTATGAATGAATTTATGACTACCCAACCCTAACTTTGCTTGGTCATTTTTCACTTTGTAATTTGTGTCTTTGGCTTTGCAACTTGGCTTGATCCACGCAACCTTAGTTTGAAAACGTTGTTTCAGAGATTTACGCAAATTGAATGTATGCAAGAAGGCAACGTTGCTATGGGATTTTTCATTTTTCTTTCATGAGACTGTGTCTCTCGTAAAGGTAAAAGTATTCTTTCATTGACTTATTTTACTTAGATTCCATTTTGTTGTTAAGTTTATAACTGTAATTCATTTACGTTTTTGTTATTCCTTTGTCATTAACACAACTGAAGTTTTATTGCAGGTTTAATAGAGTCTGAATTAGGGTTTTTCACCATTGGTTGCCAACATACTCCATGTAAAAATATTTCGGTTCTAAAATCATTCTAGACAAAATTTTTGTTTGTGTATTTGGTTTACGCATCCCCACCTATTATATCATTTTGGAAATTCCATAGCAAATATTTCATTGAATAGTGTATTCGTTCTTTGAAAATGAATTTCCATTATATTTGAACTTGAATCATATCAACGATGTGGATGATTCCTTACGCTTACTCCATTTTGGGATTTTTTGTTCATTATTAATTTTTTTTCTATCCAATCCTTCTCTTAATTTTCGGTTAATACATATAGTATTCATTTTTCCAGAAAGGAAAACATTTTGAGTCGCAGAGTGTATACATTAGTCATTTAATATTTCTTGATTTATCTCCTAGTTGTTGGTAATATAAAACTTATATGAAATTCATATTTCTATCCTTGAAATCTTTTAGGAATTCTGAGGAGGCATTTTGGGTTTATTTTGTAATTCAATTATGGCTATCTGTATAAAAAAATTTCTCGTTTCCAAGATATTGGATCTTGGGTCGATTAAATTTCATAATCCACCATTGTATTATTCTTACTATGAAATTTAATTATATTTCAGAAAAAAGTATGAATGCCTCAGAAATTTATCATCGCTCTAATTACGTTTCTCCAATTTCATTTTGACAATATATGTGTGTTAAAATGTTATGGTTTTCTTCAAAACTCTGCATAAATAAAATCCTTGGTTTTTCCATAGGACTCTGACTAAAGGTTAATTTACATGGTTTTATACAGAGAGGTAATTTTTATTACACTGTCTTTAATTGTAGAGGTATATTTATAAATTTTTAGTTATAACTTCTGCATGTATCTTTTATTGATTTTTAATCTCTATAATTTCCTTCATAATTATTGAGATTCATTGAAAATAAATTTATAGAAGATATTAGGGTTCATCCTTTAAGAAGTACTTACCATTTTATTAAGTACCCTCGATTAATAAAATTATTTGTTTTGCAGACCATTTTCTTTCTATCCCGAGACAAGTCAAGAAATTTCCCTAAGTATTTACTCTGTCATAATACAAGTAATTTTCAAGTTTATTATTTCAATATAGTATTAGTTTATAGTATATTTATATTTTTCATTATTTCCTTGTAAGTTATTTTATTTTAGTTGTTGTAGATAGAAATGATTTTCAAAAAATTCCCTTAACTCATAAGGTAAATTGATATTAAAATTTCAGTTTTCGATTTCTCATATTGAATGTAATTTATTTAATTATCATACTAATTAAATTCTAACCCTTTTTCCTATGGGTTTATTGTACAGGTATTGTAACTTCCACAATTTTCTTCTTGTTAATATGTGCATTCCTTTCACAATCCTTGACACTTTCTTTTATTCCTTCTATGTACGGTTGGTCGATAAGTTGCTAGAATTCAATCCATTGAATTCAAGGATAATTATTCCTGTATTACTTTTGTACTCAATAGAAATAACATTTGACTTCTGTCAATGTACTTATGACAGTGTATAATGATATTTTTTAATCATTTTTACTATCAACTCTCTTCTTATTATAATGATAACAATTCATCTTTATAATAAGTTTACATATAATTTTTTCTACCTATTTGTAGTAATTCCAATGGCTAATATTTTTAGCCATGAATTTTTACTTATAGTTATTGTACTATCTTCTAGTACTTCAGTATATATATAATATTTAATTTTTTAATTGTCCTAAGAATGATTATATATATGCTATATTTGTAATTGTAGTACAATAGAGATATTTAGATTTGGTTTGTACAACCATGTTTCTTTCCAGATTGACAATTATCTCTCTTATTATCTAGATCTCTAATTCATTTTGATTTGCAAGACAATTATGTTAAATATTTCTTTGAACATTTGTTCTACTTTGTATGATATATTTTCTTAATTGAATATATAAATTCTTATAGCCTAAAAACAGATTTAAACCCTCCTAATTGGGTTTAGACCTTCTATTTTTTGGCTCACTAACTTAATTTGTCTATGTAACTATAGAGAACTAACATATATTCACTATAGTTATGTTCTGTTAAATACATCAAACTCTACAATTTAAATCTAACATAATTCCATTATACTAATTAAATCATAAATAATAATTTCCCACTTATCATTTTACATAAAACATCATGTCTCTAAAATATTATTCTAGTCATAAAAACAGAATCATAATCGAGAATTAAATTAATTTTTCATACCACTTCTCGTAATACTATTTTCCAAACTCTACAATTTAAATCTAACATAATTCCATTCTACTAATTAAATCATAAATAATAATTTCCCACTTATCATTTTACATAAAACATCATGTCTCTAAAATATTGTTCTAGTCATAAAAATAGAATCATAATCGAGAATTAAATTAATTTTTCATACCACTTCTGGTAATACTATTTTCCACCTAACCTTGAGCTTTCTCTCCACAACTCCCCTTGAGCATACACTAATTCCTCCAAGGTGTAGACAACATCTTCTCTACCTAGGAATGGCTTAATTAAGCCTACTTTCCCATTAGGTGTAGACAACATCTTCTCTACCTAGGAATGGCTTAATTAAGCCTACTTTCCCATTAGCATGTTTCCATAACTACGTCCAGTTAATCAGGATGTTGTTTTCCTTTTTTTCTAAGCTTTCCTTTCGTTTTTTCCAGAAAAGTACTTTAAAACTAGCTTTTTACTCTTTCTAGTTTTATTCCACCTCTTCCAAGTAACTTTCCACCTCACCGAGGTATATTTTTAGATATTTATCTCCAATCTAATATTAAATTTTTATTTATTTTCTCCAAGTATTTTTAGATAATTTGGCAAAGTCTTTGCAATCTTATATATCCTCATGGACCTCAATTCCTCATCTATAATTATACTCTAGTCTTTGCACAATAATTTAGTTTCCATATTTATTCAATGTAAAATAATATAATATGTCCACAATAATTGATTTCCTTTGGGTGCAGTTGACCTTTAGGATTGTTCAACTATCTAATAAAAGCAGCAAAAATACAGATATTACAGTGTATATGATAATTTTATTTTAAAATTATTAGCTTACCCATTTAGACTAAGTCTAACCAATGACATCTTCATCTATAATATAGGTCAATAATCAAAATGTATTGGTTTTTATTTCCCATGGTATGCCATGTGTTAGCCACCCATTCTCAATTATTAGTAACATCTTCGAGGGTCAATATTTTCTCCGACTGATAGAAATCGACATGGTGAAAGTAGGGATAAAATATGGCTTATTTGAAACTTGCACATTATGAGAATCATGTGATGGTTTATTATCAAAATTCATTTCAAATTAAAGTTTTTCTAGAGAAAGGAAGAAAAATATTCAAAAAGTTTCACCCAAACCACTCCAATTCGCATCTCTTTCAAGAAATGTGGACACGAGGATGATATTTAGAAATTTGATTTAAAACTTGATTACCATGTTACTAACATAAAATTTTATTTTAAAATAAAAATATCTTAACTCGCCTGTTTCACAATACTCTCGACACCATGTGATCACGGGCCCAAAACCATGGGTTAAGCTTCAAATTTTAAATGCATTTGACTTTCCCATTTTAGGGTTTGAGTTTCATTTAGAATTTCCTCGCAAGGGTTAGAGAGGAGATGTTGAGCAGGGGTTTCGGCAGCATGGTTGCCTGTAAATTTGGCTATTTGTTTGACTCAGTGTGTTGAACTTGGTTTCTCCTTTGTGGAGTATCCGTCCTCACGAAGAACACGTGGTCTACTTGGTAATCTGAAACTCATTTTCTTGTTATTCTTCTACATCCGTCCACCATTTTATATATTATTATTGTGGCTTTAAAACCTATCTTCTGTGCATTCAATAGGTGTTAATCTCATTCCTAGGTGGATCAGCTTCTATTTCCCAAAGGTGATTTTGTGTTTTCATTCTAACTATTGGTGTTCATTTTTACCTTACTAACCTTTAGGTGCCTTTGCTAGTAGGTGAAAGCCTCCTCGACTTCACTACAATAGATTTTTGTTTTTGTTTGTGTTGATCCTTCATCCTTGGTTCATTGGGGTTAGCTACTTTAGGTAAGACATGGCAATGGTATTTTATGTCCCTTACTCGATTTACTCTATATATCAACTAAATACTTTTGGTCTAAAATTTTCAGTGTTATTCTGTGAAATGTAGGTATTAAACCTGCTGTGACCTCCTTTTGTCATTGTGATCCAAGTATTCCGTGTACAACTCGGTAGGAACTTTCCCTTGTATTCTTGTAGTTTTTGAGTATTATAATTAGAAAACCCCAAGAGGGTTTTGAGGCATCTAGTTATCAAATCTCTTTGTTCGTTGATTTATTAGTGGCTTACCTCATAACAGGGTAAAACCTTAGCCAATTTCCTTCCCATTATTTGGTGTGCTTATAGTTTTTGAAACAAGGTATAAACCCTAGATAATTATCAGTTTGCATATTTTGTAAATCCCTTACTGGGTTCCTTATTCAATGTCGTTTTGAATTATCTTATATGATTCCAATGCTACTACCTAGTTCTACTTGTATCACAGACTTTTAAGAATGAAAGACTAATACGGAGTCTATTATCAAATGAATTTTAATGTGTACTTGTGATTCTATTTCCAATATATTGTTCTTGCTTAAATTTGACTGCTACACCATTTCCACTATATGGTTCTTTCTTGACTCAATTCTACTTTGTCCTGTTTAAAATTCTGGGTTCTGTAACTTCATTTACTTCCCACTAAAAAAACTCATAGCACATTTTGATATTCAGGTTAGCCTCAAAATACACAAAGATATTTTTTATTGAAAGAGAATTTGAACAATGTATTTTATTCACACACACATACAAATATTAACTCTTCCAACTCTTCCTCTCCCTTAGGATGGAAGAACCCTAAGAGGGTGGATTTTGGGTTAGTTGATACCTTTCCAGAGTCCCCCATGTAGTTGAGAAGCTTGAATTCAGTTTCTAAACTGTTTATCAAAAATAATCTTAATTATTAACTAATTTAACCTAATTATTCCTTAACTGAAAATTACAATGGTTGCGTTAGCCTAATTTGGCTTTTTTTAAAACAAAAGATTAAATTCAAAATTTACTTCTATCGAGCAGGAGGTAACCAGTCCCAGTTGTAGTTTTGTGGTTGGATGCTCCTACATCATGCTCAAGGGGTAAATTGAACTCATAACTCCTCTCCATGAGCTCTTCAAAGGAGTACCTGGAGCTTTCAATTTGTGTAGAGTCAAACCAAGAACAATTTGCAATAGGGTGGTTCTTCCACTCTACCAGATACTTCACATATTATTTTCTTCGTTTATTCCTTCTCGATGCCAGGATACAGGGTTAAATAAGTCCTAGAATATAAAAGCTTGCGTGCTTCCTTCAGAATTCAAAATCTCATCTAAATATTCATTAAACAAATATTTGATGCAGCTCAAAATATACATAAAGAAAACACATCCATACAAACAAAATACTGATATAAAATAAGAAAATAAATTCCTTGGCCGAATATTACAATGGATGGCCTTTCGGCTCTCGGACCTTTACAAAAGCTCTTAAACCATCTCTCTCTCTTTCTCTCTCTCTCTCTTTGTATTCCTCACTTTTTTTTCATCTTCACACAATCCTCCTATTTATACATAAATATGAATTTATTCCACTCCATAATTTCCTACACACAAATCTCAACTAAAATCTAAATTAGATTTATCCTTTTTTTGGACTCAACAAAGTCTCGTTTAAGCAATTCCTAATCCCTATATTATCTACCTAATTCAACTCCACTCATATCCTTAATTAGTAAAGGAATATTTACAATAATCCTCACATTTATATTTTCTCTCTTAATTTATTAAAATGAGAAAAAACTAATAAAATAATTAAAACACCTCACGCCCTAAATCACACAAATGAATAATGAAAATTTATCTTTGATGCTCCTGCATCAGACTCCCCATGTAGAGAAGTTTCCATAGACTCCTGTCTATGAGGTTTGTCACTTTTTTGTAATAATGGGAAAACCACAAGTCTTGATGACTTCCTCCCTCCAAGATTCCAAAATCTGTTCTGTCGCTGGTCCTTCAAAGTATCAACCCGATTTGGTAACTTATCACTCACTCTGTCGATTGGATTCCATCAGCTTCTCCAATACTTTCTTTTGCCAATTCGTCATAGTAATTCGTCTTTGTTTGATGCTTCCATCTCCAATTGTGTTGAACACTCAACTTTCTGGAATGAAGAATAATCAAGAACTCCTTCTTCACTACAACTATATTCTTTGATTTCTTTTATAGCAAAAATTTCCTCAGCTGGTTTTGTACCTGCATTCATCAACAAACTGTTAGTTTTAAAAATATAAGACCTTTCAGCCTCTTTTGATGCTTCAAGCACCAATCTCCTATCATCGACTTCCTGGATTTTAATAGATCCTATTTTGAATTGTTGGCTTCTTTCATCTTTATCATGTTGGATCAATATTTCTGTCTCCTTTATGTCTACAAACATAAATTTCTTGCTGCCCCTGATATTTCATCTCAACTCCAAATAATTTCTGTTCAATTTCTCTAATTTTGAAATTATATTTGTTAATGTCATTTTTTGTATCCACAGTTACATTATTATTTCAAAAGTTATGACATTCACTCAACTCTATAGATGTTAAAAACACTTCATCCCTATCTTGCACAGTAACTGCAATCTCTTCTGTATCAGGCTCTGCAAGCTTCACTTCTTCCTCAGGTTCCTTAAGCCATCGTTCTTGGAACTCAATTTCCATGTGAAATCTTTTCATCATTTCATCACAACCTTCATTCCCAGCTTCATTCTTATTCTGGAAATCTTCTTGAGTTATCATCTTTTATGTTTCATCACACTGCAAAATTCCGTCAGCAATTTCGTTAAACAAATACATTTGTTTACCTCCTTGGAATATCTTTTCGGCATTTCCATTATGCTTCTGCCCTATAACAGCTTCAATTGGCTATCTTACACGAAAGAAGAACTCATTTATGATTTCTTCCTACTGCAACAAATCAGTACCTTCCTCCTTTGAAAGGCATTCTCCATCACACTTCACCTCAAGAGTTTCATTCATCTCTGTGACAGTTTCACCAGACTGTCCACCATCTTTCACACATCCTAAAAATATACATAAATTTTGAGATTTAAAAATATAAGGCTTCATACCCTCATTTTCTTCTCTTGTCAACAATTCTTTTGAACTATTCCAATAGTCCATGAGATCTTTCCAATTGATCTCTTCACCCAGAATTTCACCCTGTTTTGGGCCACAAATGGAAACTTCCATTTTCAACTCAGCCTCTCTGAGTTCTTCACACCTCAAATGCTCACTCATTATATGCTCGAGCTTCCTCAACTCTTCTGTCAGCTGTATGTTCACCTAGTTTTCCCACTTTGCATGTAGTCTCTGCCACCTAATTTTCTTTCTCATGGTCCAACCCTGTGTCTGGTCTTTCATATTCCTCTGCAACAATTCCATCAACAATTCAAGGTGAACTACTATCTCAGCTTTCTCCCGCTCATAATCTTCATCAGTCAAATGCTCACATATGCCATTTTTCTTGGCATTTTCCTTCTTCTTTCTTCTGTTGTGGTGTTCATCAAATATTTTGAAATGACTATCAATAGTCATCTTCTCCTCCTTTGTGAACTTCATTTGTTCACGTGTGGATTTCATTCAGATCCCCTTTTCAACAATATTTCGTACTTTCCATTCAATAATGCAAGCTCTCTTCCTGTGCTTGACCTCTTGCAATTCTCTGTATTGGAATCATTTTTAGGAAATTATCCTGTTTCACTTTGCTGCAAATAACACTTTAGTAATGCTTGTGTTACAATGACCAAACTCTTTGGGTGTCGAGCTCCACGAATCATGCAACCAATTACATTCAAACCTTTGAATTTGGTTTACGACTCTTTGAATTTAGAATTTACACCAACTCTTCATCCTGGATGAGAAATACTCAATCTTAACTCAAACTATCCAAACTTTCATTTGACCCTAACATCTATTTTTACTTCAAGGCTTGACCCAATAATTACGATAGTGGATATTTTGACTTACTTCAAGTTATACAATCTTCCAACGAACATACACCCTTAATACATTTTAGGATGTAAAATATTCAGTCTCTTTCATACTCCATCCTTATGAAAAATTATCAGTTTCCCATTATCCTTTCAAATGATGTTGAAGTCTTTAATAGAAATGAAATCCACGTTTCCCAAGATTTATTTTATGGTTAAAATAAATAAACCATTCAATTTTCAAAATTCTAAAATACCTTTCCGAATTATCATACCTTATGCTCCCATTAAGGTTATTTCATAAACCTTTCCCTTGCATTTGCAACTCTCTAGATTCCATTCTTCTCTGTCGTCTTTGTCTTTGTGAATAATTGCATGCGCTTCATACCATAAGCTCGTCATGTTAGTGAAAACCTTTTACTACAGTTTTATGCACCATACAACATCAATTCACATCTCTTCACCAGTGTCCAGAGAACTAGCTATTCATATTTCAACTTCTTTGATGAATGATTTACAACTTGAACATTGTGTCCATCCTGAATAACACCTACTTAGATGCCACCACATGATGGTAAAAACAAATATTCTACAACATCAAGCAATTGGGGTTTCAACCTCAAACACAAATCTAAAGAATTCTCTCATTCCAACTACAAACTTTGATTTAAAATGACTTAGCCAAAACTATGAATAACCCACATTATGCATAATAAACCCTCTCATATAAAAATTCATGCTTCTCTTTATACCACCCAGGATAGCGCATTTTCATTCATTTTACATTCATTTATACCTTTGCATTTGCAAGATTTTCACTCTTTCATAACATTTACAAAATATCAACTTCTCAAGTATGGCAAGGAAATTTAATCATCCAGATTTTAAAATACCTCTACTCAATGAATATTGATTCATTCAATGAGCACTTAACTTGAATCTTTTTGTGGTTGAAATGATCCAACCCTTCTCTCGCGTATTTTTTTAGGAATACATTCAAGCCTCTACAGACTTTGTCTCCACACCAAAATCTGATGCAATCAACCAATGCACACTTTAGTATTGAATGTATCAAGAAATTATAATTTATATAATTCCAAATAATTTAGGCTCTTAAATTGAATTCCTAATTTACTTTAGTTTGAATGTGAAAGGTCCATTCTCTCCCCAACAAATAAATCTCTTCCCACCAACTTCGCAACATATATCTTTCCTAGCAAACAATGTTTGTAAACCTTGAAGTTACGCACAATATGCCTTCTTAGTTTAAGCCAAGTTCCCTCTTCTAAATCTCTCGGGTTTCTCTTTTTATTTCAATTTCTTGGATTTTCCCATTTCATTGTATATTTTATCAAATATATTTACTCTTTAAACAAAATTTATCTCTTTCATAAACCATGGGTGGACTCTTATTACAAACTATGGTCTAAACCATAAATAAACTCTTCTTTATGAATATCAAACTTATGAAACAAACTTTGGTTTAAAACCCAAATAGAGGTAAACTCTTGTATGTGGAATCTCTTACTTCATTTGTATATAGTCACAAACCTATATAACATATCACCATTTATTACTGCTTACCTCTTTAAGTCTGTACTAAATCCATTTTTTAATTTTTTTTGAAAACCCGTCCACCATTATCTTTGGCCTTCAACTTATGGTTCCATAACTTAGCTCTCCACATATGATTGGTAGTCACCCTTCCCTTACCTCTTAATGTTCCACTCTGATTTCCAACCAATTATAAAACATAGAGAAACCTTTGTGACTACACTAATTATCAACAGAATTACCTTTTCATTACAATTTCGACACCACTAGCAGTGTGAGGCATCAGCACCCGAACTATCAATTGGTCAACAATTCGTCCAATCTTCCTCCTAGGTCCAAATAAACCGTGCTTCCGCCTTGATCCAAACAAACTATGCTTCCAACATTCGCCTTGTCAACAGAGCCAAACAACAGGAGTCACAACCTTCTATAGATCACAATACTACTCACGTAGGCTCCATGATTAATATCCATGCAACACCACTCTTAAACAAATGATGTTGTCCATTCAAAAGATTCAGCTCATCGTGCTTTGTTGTATGTAACACATGTCACATAACTTAGCTTACATAGGGACCGATTCATCGATGCCACAGACTCACATTTGTATATTTCTCATAACCGAAGCATTCCCCATGAAATTTACAGCTAACCATATCCCTCTTATCTAACAGTGCACCCACTAGTTTTATATCTGTAGTAACCTCATGAAACTCATTTCCGCATGTATATTTTACCTACTTGCACATTGACTCCAAACTTATCCTGCACAGGTTATATCACAGAAAAGAAACAATAGATACATTTTTTGTTGACCAGACGTTACACCCTCTTCTGCACAAGTTCATGGTTATAAAACATGTCGCATGTGGCACGTATGCCATGACATATATGCCTGTGATATCCCACTGAACGTAATCCCGAATTGTATGTAATCTACAGCATATTAACCACCTTACTCATGGTGCCTTTGCCGTAATATCATTGCTTGATACAAAATTGCATCAAGACTTTCACTTCTTCTCCTACAATGCTTCCTTTGCCCAAATGCGTTCAGGCCCACACGCAGCTTCCATAAACTTGAGATCGCACACCCAAATCACAAAACTGTGACCTATTTTTTTCTCTTATTTGGACACACCCTCGGTTCTGCTCTCCTTGCTCACAACAAGCAATGAAACGAAATAGCCTCAACGTAGGAGAGACTCATCCTCCAACTCAAATCCTTCCCTATTATACCAAATGATCATAGGATACTGGGTTAAAACAGATCCCATCATATACTAGCATGTGTGCTTCTTTCAGCATGAAAATCCTCAAGAAAATACTTCGTTTTAACTATATTTTATTCAGCTCAAAATACATATGAATAAAATAGATCCATATAAAAAAAATACTGATATAAAATAACACAAGAAATTCCTTGGACAAATATTACAATGGATGGCCTTTCGGCTCTCAGCCCTTTACAAAAGCTCTCAAACCATCTCTCTCTCTCTTTGTATTCCTCACTTGTCTTTCATCTTCGCAAAATCCTCCTATTTATAAGTAAAAATGAATTTATTCTGCTCCATAATTTCCTCCACACAAATCTCAACTAAAATCTAAATTAGATTTATCCTTTCTTTGGACTCAACTAAGTCCCATTTAAGGAACTCCTAATCCCTAGATTACCTACCTAATTCAACTCCACTCATATCCTTAATTATTAAAGTAGTATTTACAATAATCCTCACATTTATATTTTGTCTCTTAATTTATTAAAATGGGGAAAATAATCACACAAATGAATAATGAAAATTTAGCTTTGATGCTCCTGCATCACTTTTGACCTGCATCTCCAAAATTTGTTCAACTTCCAAAGGTTGTGCCAAAGACATATGCTTAATCCATGGTTCCTCCTCATGATGGGTATCCCATGTTTGTCTTTCTAAATTTTCTTCCACTTCAATGACAACTTATGGGTACAGATCTACCACATTAAAAATGGGCAATATTCCTACACCGACATGTAACTACGACTCATAAGCATTTGCAGAAAAATTCTGAATGATTCAGCAACGCTTAATATTTTTCATCTTCAATATTTTGTACTCCCATTTAGGAAACCTCTCCTTGCATAAGTGTGCTAATACTAGGTATCCTACCTCGAATTTTACCTCCTGTCTTTTCAAATTTTCTCTATGTTTATATTTTTTTATGCTATCTTGTAGCTTCTATTTGACCTACACATGGAAATCGTTGATTGCATTTACAAAATATTCACCATCAACACTCCTACACTCCAACTGACCAAAGTCGCACAACTCAAATATTCTACATGGGTGCATTTCATATAGGATTTGGAAACAAATTTTACACGCACTTTTTTTGGGTGAGACATTGTAGGAAAATTTTGCCTATTTAAGAACATGAACCCACTGTCTGGAATTTTCACCAATCAGACTCCTAAGAAGATTTCCCAGACTCTTGTTCACAACTTTAGTTTTTCCATATGACTATGGATTATTAGCTGAAATGAAGTTTAGTTTGGTGTTTAATTTATTCCACAATGTTCACCAGAAATGGCCTGTGAACTTCACATCCCTGTCTGACATGATGGATTTCAGCAAGCCATGTAATCTGACTATCTCTCAAAAGAACAAGTGTGCTACATGCATGGCATCACTTGTCTTCTGAAACGGAATGAAATGCACCATCTTGGTGAAATAATCCACCAGCACCATGATTGAATTGTAACCTTGTTGTGTCTTTGACAGACCTAAGACAATGTCCAAATTTCCTTATTCCCAAGGTCTGTTTGGAATGGGTGAAGGTGTATACAACCTTCCATTTTGGTTGCGTCCCTTTGCATGCTGACAAACCTTACACCTGGTTACAAATCTTTGTACATCTCTCCTCATTCTCGGCTAATAATATAAATGGCTTAGCTGATCCAAAGTCTTACCTATGCCAAAATGTTGAGGGAAACCTCCAATGTGCTTTTCCTGAATCAAGTTCTCCCGCATGGAACACTCCAGAATACACAACTGTCCTCCTTTGAAAAACAACCCCTCCTGCATGTTATAGTCTATCCATGGGATATTGTCTCTCAATAGTGTATTTTTTCAAGATTCATTAGCTTCCTTAAAATCTGCATCCATCTCATATAAATCCTTTACATGCTCAAATCCCAACACTTGTATTGTGCTTTCTTGTAATTTTAAACTTCGCCTTCTTAACACATCTACCAGCTTGTTGGCCTGGCTGTTAATGTCCTTTAAACGAAATTTAAAACTCTGTAACTCCTCCACCCATTTTTCATTATTATGATTTAGCTTGTGCTGCTACATAATATACCGCAGCACAGAATTGTCTAAAAACAAGATGAATTCATTGGCCAACAAATAATGTCTCCAACGCTTCAGCGCTTGGATGACTACATAAAACTCCTTGTCAGAAGATGTATACTTTTTCCTACTCTCATTCAACTTATCGCTGAATTATGCTATTGGCTTATCTTCTTGGCCAATAACTGCACCAATGTCTATCCCACTTGCATCACAATGAACTTGGAAATTTTTTTGAGGTGTGGTAGCTTTAGGACTGGGTTTTTAGGGATATTCTTCTTCAAAAGCTGAAAAATACTTTCAGATAATTTTGTCCAATGAAAAGGTTCATTTTCCTTCTTAATGGTATCTACCATAGGTTCAAAAATACCACTGGAATTCTTAATAAACTTCTAATAAAAACGTTCCAGTCCATGAAAACTTCGTACCTCAAACAAATGTTTGGGAGATGGCCAGCCTACTATGGATGCAATATTTTTTGGGTCGATCTTCAATTCAGTTTCATAAATTACAAAACCTAAATAAATCAATTATTTCTTCAAAAAATAACATTTTGTAAGATTTATCAACAATTTATTTTGTTGTAACTTTTCCAGCACATACCTGAGATGTCAAAAATGTTCCTCCTTAGTCTTGTAGAATATGAGTATATCATCCAGATATACGATCACAAATTTTCCAATGAATTCATTTAAAATCTCATTCATCAAATGCATGAATTTTCTAGGAGCATTTCTTAGTCCAAATGGCATGACCGACCATTCATACAAGCCTTCATTAGTCTTGAAAGTCGTCTTCCCCTTCTCACCTTCTCTAATGCTGATCTAGTCATAGCCAATTTTCAGATCTACTTTTGAAAAATATGTTATTCCACTCATACAATCCATCATACAGTTTATCTGAGGTAAAGGTAACCTATATCTAATGGTTATTTTATTTATCACCCTGGAATCGGTGCACATCTACCATTCACCTCCTTTCTTGGGAGCTAAAACAGTCGGAACAACACAAGGACTCAAACTTTCTCGAATCAACCCTTTTTCCAACAACTCTTTTACTTTTTTTATGATCTCCTCATTATCATTTGGAATAATTTGGTAAGAAACCTTTTCTGGAAAACTGGCTCCTAGAATGAAATCAATATGGTGACTAATGCTCTGTTTTGGTGGTAATTTATCTGGTAGATCATCTACCACAATGTCGTTGAATTCCTGCAACATGTCTTTTATCTCCACAGGAAAATCGGTAATTTCGACATGCAACAATACTACCCTTGGTCTCTGTACAACTACATAGTTTACCTAATTTTCCCCAATCTATAGAAGAAACTCCTTTCCTCCTATCAACAGTGCTTTAGTCCCGCTAGTTTCTGGAACATTTTCCTCCTTCATGGGAGGAATCATATTCTTTATCCCATCCTTAAAAAAAATTTAAAAATTGTTTTCCCCATCATGGAAAACTTTTCTGTCATATTTCCATCATCTAGACGGTAGAATATGGCACACTTCCATAGGCATGATATGGAAAGTCACCCTGTTCTTGTAATTGTTAATATGTAATTCCACCTCACATCGCTCATCAACCAGTAGTTGGTGCCATCTTTGCATCCAATGCACCTTGTATGGAGTCACATGAATCAAATTATTAAACCCCAATTTTTCCACCATCTCAGTGGCTACCAGGTTCTTAGTGCTCCCACTATCTATAATTAGTTTACAATATTTTCCATGTGACTTGCACACCGTCCAGTACAATCCTTTTCGCTGCATCATGTCAATCACTTCCTAGTTGGTTTTAGCAAAAACTTGTTCAACACCAAGGCCTCACTTGTTTTAGGCATGTTCTCGACCTCTTGTGGTGGTACCTATTCCGCATTTGATTGAGCAACATATTCTCCCCGCTATCCAGCTTTCTCACCTTCAGGACATTCAGATGGCCTATGCTGCCATTGCGACACTTGTAACATTGGTAGGAATTTCGTCTGCCTCTTCCATTACCTCTTCCACACTGGTATGGCCTTCCACCTGTGTTGCTACCTTCTCTCTTAGTATGTCCCAAAGTCTTTGAACTGCTGCCTTCTTCACTATTGTTGGCAGTTTTACCTCTACCAAAGGATTGTGCCATTCCTCTACTATAACAATTCCCTCTCTACATTTTTCTTCCACCTTCAAAGCACATTGATATGCCTCTTCTATAGTTTTAGGGGAAATAATGTTGATGTCGTCTAGGATTTCCATCCGTAGACCATTCTAAAATCTTGGTGTCTTCTCATGGGTATCTTCAACATACCCAACCCTCGATTTCACTTTATAGAACTCTTCTGTATACTCCTTTACTGTCATAATTCTCTGTCTCAGATTCTGCACCCGTTTGTAAAGAGAAATTTGGTAGTCTTTAGGTAGAAATTTGATTTTTCATATTCGCAATGAGCTTTTCCAAATTCTTGATCAACGACTTGTTCAATCTCATCCTTTTTTCATGCACACTATCCCACCACAGTGTTGTGTTTCCTTTCAATTTGGTAACAACAAACCTAATTTTCCTATCCTCACTAACTTCCTCATACTTGAAGTATTTGTCTGACTCACTTATCCCATCCAACAATGCTTCTATGGATAGGATGCCATCATAATTAGAAATTTATGGTCTTATTTTGCTGCTAGCCATCAAAACTAATTTCAACAGTTTGATCTCTAGTGTCTCATCATCTGACCCATCTCTCATTGTCACTGTTTGACCCTCACTTTGATCTCCACCTTCAATATCCCTACCGCTTCCTACTTCCACTGCTGCTTGTTGGTATCATGATTACTGTTAGACCAAAACCCAAAGGCGTTAATCTCTACTACAGTCGTTACATTTATGATCCACGAGAGGTGGTTAGTCCATGTCGTGAAACACATAGGGAACGTTAAACCCAATGTTGAAAAATATCCCCCCTAACACGAGATGAGTGAATTTAAAACTCAATACTTGTCACTCTAAAACCATTTGTTTGAATCAAAATTTCCATTAGACGAAAATCTCCAGGCATTAGTCTCCGCTGCAATCGCCAGAGTTAGGATCCATCAGAGGTGGTTATTCCATGTTGCGAAACAGACAGGGAACGCTGAACCCAATGTCCAACACTGCCAATCGTGCTGATAGAGTTCTGATTTCTCCTCGCAATCCTTCATCTAGTGCTCCCCTTGCAGCTCTTCCTTGACCTTTTCTTCCTACTTCCATTTTCACTTAGGAAGAGAAAATACTCTGATACCAAAATTGGTGGGGGCATGAGGGTGATATTTAAAAGTTTTATTTAAAACTTGATTAGCACCTTATTAACACAAAATTTTATTTTTAAAGAAAAATATCTTAACCCATCCCTTTCACAATACTCTTGACACTATGTGATCACGGGCCCAAAACCGTGGGCTAATCTTCCAAGTTTAAATGTGTTTGAATTTCCTATTTTAGGGTTTGATTTTCATTTAGACTTTCATCATAAGGGTTAGAGAGGAAATATTGAGCATGGGTTTAGACCCTATGGTCACCTGCAACTCTGGCTAGTTGTTTGACTGTGTGTCGAACTTGTTTTCTCCTTTTTTGAGCATCCGTCCTCAAGAAGAACATCTGGACTACTCGATAACACTGTAGCTTCTTTTCCTGTTATTATTCTACATTGGTCGAACATTTTCAATTATTTCACTCTAATTTTAAAACCTATATTTTGTTAATCCAACAAGTGTTAATTTAATTCATTGGTTGCTCAGCTTCTATTTCAGAAAGGTAATTTCGTGTTCTGGTTCTTACGATTGGTCTTCATTTTTTCCTTACTAACCTTCAAGTGCCTTGGCTAGTAGGTGATGATCTCCTCCACTTCAGTGTAATAGATTTATGTTTGTGTTTTCATTGATCCTTTGTCCCTAGTTCTTTGGGGTCTTCTACTTCAGGTAAGCCAATGCAATGTTCTTCTCTGTCCCTAATTCAATTTCCTTTGTATCAACTAAATACTTTTGCTCTAAAATTCTGGGTGTTCTTCTGTTGTAACACCCCCAATTTATGTGTTTAAATTTCAAAGTTAGACAGTTGAACTGTATTCCTAAGGGGAGTGGACCCCAAAGGATAAGTGGTTTGTGAATGTAATTAAATAAATTATTTGAGGAAATGAATAAAATGATTTTTGTGCAGATTGACCAACATAAGATTTGAGATCACTTGCTAAATCCATGAGGATGGACAAAGAAAATATTCCCCACAATCTTTCAAAAAAATCCTTGAAAGAAATTAAATTTTAAATTTAGATTTTTGAAGAAAAATCTGAATTTCCCCAATGATGAGGAAAGTAATTGGGAAGAGGTGAAAAGCTGAGGAAAAGCATAAAACAACTTTAAAGAATCCCAAAAATGGGAATCCTAGGCAAACAAGAAGAAAAGCATCCTGATATTCTGGACGCAGAATTAGAAACATGCTTTGGGGAAACAATAGCTTAAATAAGCTGCTCCTCAACAGATTAGAGGTTGATCTGATGATAGGAGAGGATCTCAGCTCGGGGGTGAGTTCTTGAAGACAGAAGGACTCTAAGGTTGGGAGGTGGTCAATTGCATGAGTGGTATGTCTCTAAATTTCTTGGTGTGTTTACTTTACATAGTATGAATTGGCTACATATAAAAATTATTAGTATATTAGGATATAAGTTCTACATTTAACAGAATCAATCATAACGGACACACCCTTGACATTCTGCACAGTTGTAGAACTGAATCTATGGAGTAGAATCCAACAGAATCTTTAAACCAGTGATGGTTTAAATCTGAGGATACTTAGTGCTCCACAGAGGATAGCTATAAATTAATTTTAACCTGCTTCTATTTTAGAGCATGAGTCTAATATATATAATTATAAGAGAGAGAGAAATCTGAGTTGTCAATACTGTATTTGGAAATAACAAAAGAAAATGAATATTGAATTGCAAGTGCTTATGCAGTGATAGTTATCTTATGAAACCAGTCTAGTATTAACGAACAGAATTAAAAAGATAAAAGATACTTTATGCAACATATAGCCAGTCTTATAAATCCACTTATCATTCAAAGAACCAGTCTATATTATGTTTCTGGCTAGTAAAATTCTGAACAGAAAAACATCTCTAGAAAGGAACTGAAAATTATGCAGGAAATAGTGTAGGATGAAAATTGGTCTTTGGCAACTCAATTTATATTCTGGACCATTACCTGGTTTTGTTTCAGAAATTGAAGGAACCAGACAAGTAGAATTAATGCTACGAATTTAATTAACAAGATACACCTGTGGCTTTACAAAGGCTAACAAAGATCGGTAGTGATATAATTAGCATGTATATGTAAACATCTTTAGTCAAGAGTAAAGTGAATAGTTGAACAGTGGGATAGTTATCTTTAAACTCTATTGTTTTTTAAATTGCTATGAGACTTTCAAGGAAAAAAAAAAGGGACTGTTTATATATAGCAACGTACATAAATTGTGTGTACATTATACTGACGGTAACATGATTAATTTCAATGAACCCTCTCCACTGTTAAATTTAATTCTGAAATTTTTAATCATAACAGTAAGTGTAACGAAACTAAATTCGGTAGTGATGATATGTATATCGATTTCATGTTCTTTACAAAGAAATGTATTAAAAACATTGGAAGGGCGTTGGGCCCTGTTGATCTTCTATCCGACTAACATGCTATAAGAAAAACAAAAATAAAGGAACTGGCTTGATGACCTCGGTAACAACAGACCAAAGTGGTTTAGCAAAATAACATGGAACCCAAGCTGCAAATAACCATGTGAGAATTAACGAGGCCGCTCCTACAGACTGAGCGAACCTTTTTACTCTTCAAAAATATCTATATATGTAGTGTGAAATTTAATGACGAAAAGAAAAACTGAACCATATAATAATTATCGCCCCATTGGGACGGCGATACTAAAAAACAAATAAATTAAAAATATCCGGCATGTAACTAGCGTTACGAGTTGTGATGACTGAGTTTCCAAATATGGAAGCCGTCGTTGCGGTGACCCTATAAACAATAAAATCATCGGGCTCTGAAATAAGGTACCGCCACGGTTTAGATGGTGAATTAATCGTAACCACTGAAGAACTGATTTAATGTGGAGGGTTAATTAGTGGCAATCAAGTCTGTCTCCAAAAACGTATTAGTTATACAAACAGAAAAATTTTTAAACAATGAAACTTGGGGAATTTAGTGCCCAACAACATTGCAACACAAGCGTTTCATCATAGTGAGACACAGGCGACTGGTCGTGACTGACCAAATAGAGAAGGTGAGGTCATGTGACCGCATAGGGCGCAATATTTGGAACAAGGTAACCGAATCATTCAACCAGTGTTGGAACCCCAACAAAACGATTGAAGGAGAATAGATAACCTGTAGAGTAGACGCGCTATCAGCAATGAGCCGAAGCGAAATGAACCATCAACGTAGAACTGTGAGCTCATATCCTAAAAAGGGGAATCCATTGCTCACTGGTTACGAGCCAGAGAAGA
The DNA here is from genome assembly GCA_034641835.2 of Pinus albicaulis. Lineage (NCBI taxonomy): Eukaryota > Viridiplantae > Streptophyta > Pinopsida > Pinales > Pinaceae > Pinus > Pinus albicaulis. The sequence continues at coordinate 219,280 of JAXQQM020090754.1, read as the reverse complement.
AATCTTAGTTCTATGATACAACTAGAAGAAAATAGGGATATAGAGCACATACCCACCATCTGGAGATGCGGCGGCCCTCCTTAAATGAAATTAAATGCAGCACGTTAGGATGACCAACCGACCGCACTAGTCAGGCTCATGACAATGGGGAAAAATCGCCTGCAATCCGAGACCGGATGGGGTTAAACCGAGAGTAGTAGCCGCCTCGAAAATGGGCATGGACAATTTCCATACAGCACGAATCACCTCTAGGAAGGAATAACCACAATGACGGGAATGCAGAAAAAAAAATAAAATAAGTTATTGCTACTGTGATTATTTCATCCCTGTGGGAACTGAAGAACGAATTAATGAGAATAAAAGCCGAAATACAATTACCAGGGTGAGGATAAAACTTAAGGGAAATCACGCAGAGAGGAAGAAATTCGTCTTACCTGGTTACAGGTGAGGAGAAACCTGCCCTAGCATTGCTTCCTCGCTATGGCCGACACTCCCGGTCCTGTGCAAAAGTAGAGAAGGCTGGGACATGGGATGATTATTCCGGAGGGTTGAAGTCACAAATAGGAGTATAATACCTAATAACCGTGCGCAGAAAAAACCCTAGAAACCCAACAATCGAGAATACTCTCATGCGGTTACAGTAGGGGGATAAGCGGGATATGAGAATTCGTGAAACCCGAATGTGACTGGTAAAGGACGAAAGGAGATACCGAGAGGGATTTCAGAGTGAATGCGAAGGGACGGGCTGGTACCCTGTCGTTTTATTAAACCAAAAAAAAAATCAACGGGCTCGTACCTATCCCATGCGATTTCAACTTCCCTGTGGAGACTTCACCTATCCAGAAACCCTATCAGGGCGTAGGTACCACCGCAAGGGCTACGTGTCATTTAGTTAGATCCTCCACTTTAAAAACGTATGGTACAATTGGATTGAGTTCCCAACTCTGTAAGCGCTGGAGTCATGCCAAGCACTGTCAACGCACCATCACATAATGGAAGGACAATACGTGCCAATAAAATGCACAGCTATCCAAGAGTTAGCAGTCTACTAAATTAACTCAACAATAAGAAAAGACCGAGGAGGTTAACGCCGAAGCGTGAGTGGCTCAGCTGGAGACCGATATAGATTTTCCATCGTGTCATTCTTCACCCTATTCGTTACATGATCGAGCCGCGGTATTTAATATAACATTTGATTCATGGTATTATTACCACAAAGTATTTTGGTCACGGACAATTTAAACATATATAAAGTTTGTTCAATTTATATATATACATAACATAATAGCTTTGGCTGGATTGATAACAATATATTATCTATCTATATATATATATATATATATATATATATATATATATATATATATATATATATATATATATATATTTATAATAACTTTATAATTTGACCATGAATCTTATCGATATCTTTTTAGAAACGAAAAATACAATCGGTTCATTAATTTTAACATGTGCCTCGGTTGTTCCTATAAATTTTACATAGTCTTATAGGAAACAGAAATTGTTAGCAAACAATTTCTGAGTTAAAGGAAAAAAAAAAAATTAGAGAGAGAGAGAGAGACATTACATCTGTGGATTGCAGGTATCAAGCCTTGTGTGGCCTCTTGCTGTCATTGTGCTCCAAGTATTCCTTGTACAACAATGTAGTACCTTTCCCTTATATTCTTATATTTTTTGAGTATTATAATCAGAAAACCCCAAGAGGGTTTGGAGGGATATAGCTATAAAATCTCTTTGTACTTTGATTTATTATTGGCTTACTTTGTAACAGCGAAAAACCCTAGTCGGTGTTGATTCCATGATTTGGTGTGCTTATAGTTTTGAAAATAGGGTATAAACCCTAGCTAATTATTAGTTTGTATATTTTGTAAAAACTTTACTAAGTTCATTCAATGTCATTTTGAATTAGCTTATATTATTGCAATGCTACTTCCCAGTTCGACTTGTATCACAGACTTATATGGAATCTATTATTAAGTGATTTTTAAAGTGTACTTGTGATTCTGTTTCCAATATATTATTCTTGCTTCAATTCGACTGTGATACCATTTCCACTATATGGTTCCTGCTTCACTTAATTCAACTTCATCCTATTTGAAATTATGGGTTCTATAACTTCCTTTACATTTCAATTAAAAAAAACTCATAGCATGTTTTGATATTTAGATTAGCCTCAAAATATATAAATGTCACTTTTATTGAGAAGATAATTTGAACAATGTATTGTATTCACACACACATATAGATTAAAGTTTCTAACTCTTCTTCTCCCTTACAATGGTAGACCCGTAAGAGGGTGGATTTTGGGTTGTTTTATACCTTTCCAAATTCCCCCATGTAGTTGAGAAACTTCCATTTAGTTTCAGAACTGCTTATCAAAACTAATATTAACACTTAACTAATTTAACATAATTATTCCTTAACTGAAAATTACAATGGCTATGTTAGCCTAATTTGAATTTTCCTAAAACAAAAGATTATACTCAAAATTTACTTCTGTCTAGCAGAAGGTAACCAGTCCTAGCTATATTTTTTCAGTTGGATGCTCCTGCATCAAAATTGATAAGAAATATGGATAAATATCTTAGAAAAATATTTTAATTATTCATTTTGTTTCATTCAAATCTTATTTATATTTTTAAACAAAATTTGACAATCATACCTGTCAAAAGCATAATGAAGGTCCATAAATAGTTGTGGAAAATAATGAATAGATTCATCTAGTAAGTTTTTCTACCATTCTTTGATGTAACCTTGAAGAATAAGGATGAAAATTTTGTAAGCGACATCTTCACAACGAACATCATTAGAAAGAAAATATTTAAGAAATTGAAGTGTGTGTTCTGATACAGATATTTCACCCTTGCCATCAAACTTATTCTACAATGAGAGATCAACTATCTCTATAGTAATTGAAATGTTTATTCTTTTATAAAAACAGCTCGGAACAAATATTTGGGATGGAGCCATTCCAAGATAGAATGTTTAGATATAGCATCCATAGGGTCATCTTGTCATCTTCCCTCATTCTAGCACTAAATCTATTGACCGGATAAAATGTACAACCAATTATTACATGGTCTACCCAATGTGTAGTCTCAATCACACCACACACTATTTGGGCATTTGGTATGTGGGCCTAGATTGAACCATGCATGTTTTACTCTTAATTTTCAAATTTGAATATCTTAGAGAGAGGGAAATAATGAAATTCCGAAAAAATGGGGAAAAAATAAACCCACGATTGATAGTTTTAAGTATAAATGACAAAATCATCACAACAAAACAATGAGGATAATGTCACAAGTGGAACCAATGAGTTGATACCATCTAATACATACGCGAATGAGGATATACTAGAGTTTAATTGAAAATTACTTCAGAATAGGTTACTATCATTATCATGGAATTAAAAGAAAAGATTCAAAAGCAAGCATACAAGAAACAATTATGAATATTTTCATCAACATATAACCACTATGAAGCACATATGCACACACAATGGAAATACCAGATAACCATTTTAACTGTCATGAAGGTGCATGGGAATCAATGCAAAAAGTGAAAATATTTTCATTAGTTATGCTATAAAACAAACTGCATGTCCAACAAGCACATCAAGGTCTAGTAGTAGCGACTATAAATTTTTTCTTAAAGTTATAAAAATATGGCATCAAGGTACTATGGGCCTTTTGAAGTTATTCATGGGATGGTGTTAGTTGCAAAAAAAAATACATTTCTTGATAACGCCAAATTTCATAAAGTGTTCCACATTTCCTTTCCTAGGAAATGTGTGCATGATTGTAATGGTGTGATTTATTTGGATGTAATCCATGTGTTGGGGACTTTTATTGTCTTGTAAAAAAACAACATCTACTTAAGATAAATTATCAACGAGGGAAGGTATTTTTATTTGAAGGTTATCGTGCAAAGAATGCACAAGAAAAAAACATTAATTATCTTTAACTAGTTCCTAATATACCTCGTTCTAGTATGTTTCCTCAAGAAGAACATGGTCCTTAATAAAATCCTAGTGCTTACTATAAATTTTTCGACACATGCAGGGATTAAAAAACACTTCACTTAATTATGGAATTAAAAACTCATTGATAAAGGCCACACTTTCATGAAAGAAAGGCACTTTTCACTCTATTTTGGAATTCTAAATAACTCTTTGCATGAATGAAATATCATTCGATCACTCTTGCAAAAGGTAAATAACACTCAGTACAACCAAATCCTCACTTTCATAAATGAACTAATTCAACACCACAACCCATTATAAATCATTCGCCAATCTCAAGGAATGTAACCAATTGGGAGATGTTACGACCATAACTCCATTAGTAATGGTTGGATGAAAAAAATCTAGGATAGCATTATTAAAATGTATGACATATCTAAAATAGCATTGCACAATAATAACATGTAACAAGAATTTAGTAACAACAAACAATAATTATCAATTAGTAACAAAAAATTAATCTATAGAAACAATATAGTCCAATAAATACCTATGATGGATACAAATAAGTAACAAGGGCATGTATTCAAGAACTCTTGTAAAATCTCATAGTAATGATAGTAGGTAATCACATAGAAAATTAGTAATAGCAATCAAATTCAATTCTAAAAATCTAACTCACAACCCATAAGCTAATGAAAGAAAGAGCTATGCTACTTTCTACAGTATCAACAATCCTCGCTAAAAAAGTGGGCTCTTTAGCTAGAGGAGAAAACACATCCTACAGAGTACCAATTCATGAAATGAGTGAAATTTTTTTTGAGTCTTTAATGGTAAAAAAATTTACATATGCACTGTTTGAGATAAAATAATGTAATTCATATTCTCGGGGAAGGGAGATCCCCTTTCATATGTTTTAAAAGAATAAAATCGAGAACCCTACAAATCTTAGGTTGTCTAAATAAAGTTTAATAAGAGTTATTTAATAAATAATTACAAAAAATTCAATAAAAATAAAATTATTTCAAGAACGACTACTCAATTATCAAATGATTAAAAGGCTAAGGATCATAAACACCATGGCCAAATCAACCATGTCCTTTAGGATAATCAGATTTTTCCGTTAACATAGTAAATTTTGTTGATCGCATTAGGAAAAAATGTATATAACATCTAACCAAAAAACAACATCGAGGATTTGGAAGTAATGACCTGGAAAAATAGTAACATCTTGATATGCTCAAGTAGTAGCACACTATAATCCTAAAGTAACAACATCGTGACAACATGAAGTAAAAACACCATGAAATTCTTGAGTAACAACATTGTGACAATTTGGAGTAATAACATCATAACAATATAGAGTAAAAAAATGATCGGAATCTGGATTAGGGTAAAAAATTTCCAAAAAATCAAAGTGCTCAGAATTGCACCAAACTAGAATGAACGAATCCAGCCTATCTCCAGGAATCCGTCGCCATTCATTTCACTCAAAACGAGGTTTGTATGAGGAAGTTAGATCCCACTAACCCTCATTTAGAAAAGGAAAATTTAAAAAAACGAAGGGTAAAATGAGTCAACAGAGGTCAACCATGGTGAAAGGCCCTTCGATCTAATGACATTGTGACAAGTGTCACAACAGGATCCACCGAATTCGTTTAGAAGAGAATTTTTTTTATGGATTTGGATGCTAAGGTTGAAGTTGATTTTTTTTTATGTGGATAGACAACCCAACTAGAGGCTAACAGGTGGCGCAGCCAGGAGCCACCACATGCCCCCTCTTGTGGACCCCCCTCTCCATGGTCGAAATCCCATTTCACATAATCCAAGGTTCAAGTCAAATTTATATGGTGGCATGACATTTTAACCAAAGTCCAAACTCTGAATCTGAAAATTATTTATGTCTTAAGGTTTCAGATTAATCAACATATATCATATGGGGCAAATATTTAAGTTTAAAGTTCGAATATAACTAAGGTTTGGAGTGTATTAAAATTTGTGGCAAAAATTTAAAAAACCAGCTGGGTGGAGATTGGGATCGACCCCATGACCTCCCACAGTCCATGCACTGTCCATACCACTATACCACTGCATTGTTCCTTATTTACTTAGGACATCGACGTATATTTAAATACGATTAGTTTCAATGGCATGAGTTTAGAGGGGGCCAGTCTCGCGGGCCAACCCCCTCCCCATACAACCTTGCTTCATACAACCAATGGCGTAGAGAGTTTTAAATGTGAAGGATATTGTTGTGTTACGCGGGGCTAATTACCCCTAAACACCTAGTTAAGTGGTAATGCATATTGCTAATCATGGGTAATTAAATCTGTGCTTATGAGAATTAAATCATACGTATCATCCCTTATTATATTATTTATATTAATTAAATACTAGTTTAAATTGGTGGAGTTTTAGAGGAAACACCAAATTTGGCAGGTTATCTAACTTTTGCGGCCTTAACTAGAGTCCTCTCCTGTTTTAGATGCATATTACTAGGAAAAAATAAATGAGGCCTACCTAAAGAAATTTTTGACCAATTTGGGTGAGGAATAGCCACTCCTAGTAGACTGGCATGCTATGAATCCATTGGTATATGTTACAGAGGAAGAGGAGAAATTCTAAAGGTGTTTTTTTCACTTTGAAGAAAAGAGAAGCCTAGGGCCATGAGGAGGGAAGGCCATGCCTAGATCAGTTGAAGACCAAATTAGGCACCAGAAGAGTCATTCTTAGATGATTATGATGCTATGAACACAATGGAATAGGTTTTGGAGGTGCTAGAGAAATTTTGAGAGCATTGTTTCCTCTTTGAAGATTAAAGATGCTTAGGGTCACCAGGAGAGGAGGTCAAGCCCAGATTAATTAGAAACCATTTTTAGAGATTGAATAGTCAATTTTGAATTTTTTGGATATTTTTAATCCAATAGAGTATGTTTTGAAACCATTAGAGTAACGTAGATGCATGTAACCAGATGTTTTACCATTAATCACCAGTGGGCCTAGCCAGTTGAAGCAATTCCATGGAGATGTAGCCCAGGAGGGGTGGATTCTATTATCATCTATTATATTATATGTATGTTGTGTGTTATTTATCTATATTTCATTTGTTTTACATGAGTTTTTAAAATCTAATTAAGTCATAAATTCCTCCCAAAAGACACATAAAAGTTGACATATAAACCCTTTCAATATTGGTTAACTTGAGACGATCCTAAACACATATACATTTAATTGATGAGGGACCTAGCAGAACTAAACTATCTTTCCCATATTGCAATCTACTTGGTATCAAAGAAACGGTTTAGATCATTTTATCCCAGGTTAGATAGAATATTTATCTATTGGTTTTTGAATTTGTGCAAGGACAATTTTAACTTTGTGCAAGTCTATGTGTGAATGATGTAATGTCCCAAGTTTATATTCTTTTATTAGACATTTGAACAAGTCCAAAAGGGTACAGTGGACTCCAATGGAAAACAATTGTGTGGATTTATTTTATTATTTTAAGTTAATAAAATAAAATGAAAATTAATTGTGCAAATACTAGATTATGATTAGAGATATGGAAACGAAATCATGAGGATGGATAAGGTTTGTAAGACTTTCCCAATTCTCAAAAAATCCTTGGAGGAAATAAATTAAATATTAGAAATTAGATTGGAGATAAAAATCTAAAAAGCTACCCCAGTAAAGAGGAAATTTCTGGGAAGAGGTGGAATAAACCTAAAAAGAGGAAAAGCTAGCTTTAATGTAATTTTGTGGAAGAAACAAAAGGAAAGCCTAGGAACACAGGAAAGCAACATCATAATTTAACTGGACGTGGTTAAGGGAAATAGTTTGATGGGAAAGAAAGATTAAATAAACATATTCAGGATAGACAAGAGGTTTTCTATTGATGGATAATTTGATATGTGCTTGAGGGAAGCTGTGAAGAAAGAGATCAAGGTTGGGTGGAACCTAGTCTACCTTAAGTGGTATGCACCAGTTAATTTCATTTTAATTTGTAATTAATATTGTTAGGCATAGGCTGTTTAAGTAGGATATACCATGTAAATATCTTTTTTAAAATCTGGAAATGAATAGATATTGTGTAAATTAGGCTAAGTATGAATCTTGTGGAAGGTTTGTACATTGAGTAGATTTAACTATAATAAACATAGTCTGGTTATGTATGGTTGTAACAACATTAAACTGAATAATACCAACTTTAAGAGTGTGTGAACCTTCTTGAAGGTTTAGATATGAGGTTAGGTGATTCTCAGAACAATTATTCTACATAATCTTCTTAAGATAGTATTATACTACAAAGTAGTAAATTATGTTAGGGAACTAGTACATAAAAGCAATACATATGTATGCCAATAAGTATGTACATAGTGTAGTTAATTAAGTTCCTAGTTGTACTATAAATGAACAAATCATTCATGACTGGAATATGTACTAAGCAGAAGGAAAACAAGTAGATATCACAGTGCATGGTCAGGTTAACCATTCAGATGAACTATAAATAGCAATAGATCTGAGAATTAAGTTAATAACCATAGGACTATTACTGAAATAAATTGAAAAGAGGAATACAATAACTATTATAGACTCTAACTTTAATGGTTACCAACAAAGTAGGACTGTTAAGTTATAAACATAACTCCAAAAGAGATGAAATATGTCCTTTACAATTATTACAGTAATGTATATACAGGAGTTACATCCAAAATCATTTACAGTCCATAGTCTCAAATGGGTATAATGAAAATTATAGAATCAGAGAAATCTATCTCCTATAGATAAACCGGATCATATCCCTACATTTATGCTGATATAGTAAATCAGGAAATCCCAAGGGAGTTGCTAGACCAACTAAGGAGAAGAAAGATCATTGCAATGATTGAACATTAATTTTTTTCACTACATGAAACCATAGTGTGATGAAATTAGTACCTTTATAACGTAGATACAATAAATTAGTTTAAAATTATAAACATCACATAAAAAGGAAAATAGAAGTCAAAATAATACTTATGAAGGTATATGGTTACCTAAGAGATAGAATCTCAACTTGAACCTACAATCATGAGAAAGGATACTATTATTATAAGGCAGAGTAGAAGGACATAATAGCAAACAAATAACTAAGCATTTCTAACTCAAAAAATGTAGAGAATTATTATGTTTTCAACTATAATTATGATATCATTCCCACATGAGATAAAGGGAAAATTTAAAATAACGACAGTATTAACATACAAAGTTCTAAACTAAATAAAAATTATGTATCAACGATTGTTAAGAACATAAGAAAGTCCACTGGAGTGAAGGAGAATTTAAGAGTGGTATTAAAATTTAGTTGGAACCGGAAAGGGGATGACCGAGAGTGTTTTGAAAAGAATAACATAATTTTATTGGTATACCCAAGGATAAATCCTAAAACTAGACACAATTAATATGTATATTAAAATCAATCATCAAATATTGTGGGGAAGTCACAAAGATAATCCACGAAATTAAAAGAGAGATCGTGGAATATAAAGTACCTGTAGGTTTCTTTGGGATCTCCAACGTCAAATCCAGGATGAGTGTCACACTTCCCGTTGAAATTTTTTTTTTTTTTTTGTTTTGTTTCTCTGGGATCTTATTATTAGTTAATAATACCCAATATACCTTATTGGTATTCCTGGTATTCCCCTGACTACCTTAACCTTATTCTCTATAAGTTATTCACTTTGTTCTGAATAAGATTCCCCATTTCTCTCTTTTGATAGTAGTATTCAAATCTTACTTAGAAAATACCTATTTCACTGTTACCTATACCACTATACACTTCCTGTATAGTCTCTGGAAATATAAACTTTATTATGTATATATATTTATATCATGGGATATTTCTTCTACCTAATGTAGGTGAAATTTTTATATATCATGTTTACCACATATATTTAACTTATATTTAATACATACTCCCCATATGTATATATATATATATAATAACCACCATGTATATATGTAATACCTATACCCTTGGTATATAACATCTACATGTAGATATATATATACTCCAATCACGAGTTTGAATGATCGTAACCATACATTACCTCTATATAAATATATTCTATATTGGATACTTTAATAGAAGTGTTCCCACGCCCTTCTAGACCCTTATATATATATAAATCAACTCTTTTCTTCAAACCTTATTGACACTCGTTTGACTCGGCGTTTAAGGTGTATCACTTATATATACATATATCTGCACTTTTTTTAAAAAGTAATCGATCTTATACAATGTATACAATCCATTGTTGTGTTGACAACTCAGTTGGACGTGGACTTTAATCATCATACATAATGCATAGTTTAATTAACTTCAAGGACGTAGGTAGAGTGGTATGCCCGCGTGCCCTTTACTCTCATAGGGTTTTCCATTGCTCGCACCGAGTATATGAGTACCGGTCTATGCCTCTCATAATTATTATGCGCCGTTTGAATTACTAACCCTGACGTGTATCTCGTTGATGCCTTGTTTACTTTCGCCGCAGTGACCAAAATTATAATGTTCTAGTTTCCCATCAACCATTCCGTGTAATGATAAATCAGACCTGCGTCTCGACGAAATTGCGTTTCCACCCATCCGAATCATTAGCCGGAGGCGTTTAAAGTTATCATTTGGATTCTAATTGCATGCGTGTTCACTGTGATTTCATACGAGGAGTGTATACCCCGTATTTTAATTTCTGTTTAAATTATTCAGGTCGTACCGTGCTCAGAACGACAGAGTTTTACGTCTAAATTGGTTTCTTTCTACTGGGATGGTTTTGCAGGTAGGGCGGCGTCACTTTCCTGAGAGGAAGGTACTTTCTGCCAGCGGAACTTGCTCCCTACTCCACAGAAATTGACGGGTGGCTGGCTACTTGTCAATTCTTGCCTGCTACCAGTACTAAGCCGGCTTCTGTCTCTGGAAGTGAAAAGTTTCCAGGGTTGCTCCCTTACCTTCACGCATGCGAGGTGTAATATGTTCTCCTACCTTCGTTGCGCCCTTCTCTATCGCATGGTACTCACCCCTGGACGTGGCAAAGTTTTCCCAACCGACCGCAAGATTTTCGAATTTTTATGGGGCAGTGTGTTTAGGGTTGTGGGGCCTTCTTCTTCTTTTTAAATTGGGAGATTTCTTCCGAGTTATTCACCTATCTTACGGCCATGTTCTATTTTACTCTGGCTCAGCGTTTCCATTCCTGTGAAGGGTTGGATTTCTGGCCAAGCAGATTCGAGCGTAAGTTTTCTGGTTTTTTTTTTTTCTGCGTTGCATCATTTGGGTAATTTATGGCTTTCATGGTCCATGTATAATACTGTGTTCTGGTTGTTATTGCAGAGAGAGATAGTCTCAGCCAGTTTATTGAGCGCTTATCTATCTATCGATTGATATGTGTGATGCGCTCTATTTACCATTCCCACTAGGCTAAGCTATATATATTTTTTTCTTTTGCATAGTTGTTCGAGATTGTGCTGCTATGACCCTAGGGTTTCCCTCATATAAGTTTATCTTACCATACTATCAAGCATCATCGGGTAGCAATCCATTATCAGGCTGTTTCAATGCTTATTCCCGCGTACGTTGTTAACCTATTATTGGTTTTTTTCTGTCTTTGGTTTCCGGAGTCCCTGACAGGATCTTACGAGGTTCAGCGAGCAGTGTGGTTAGCATTCACACCGTCGGCATTCTGGTCTAGCTAGCCAGTGTATAAATTTATGCGACACGAGGAGGAAACCCCAAACACATTCGCAGGTAACCCAAATTCGTGCTGACAGTTACAGAGGTTGACGCCTCAGATTTATAAATCTGTGTTTTTATTATACTGATAGTGTTCATACTCCACCGTGAACGTTTAGAGCCCATATCATGTTTTCTTTGGTAGGTTTTATTTTATACCTCTGAGTTGAAACTGACGAAATCGATCAGATTTACATTACTTACGCCTGCGTAGTTTCACTAAATCAATTCATGGTTTCCCGATCATATATTAGTCCGCGCCTTTGATATTTATGCATTTTATTTTGACCCAATTTCGTTTTCAGAGAGATTGAGAACCGGCAGGATAACTGAGTTGTCGTCCCTGGTCTTCCATGCGTAGGTATCAAAATGTGTTTATTATTGCAGGTGAACATGCCAAGTAATAACATTTTAATCTCACCTAAATCGTCGCGTATAATGATTAAACTAATTTTCACGTTCCGTTCCAATGAAATGTTTACAGTGGTGTGCATTTATTTGAATAATGTCTGCGTCTCTTATAATTACCACAGTCATGTTCTAATGTAGTTCAATTTCATAACAATTCATTTTGCCACATATGAATTTACATATATATCTCACTTTAATATATATATCGATTTTTCACCCATCTTCCCTTGTAATATCGATGGTTCGATTCATATATATATAAGTATCAAATTTGTTTTAATGTTTCTTGTTAACCGATATATGGATCGTTTTTATTTGTAAATAGAATACTCATATACCTATAATTCCTTGGAATTCACATGTTAAAATTTTCTATTGGTTGAGCGCTAGGTGCGCGCTTGGAAATTTGGAACCATACACATGATCATAATAATTATTTGTTATTATGTTTTAGACCTAGCATCATTACTTTGCCATAATATGTGTTTCGAAAGTTAGAGCTGCACTTAACACCCAAGATACACTATATTTGTTATGAATTTGGTAATACTTCTATAGTATATCTTCACTCTTTGAGTTACTAAGAATACATGTTCTAAGTCATTACTTTGAAACTAGATTTTTCTTGTGATGCATACCTATATGTAACACCCCCAAGTTCTATGCTTTTCAAATGAGACATTTGAACATAAATCCAAAGGGGAGTGGACCCCAATGGATAATTATTGTGTGGATGTGGTTAACTATTTATTTATGAAAAATAAATAAAATATTATGTATGCACTATGACCAGATGAGAAAATGAGATCATATGCCTAATCCATGAGGTGATCGAAAAGGAAAAAGACTTTCCCCAAATCTTTCAAAAATCCTTGAAAGAAATTATTTCTAATTTAGATTTTTGAGGAAAAATCTAAATTTCCCCAATGAAGAGGAGTAGTTGGGAAGAGGTGAGAAAAAGCTGGAAAAGCTGAGGAAAAGCTTAAAGCGGCTTTAAAGAGTCCCAAAATGGGAAGCCTAGGCTAAACAGGAATAAAGCATCCTGAAATTCTGGACGCAGAATTGGAAACAGGCTTGGGGAAAGCACAGCTTAAATAAGCTGCTCCAGAACAGATTGAGGTTAGTCTGTTCTTGGAGGATCTCAGCTCGGGGGTGAGTTCTGGAGACAAACGAACTCTAAGGTTGGGTGGACTGGTCATAGTAGAGGTGTGCATGCATAAATTGGGAGATTGCTGTAAGTCTGTATTTAACATATCCATGTTTTATGAAACTGTGATGTTAGGGTTCATTATGCAGTTTATGAATTGTGATTTTATGGTTCCTTATGCAGTTTATGAATTGTCATGTTATGGTGCGTTATGTAAATGTTAGATTGATTAATTGTTAAGTAATTCATGTAATTGCAAACCAAAGTTATTGATAGCAGAGACAAATGTTTGAGTTGTATGGACGGGTATCTGGTAGTAATGAGGTCGGAGATGATAGATCAATTGAACAGCAAATCTAAATAACCATGTATAGGTATAGCTTGCTGTCTCTTAAAGAAATATTTAATTTCTGTGTGTACAAACAGAAAATGTTAACAAAACAGTAACCATGAACAGCAATTTCCAAACCACAAGACCTATCATAACAATACTGATGGCACAGAATTCACTGAAATCAATAACAGAAAGTAGGGACCCACAACCCTGTGATAGCGGTATGGGGTACAATATGTCAGTTATGTTCCTATGGAAAGAATTGAAAAAAATTATAAATTTCCTTATTCTATTAAATGTAGTTGTATACCTATGGAAGCAGAAGTTGAACCCTAACTAAGGACGAGGATCTAACACTAGGGATTCTAAACTATCCGGTCCAGTATTCTCTACCTCCATTTGAGTGGAAGAAGAGGATCTGTTCCCTAGTTTACACATGGAACAGTTAAATCTGTACCATAGTGTCACACATGCTGAATGGTGGTAACAGAGAAATAAGGGGGGGAAAGCCTATTGAAAAACCTATCGTGTGATAGAAGTTTGTGTGAAGGAAGATTGTTAGCATGTGTAACAATACTATGAACAGAGCATCTATTTACCGTCCTGGAAACTACGGGGAAAGTAGTTTGAGCAATGGAGGTTAACTGCGTAGAGATAGATGTATGCGAGGAGGCATACATCTATACCTCGATGCTGAAACTTTAAAAACGTTGAAAATTTTATCAGGCCTACATACTGGGAAGTCTGAGTAAGGGCCTAGTGATCCTCTAGAGTTGGACAAAACTCTGAACAGAAAACCTGAGAAATACAAAGTAATATCTATAGATATATAAGTCTACTATATGGACTGAGAAGAGGGGAGGTCAAGCCCAAAAATTCTCATGTAAATTCTTGTATTCCATGGTTGTCTATAAGTACTGAAAAGAATCTAAACCCCGGATAACAGTCTGAATTTTTAACTGATTCAATATAAAAACTATAATTGTTATCGGCGCATAAAGCGGAGAATATTTGAGTTATGTTATATGTGTAGCACTCATCCCAGGTTCAATTGTCTTCCCCAATTGGGGTGATGTATCTAGACATGTTAGGAAAAAAAAAAAAAAAAATGGGTCTGGGAGATGTGACAAATGGTATCGGAGCTAAAGTTCAAAAATTTGGCAAGATATGTGCTCACAAAGAAATGGTTAACTGTTATAAAATTTATGAATATTAAAAATATTACTTCAAGTATACAAATATCTTGGATATACTTTCAGGTATACATGTAACAGATTGTGATGAGGTAGAAACATTGATATGGGAGTGATATGAGGAGGCTCATATACCAGAATGGTTAAACCTATAATAGGTTTAAATATGGGAAACCGATATCTCTCAGAAAAATAGTACACTCGGACTATATATATATATCCATGATGAAAAGAAAAAAATATGTAAGTTACAATAACATATTTAGCTATTTTCCTACTATCATCGTTATGAAAAATAAATTTCAGTGTTCATAAAGTTAAGATACTGAAACCATCTTAATACAGTAGAAAAGATCAATGATAAAGTTAATGGAGAGGAAAGGGGAGAATGGTACTACTATGAACATGCAGAGTTTAATCCCATAGGTCGAGCAAAGACTACAAGTAATATAGAAGGATGATTTCCATTTTTAAATTGCTAAACTAAGTGGTCCTTACTGTGATGAAAAACAACAGAGAAGGCATCTAGATGGCCTTATTGAGCATCAGAAATTTCATAACAATATATCATTTTTTTTTTCTCCATTTTTCTTCCATAATTTAACCTCTCACTAGAAATCTTCCAATTATGAGGGTAAGACCTTTAGCCTGGATAGGACATACAAAGAGAAAAATGAATTTATATTTATTCCCTAGAAAAAAAAAAAACTTCTAGAGATAAGAGTAGGAAGTGGGATGATAATCTTCTATTTAAATTAGTATGAAGGGATACATACAAAATTTAATGAAAGGGTATGATTGATTTAGTACTACATTTAACTGAATCTATCTTTCGGTATTCACCGTCCAGAACTCTGTTTAGCTGTAGACCGGAAATTCCATAGAGTAGAAACTCCAGAATCTTTAAACCAAGGATGGTTTAAATCTGTAGTTAATTAGCTTCTACAGACGATTAATTATTGTTTTGTTCCTGTAGAAAAAAATGTGATATCAGATGCCTAAGTGTATGCTAGAAAAATAGTATAGTAGTGCTTATGTTACATGGTATAAATACCAACAGCTGAAAGTAAGGTTTTAGAATATGACATTCGAAAATATATAGAAAAAGAGCCTCTCTACTCTATCTGATTGTTATAACAGTTATAAATATTTAGATTGCATTTCGAAATCTATCCTAAATCTTTGAAGACAAGTAGTATAGCAAAAGATTTAAGGTATAATTAAATTCCTCTAGTCCATTATTATTGGCTACCTATTGGTGTACATTAAGAGGAAAAAAAAATATAATAGGAATTTAAAAGTGAGGACTTTAGAATAGGTACTTGTATTAATAAAAAGGGTAACTCTGTACTATAAAAGGTTTACCGCATTCATAACCAATATAGAGTATAGTGCAGATTTAAATTTCCTTTAACCCTTGAAAAAAAAAAATGTTAGAATTATGGCATAAACTTATGCTTGGTGAGCATTACCAATCAACTATCGAATACTAATATTCACAAGTATAAGGTCTATAGAAATTAGATCTTTTTAAACCCCGACTACAATGGGCCAAACACATAAGGAAACCTATATGCCGCAAGGTCGATAGTAACACGAATACATACATAAATCATGCATGTTTGCATGTTAAACGAACACATATATAAACCCTTCATGTGAAACGAATACCTCATCAACATGAATTGTATATCTATGAACAATATTTATTATAAGAGAAATATGACCATGGATCGACGGTGGGAAAAAAAAAATAATGTATATGACATGACTACAATGTATGTAATATGACTGTCATGTATATGATATGACCGAGGTAGTCAAACTGCGTCAACGAATGGTGAGGAATTAATACTCTATTCTCTGGGCCGTCGTCGACAAGTCCTCCGACTGTAACGACGTTGGTAAATCACGGCTCGTCGAAGGGCCTGAAATGAAAAAAATGAAATGGGCAGAGGTGAATGTTACAAGATTCGATGACGGAAAATAAACATATAGTTCTACCCTAAGCGTTATTAGACCACCTGGGGAATTCACTCTGTTTTAACAAAACGAAAATTGTATTACAATACTTCCACAGCGGTTACAGCAAAGAATGGCGCCCACCGTGTGGCTCGAACCCACGACCACAAGGTTAAGAGCCTTGCGCTCTACCAACTGAGCTAGACGGGCTGCCAGAAGGTAAAGCACTGACTGTATGACTCGCCGTGTGCAATAAAACCAACGTAAAAGCATCGGAGTGATTAGACCTGCAGTAGGATATAACATTAAAACACCACAGAAAATGCAACGCTTACTTCCGGTTACGAAGAAGCTATTATTGATAAACCTATCTGAACTGTTCTGCCTATAAAAATGAAATAGGAAGCCATATTAACATATTCCATCGGAAATCAGAGACATGCATACTTTGTGTAAATAAACGAGACCGCCTATGCACTCGGTCTGGAGGCAAAGCGACCCAGCTAGCCACCGGCTAGGACTCTCGCGCCTGAGATGCCGCCTTGGTGACTTCCCTGCAAAATACCAGTTGAAAAGAATAAGATAGTGGGGTTGCGGCGAAACCAGGAAGAAAAATAAAACAAGCTAAGAACGTGAGGGAAATGATAGTAACGGGCTCACAGAGGTGAAGGAATCGTGGGTTAAATTACTGAACACTGTTTGAAGACCGAATAACACACCAGAACGATGCATCTTCGCCACCACCGAACCCGAGTCTACTCTGACCATTGGCGAGGAGAGTGGGGAAATGCAAGAGTGCTACCTCCAGAGATAATAGGGAAGATCGGATGAATAACCCGCACAGGAGAATCAACTTAAAAGAAATTCGGGTAACCCTAATGGCACTGGTACAAGAAGATCAGGGGATTCCCAGGTAGATTGTGAAACTCGGCCACGTTAACAGGCCCGTCCCAAGTAGCAGTGAGGCGCGCAGGTTGAGGTATGGAGCTGCTACTTTCTGTCTGCAGATGAATGGAGTATTAAACCCAGAATTGTCATTCTCCGATGCAGTACTCGTACTCCCAGTACTTGGAGGCACCGACCTGTCAAAAATCAGGCCACCCGTCAAACTCAGGCTCAGTGTGAAACGATATGCGCCGGAATTTGGTACTTGCTTCTCTGGAGCGAGAGGCCAGCTCGGTCTGCAGAGCAAAGTGTATACGTTAAACCATAGGGTAACGTACACAATACACTCCAGAAACAGTATGCCATCATGGTGATTCGAAACCAGGGTAAACCTCCGAACGTGGTCTCAGTAGTACCTGGTTTCCACGTCGGCATACCGGAATATCATTCAAATGGATGCGGCCTGCATAGGTATGAACAACCAATAATGATACTCAGTGAAGAATCTGGCCACTGCGTGCAAGAAAACAGCCCAAATTTAAGTGCGTTAGGGTTTAAAAAGCTGAAAATCATGGTTCGTATAGGAAGGTATAATCAAGTCAAGGATTCGTGCGCGAGGCTAGAATAGGGTATGCTTCCGCGAACACGAAAACAAATTAACTCCATTGATATTGATACGGCGGTAAATTAAATTAAGGCTGTATAATGCATATAGCTAAAGTTTCAGTTCAATGGTCCATTCATGCATTTATAGGTCAGGGTTATATCCGCGTAAGAACCCAACAAGAATGTTAAAGAGGATTATGTTAACGACCCACCATACACTATGGCGCTTTTCAAATTATTTATAAAAAAAAAAAAGAGTTTTTGTACATATAGGTATTATATACATATAGATGCACTATACATATATGCATGCTCGTTGAACTAATCGTGACAAAGGAAATACTAAAGACTAGACTTAGATATATATGCTCGTTATATGCAAGCTTTAGTTATACTAAAGACTAGACTTATATATATATTAATTATATAAATGGCACATAGGATAGGTGGTATAATTATGTATATAATGACCTCTACCGATACCTATATCTATGGTGACTAAGGATATTAATAAGATGGGAGTTAGTTTTATATATATGTGGATACATAGAGAGATGGGCGTAATATGTAATGAATTCAAAAAGATATGGGTTGAATGTATAAAGTGATAGAAAAGGTTAGTGAAAGGGATGTATATCCATATAGTTTAGTGAAAGAGAACCCCCATATTATTATCATAAAAGGATGTATATATATATATAGAGATATATATACATTTGGAAAGGAATAGAGGTGGAGTGTCTAATGTTTTATGAAGATGAAAATACTAGATGATTATAGGAAATTATATCCAAAAAGAAAAGTAAAGTTACAATTCTGGAACTCAACCACTAGGTGAATAAGTTGAACCGGTGTGAACTTTGGCATTATAAATTGTATTTAAATTAGAATTGAAAAAAAAAATATACGTGTTTTGAAGGAATAATTGTGGGGTGGTATATGTTCCAAATACGTTATATAATACTATGTGTTACCATAGTTATTGAAACAAAAGAAGAAAGGAAGTTGACATTGGAATATCTAGAGAAAGGTGGAAAATAGGAAAAGGACAATTTATATTTAATAGAGGTATGTTAAATATAAGTTGTGAATTCTTAATTAACTATTAAATATATATATATATATATATAATAATAATAATTATCATGAGAAATGATAGAGTAAAATGAAACAAATTGCACGTGGGACATAAGTTAAATCTACAATTAACATTATAAATATAGGTGATCTTGTTATATGTTATAATGTTAACTTTGTTGAGTTGTATGAATATAATATCTTCATACAGGATAATTTAATTCAGTTAGTAAATTTCCAACTTTATACCCACGGAATTAAGGGAGAAGAAAAAAAAAATTTCACTAGGGAATATGAAAAGTGAATTTACCTTAAAAATTGCAAGTAAAGTTGAAGGACACATATTTTACAATATTATTACTCTAATTGTGGTTAGAAGAGAAATAAACACTATTGTGGTAGATTAAGTGGTAAAAGTATAAGGTGGGAAAAATTTTGGATTGGAAAAATTACCAAGATGAGGTTCAAGACAAGTATATTTAACGACTAAAGTATTGTGTGATAAACATATTTTAGCTCATATACATGGAAAATAATGAGGTGGTAAACTTAAGTATGAGTTATAAACCCGGTTAAATAGTTGGTTTAGTAATGGTGGAACATTACATATTGAATAATGTAATGCAGATCCCTTACATTGAGTTATAAATGAATAAATGAAGGGATAAATAAAAAATTCCCAGGTGAGTTAACTAGGGTAAAATTGAAAAACCTAACAATTGTTTTTATACATGGGAGAATGATTATGAAAATGAGCATGCATGGATAAAAATCCAATGGAGCATAATTACAATTTTAGTAAATGTATAAATTATGGTAATTCCTTGAAAAAGGGGGGGATTTGTGCCAAATTTATTTTTGACATTATCAAGTAGTCATACTTGTGAAGGTAATGAATGATAGTAATTACATGTATTCATACTATAAAATTTTGTGGGTATAAATTTTATTTAAAATTCCTGAGTCTTAAATTCAAGACAGGGAAGTAGTGGGAAATCATACAGCAACCAACTGAGAAAGGATAAGCATAAACATGCATATGATACAATTGTTTTCTTTCATTTATGAGTACTAATGAAAAAGTTGTAAAATTGTTTAGCCAAGTGTGTAACAGGAAATTAGACACTCTGGAAACAAAGAGGAAAAAGGTGAAGATAAATCACCTAGAAAATCAAGAAAAGCTGAACTGGACCAAGTTGAGTGAGGAAGGAATCTCACTGAAAAACAAGAAAGGATAAGTAGTGTACTAAAAGTGCACCAAACTATTATGAACCTGAACGGGTTGATTTATAACTAAGTTTCTTAAGTTATTGCAATGCAGAATGTTGTTGTGGGTTATCAATTTTATATACCTGACATTACTTACATTGGTATCAATTGTTGACAGAGAAAACAAAATAAAAGATCTTCCAGACAAACTTCTTACAAAGAAGTAGGAAGAAAACCCACTGCATAAGGCATCAGTAAATAGAGTGGAAGCAGGAGAGTACTCTGCTGGAAACTAATCAAGGACGAAGAAATTTTTTTTGTCAAGGTTGAAAAAATCAACGTTAAAGTGTAACACCGAGGAAGGTGTTGGAAAGGGGGGAAACTAATTAGCCCTACCATTGCTTATTAAATTTCCTAATATGTTTCATGTCTCCTTGTTGAAAAAAAAAAATTTATTTTAATTTTTGGTACATGATGCTTCTCACATGATCGATTGGAATGTGGTCCAGGTGGAACCATAAGAAGAATTTCCTTCCAGAGTCGCTTCAAAGATGCAAGCGGGAAGAAATGGAATTGCGAAATCGAACAGTAGCTAGAGTAAAGGTGCAGTGGAGCACTTTACTGCAGAAAAGCTACATGGAACAGAGAAGCTAAGATGATGGAACATCATTCATAATTAAGTTCAAAATAAACTAAGTCGATAGTTGTCAACACCGAGGACGGTGTTTACTTTCAGAGGGGGAATATGTAACACCCCCAAGTTCTATGCTTTTCAAATGAGACATTTGAACATAAATCCAAAGGGGAGTGGACCCCAATGGATAATTATTGTGTGGATGTGGTTAACTATTTATTTATGAAAAATAAATAAAATATTATGTATACACTATGACCAGATGAGAAAATGAGATCATATGCCTAATCCATGAGGTGATGGAAAAGGAAAAAGACTTTCCCCAAATCTTTCAAAAATCCTTGAAAGAAATTATTTCTAATTTAGATTTTTGAGGAAAAATCTAAATTTTCCCAATGAAGAGGAGTAGTTGGGAAGAGGTGAGAAAAAGCTGGAAAAGCTGAGGAAAAGCTTAAAGCAGCTTTAAAGAGTCCCAGAATGGGAAGCCTAGGCTAAACAGGAATAAAGCATCCTGAAATTCTGGACGCAGAATTGGAAACAGGCTTTGGGGAAAGCACAGCTTAAATAAGCTGCTCCAGAACCGATTGAAGTTAGTCTGTTCTTGGAGGATCTCAGCTCGGGGGTGAGTTCTGGACACAAACGAACTCTAAGGTTGGGTGGACTAGTCATAGTAGAGGTGTGCATGCATAAATTGGGAGATTGCTGTAAGTCTGTATTTATCATATCCATGTTTTATGAAACTGTGATGTTAGGGTTCATTATGCAGTGTAGGGATTGTGATTTTATGGTTCATTATGCAGTTTATGAATTGTCATGTTATGGTGCGTTATGTAAATGTTAGATTGATTAATTGTTAAGTAATTCATGTAATTGCAAACCAAAGTTATTGATAGCAAAGAAAAATGGTTGGGTTGTATGTATCTGGTAGTAATGAGGTCAGAGATGATAGATCAATTAAACAACAAAGATAATAACCATGTATAGGTATAGCTTGCTATCTCTTAAAGAAATATTTAATTTCTGTGTGTATAAACAGAAAATGTTAACAAAACAGTACCCATGAACAGCAATTACCAATCAACGAAACCTATCATAACAATACTGATGGCACAGAATTCACTGAAATCAATAACAGAAAGTAGGGAACAACAACCCTGTGATAGCGGTATGGGGCTCAATATGTCAGTTGTGTTACTATGGAAAGAATGGTAAAAATTAGAATTTACCTTATTCTATTAAATGTAGTTGTACACCTATGGAAGCAAAAGTTGAATCCTAACTAAGGACGAGGATCTAACACTAGGGATTCTAAACTATCCGGTTCAGTATTCTCTACCTCCAATTGAGGGAAGCAAGAGGATTTGTTCCCTAGTTTACACATGGAACAGTTGAATCTATACCATAGTGTCACACATGTTGAATGGTGGTAACAGAAAAATAAGGGAGGAAAGCCTATTGCAAAATCTATCGTGTGATAAAAGTTGTGTGAGGGAAGATTGTAAGCATGTGTAATAATACTATGAACAGAGCATCTATTTACCGTCCATGGAAACTACTGGGGAAAGTAGTTGGAGCAATGGAGGTTAAATGCGTAGAGATAGATGTATGCGAGGAGGCATACATCTATACCTCGATGCTGAAACTTTAAAATGTTGAAAAATATATCAGGCCTGCAAACCTGCAAACTGGGAAGTTTGAGTAAGGGCCTAGTGATCATCTAGAGTTGGACAAAACTATGAACAGAAAACCTGAGAAATACAAAGTAATATCTATAGATATATAAGTCTACTATATGGACTGAGAAGAGGGGAGGTCAAGCCCAAAAAAAAAATTCTCATGTAAATTCTTGTATTCCATGGCTGTCTATAAGTACTGAAAAGAATCTAAACCCCGGATAACAGCCTGAATGTGTAAGTGATTCAGTATAAAAAACTATAATTGTTATCGGCGCATAAAGCGGAAAATATTTGAGTTATGTTATATGTGTAGCACTCATCCCAGGTTCAATTGTCTTCCCCAATCAGGGTGATGTATCTAGACATGTTAGAAAAAAAAAATGGGTCTGGGAGACGTGACACTATATGCATTCTCTAGTGTTTGACTAGAGGATTTTAATTATAATTTAAGTTTCTTTTTTCTCCTTTTCATTGTTCAAGGGTTAAGGCTAGATCTAGAAATGTAAGATATACATTTATAACTGCTATAATAATCATATAGAATAGAATTATGCTTTTTCTGTCACAAGTTTGACTGTCAGATTCTATTCTCCTACTATCTTTCCTAATTTTTTTTTTTTCATCATATAACTTCAGTACGGCTAACATATTGTTCTATCATATCTATGAGCACAACCACCACATTTATATATATACAGGAAGCAGGAGAATAATTAATTGTCTGTGGAGACTAAGTAACTGCAGATCTAAACCAACCTAGGTTTAGAGTTTCTGTGGTTTATACTCTATGGAATTCTGGTCTACAAACAAACAGAACTTCAAAGGTGATTTCCTTGGGGTAGACTCTGTTAAATGTAGTACCAAAGTTAATCCTACAATTTTCCTTAAGTTTTATATGTAGCCTATTCATACAATAATACACCAGAATAAACAAAATTTCAGAAACATACCACTGTTGCCAATGACCAACCTCCCAACCTTAGAAATCCTCTTTGTCTCCCAGGATTCACCCCCGAGCTAAGATCACCTCCTAGGACAGATCAACCTCTGATCTGCTTAGGAGCAGCTTATTTAAGCTCGTAATTCCCCAAAGCATGTTTCTAATTCTGCGTCCAGAATAGCAGGATGCTTTCTTTCCTGTTTAGCCTAGGCTTCCCATCTTGGGATTCTTTAAAGCTGCTTTAAGCTTTTCCTCAACTTTTCCAGCTTTTTTTCACCTCTTCCCAAATACTCCTCTTCATTGGGGAAATTTAGATTCCTCCTCAAATCTAAATAAATTTCTTTCAAGGATTTTTGAAAGATTTTTGGGGATTTGTTGCCTTATCCATCCTCATGGATTTGGCAAGTGATCTCAAATTCTCTTTTTGGTCAAAATGCACAATCATTTTATTTATTTCCTCAAATAAAATATGAAAATACATTCACACCATAATCATCCCTTGGGGTCCACCCCCTTAGGATTAAAGTTCAAATGTCTAACTTTAAAAATTCAACACACAAATTGGGGGATGTTACATATTCCCCCTCTGAAAATAAACACCGTCCTCGGTGTTGTTATTCAAATACTAGAGTTCATTTAAACAAAAATGGATATCTCTCCATAATTTCAGCTTCCCTTTCCCAAGTGGCTTCTTCAGCAGTAAAGTGCTTCCACTGCACCTTTACTCTGACCACTGTTCTGTTTCTCAATTCAATTTCTTCCTGCTCCAATATTTGAAGCGGTTCTGGCAGAAACTCCCCTTCTGGTTCCACCTGTACAACATTCCAATCAACTATGTGAGAAGCATCGTGTACATATCTTTTTAATAATGAAACATGAAATACATTATGCACTCTAACATGGGGTGGTAAGGCCAGCTTGTAAGCCACTGGTCCCACCCTTTCTAACACCTCAAAAGGCCCACAATATCTCGGAGCCAGTTTTGCACAACTTCCTGCATAAAGTGTGCTCTTTTTGGGTTTGATGCGCAAATACACATGATCCCCCACTTTGAATTCTTGGTGCACCCTTTTCTTATCAGCATAGCTCTTCTGTCGGTCTTGTGCTGTCTTTATATTTCTTTATATTTGTTTAACAATTCTTTCCATCTCTTGTAGTGCATCTGGTCCCAACACCAATTTATCCTCTGGTTGACTCCAACTCAAGGGAGTACGGCACTTTCTCCCATAGAGTGCCTCAAACGGACTCATCTTAATAGAGGATTGGTAGCTATTATTATAAGCAAACTCAGCTAGATGCAGATACTCTTCCCACTTTGATGGTCTATCCATCACATACATTCGCAACATGTCCTCCAAGATTTGATTCTTCCTTTCTGTCTGCCCATCTGTTTGAGGGTGATAGGCAGTACTAAAATTCAGCTTAGTACCCATCCCTCCAAACAATCCCTTCCAAAATGCTGCTATAAACTTAGCATCTCGATCTGAGAAAATTACTTTGGGAACTCCATGAAGCCTTACTATCTCCTTCAGGAAAACATTGGCTACTTGAGCTGTTCCGAAAGTAGATTTCACTGGTATAAAGTGAGCAGATTTTGTGAGAGTGTCTACTACTACCATCACCGAATCATGTTGATATTTAGTCTTGGGTAATCCTGTTATAAAATCCATGGAAACTGTGTCCCATTTCCATTCTGCAATTGGCAGGGGATTTAAAAGCCCTGCACGGTGTTGATGCTCAACTTTAACCAGTTGACATTCCATACACCTACTTAGATACTCTGCCACATCTTTCTTCATTCCTGGCCAGAACAACTTCTTTTTCAAGGCTGTTAACATCTTTTGATATCCGGGATGTCCTGCATAGGGATGTTTATGATATTCATCTAGAATTTCTCTTTTCAATGACTCTATATTTGGAATATACAACCTGTTTTTGTAATAGAGCAGCCCTTGTGGGTTTTTAGTGTAATCTGTTTTATTCCTTGTCTGTAATTTCACCAAGAGTGCTTCATAGTTGGGATCTTGAGTTGCTGCTTTTCCCACCAATTCCTCTATCTCCATCTGGGCACTACTCCCAATGCTATTTAAATGTTGACAAGCATTTCTACTTAAGGCATCAGCAACTTTATTTTCTTTTCCCTTGATATGTTTTATGTCCATATCAAATTCACTTAGAAAAGACAGCCATCTAGCTTGTCTTGCATTCAGGTCAGTTTGGGAAAAGAAATATTTGAGGCTAATATGATCAGTCATCAATGTGAACTTTTTCCCCAAAAGATAGTGCCTCCACATTTTTAAAGCATGAATAACAGCTGCAAATTCCAAATCATATGCACTATAATTCTGTTCATGAGTTTTCAATTTCCTAGACTCATAGGCACTAACTGAATTTTCTTGCAATAGGACTCCTCCTAGCCCCTCTCTGCAAGCATCTGTACATACCACAAACTCTTTATCAGGATCAGCAATTTTTAATATAGGAGCTGAAATAAGTTTCTGTTTCAATTGTTCGAAACTGTTTTGACATTTCTCAGTCCACACGAAATTAACATCCTTCCTTTGTAATGAGGTTATGGGATTTGCTATAGCAGAAAATCTCTCCACAAATCTGCGATAATAGCCTGCAATTCCCATAAATGATCTTACTGCTGAGACATCAGTGGGAACTGGCCATTCTTTAATGGCTTTTATCTTTTCAGGGTCAACTGCCAACCCTTTTTCAGAAATTATATGACCCAAATATTGAATTTTATCTTTATAAAATTCACATTTACTAAACTTGGCATATAGCTGATTTTCTTTCAAAGTTTGCAACACTATTTTCAGGTGTTCCTTATGTTCTTCCTCATTTTTGGAGTAAACTAAGATATCATCTATGAACACAAGAAAAAATTTGTCCAAATACTTATTCAACACACTGTTCATCAGACACATAAATGTGGTAGGGGCATTTGTCAAACCAAAAGGTAGGACTACAAATTCATAATGCCCATACCTGGTTCGAAATGTTGTTTTGCTGATGTCTTCTTCTTTAATTCTGAGCTGGTGATAACCAGTCCTTAGGTCTATCTTGGAAAAGACTGAGGCCCCCCTCACTTGATCAAACAGATCATCAATTCTAGGAAGTGGATATCTATTTTTAATAGTCAACTTGTTCAGTTGACGATAATCAATGCACATCCTAAAAGTTCCATCCTTCTTTTTCACAAATAAAACCGGTGCTCGCCATGGAGACACACTTGGTCTAATGTAACCCTTATCCAATAATTCTTGCAGCTGCATCTTCAACTCCATCAGTTCTGGCGGACTCATCCGATAAGGAGCTCGGGAAATAGGTGTAGCTCCCGGCACCAGATCTATAGAAAAGTCAATCTCCCTTTTGGGGGGAAGATGAGGGATTTCCTTGGGAAAGATTTCCTTAAACTCTCTGATGACTGGTATAGCATCCAGTAACTCTTCCTCAGTTTTCTGTTCTATTTCTTCTACATGCACTGCATAGACTTGGTATCCTTTTCTAGCTGTTCTTTTCAATTGTAAGGCTAATATTTGTCTTACCACAATGGGTTTTGGTTTCCCTTTTAGGGTAAAAGGTTTCCCTTCCTCATCTACACAAGGCAGGGTTTTATCCCAGCAGTTCATCAGGGCTTTCTTCTTTTCCAGCCAATCCATTCCTATCAGCAGATCATAGGATCCTAATGGCAATATGTTTAGATTTACTTTTGTTGGGAACCCATTTAATTGTATTGCTATTTTGGGCAACTTATGTGTGACTTTTCTCTTAGTTCCAGTGGCCAGCTGTACCAACCATGACTGTTGAAATTTTTCAGATTTAATTTTACATTTTTCTACAATTCCAGGACTAACGTAACTCAAAGAAGCACCTGGATCAATCAAAACAGTAATAGGTAGGTCAGAAATCTTACCCTCCATTTCCACCATGGTTGCTTGATGTTCTGCTTGCCGATTTTCCAGGGCTGCACTGATGGTTGGTATGCTTCTGGCTATGTCATTGACTGTTGTTGCCTCTCGCTCTCTGCTGATCATATGAATATTTCGATGGGGACATTCCCTCATCATATGGGGTTCTCCACAACACCAACATTTCAGAGGTTCCTTCATTCTGACTGTCCCTTCCTTTTTATTATTCCCTTCTACTGGTTTTGAAACCACTTGGGACTGAGCAGTTTGACTTTCCTTTGGTTTGCTGAACTTTTTCCTTTGATGATCTCTACCAAAATTCCTTAAATATGCTGGTTTTGTTCTTTTGCCTTTGAACTCACCCTTGTTCAGCCAGCTCTTCCCTTGTTCCGCTTTACCTTTAAACTGCTGATAGCATAATCTTGCTTTTCTAACAGCTATAAAAAGGGTCTCTTTCACCTCTAATTACCTCACATTAATATGTCAATCCGGGAGCGTTTTGTTATTACAAAGAGTGACTCAATCCGAGGCTATCATTTGTCAGAGTAATGCTAGTAGTACAGTGCTTAAGAAATACAAGAGTAAACGGGTGCTTGCTGATAACTAAATTACTTCAAAGGATAAATCACACACTCAGAAAACTCAATAGTTTATCAGTCAAGGGTTCGGCAGTGATAACCCATCCCTTAGGAAACTGATGGAAAGGAAACTAGAGCATAGACCATGAGCCTGGGAGCTAGACAGTGACTGCCACTGCTCACTACAACCTTAGATCATCTCTCACACCAAACCAACAACTGTAAGGAAATGGAACAGCAAAGCGAATAAAGGATTGAACAGCAATTCTGGAATGGAACAGCAAGTCTAAAATGGAACATCAATTGAATAACTAAGTCCCGCGGGTTGTAACTTAACTCAAATACTCTCTATGCAATCAGATAACATTCTTTCACTCTAAAGGCAATTCACACAAATCATATTAATGGAACAGCAACAACGATTAATGAATTAATACTGATTCATTAGAAACGCACACAACACGAACGTTAATATAACAGCTCTGTAACATAACAGTGAGAACATGTAATGAACTCTTGAAAGGATTAATAACTTAATGTGGAGTCAACACACGATTCTATCTGCAAAAACTTCAATGATTCAATCTTTAACAAAGCATGTAATATGAACTTATAAAACATACCAAATTACCAAATGACAATGATAAACAAACCACACAGAAATAAAGTCGTAATGGTACAGAAGCAAGTGTCCTTCGGGGCCGGGCCCTTAGCCTCCAAGGATACACCGCTTGAAGTTAATCCAGTCGCAGAGATGAAATAATCACCAAACTTTCATTAATGCATTGGTCACAAATACATTGAACCAGTTCTCAACGAAACTTAATAATCAAAGCTGATGTTTTACAGAAATTACATAAAAGCGTATCCTTCATCTCTATTTCTCCCTCTTAAACTAACAGTGCTGTCTCTTTTTATAAAGACGACGGCGGAGATGTCCAAGCAACTAGATAAATAAAGCAGCGATCCCTCAGGATCTTCGATCCTGAGGGATTCGCCAAACTGTTAACTCTTCATCCTGTCTTTGCTGTTGCGCTGAGCTGGTGTCCTCTCCTTCTTTCCTTAGCCGATTTACTTTGATCTGTTTCCCTATGTTTGCGTTTGGTTCTCGTCCAGAGAGACAGCGGTTATCTCCACTTTGTCCTTTCCTTTGGAGCGGCAACTCTTCGTTTTCTCCCTTTCCTGTATAGAAAGTAACCATTATCAGTGGCTAAGTTATACACATCGATTCTCACATGTTTTGTTATAGTTCCTTATTACTTTCCAAATTCATGATACAAAAGGTTCACAAATTCCATTAAAAAGTCATTGAAGTAATCATCAAAATCATACCTTTTTAGTACTCCACACACCCCCCTGCTTACCTTGTTTCATGTCCTCATGAAAACATTGTAGTTGACATGTAATGCAGTGAGAGAGTATGCTGGAGAAGGAGTCTCATGCAGAGGCCTACAACCATGTTGAGTGATTAGATAGTCAAAGAACTGACCTGTTTGTCCCTCAGGCATATCATACAGGGCCTGGTATCCGGGTGCAGGGTGCAAAATAATTGGAGTGCGAAATCTATACCCTAACCAGGATGATCCTGCTTTCAGAATGGTCTTGCCATAGAGGTTCAAATGGTCAGCAGCTAACTCAAAGTTCTCATACTTAAATGGTTCTCTGAGCTGGATGTGTGGATGAGAGATTCGGTATCGAAATTTGGCTGCATTAATGGCCAAGTCTTTGATAGAAAGAAAATACTCTAAACTCTCTTGAATGAGTGCCTCATGCATAGGTCCTAATGTTTCAATGGCACCAGGAGCCGTTATAAGATTTCTATGAACTCTCCACAAGTGTACTGGGTTCCTAGGCTCAGCCCTAACCCGTAAATCTAGACCATTTTCCTGACCCTGGAAAGTATCATAGGCTTTGAGCCACTTAATCTGATTAACCCCGACTGAAATGAATGCTTGGAATTGGATGTCTCCAATGAAAGGGCCAGGGTTTAATTCAGTCTCCTGACTTAGCACAAGGTCGTGCAAATAAAGTTCACACAACAACCTCTGGACTTTCACTCCATAATGTTTACAGCAGTCTATAAAGTCATTGACAGTGTTAATTTGTATTGGGGTACCTTCTCTAACAGCTTTTATTTTTAATTGTAAGTACCGTTCTAATAAAAATAGAGCATAGTTTTTAGCAGGGGCCCTACATGCTAAAACATCATTGTATAAAGAACACAAGTCATTCATCCGTTTGATAACAGTATTTAGTCTACTGGTTACCTGTGCAACTTCCTCTTGTTCCTTTTTCCAGCCTTCAAAGGCCTGGCTTTTGGATTGACTGACGTCCCTTAGTTGCTGCTGTAACTCCTCATATTTTTCTCGGGGAACCATTTTCTCTCTAAGCTGTTCGGCTTCTTGCTGGGCTTGCTTCACCATCTTATGCAGGGTTTTTGTTTTCGGATCTTTCTTCCATAGGTCAGTGGAGGCCGGGAGTTTTACCTGAACTTTCTTGTTATGCTGTTTGGAGTTCAGAACCCTTATTACCCCTGAGGGTGGTGCCTCTGTCTGAATTTGCTTGTCACTGATCTTTGTATCATCCTTTTCTGTTTTAACGCGAACACCCGTCTGTTCCTCAGCATCAACTGGAACGGCAGCTGGATTCTCAGTAGGGTTTTGAACAGCAGGCCTCTTGTTGGCCTTCTTTTTCCTCCCTCCAGTCTTTATTACCTTCTGGTTCTTTTTCAGAATCCTAATTTGTTGTCTGAGCTGGGTTATCGTATTCAACAATTTATTCCGTTCCTTCCACAACTTCTTAATTTCCAGTGTTTCCTTCGAAGGAACAGCAGTCTGTCTGCTGCGGACTGGATCATGACTGGTTTCTAAATCTTCCTCTTGGGGTTCTTCTTCACTGCTCTGCTCTGGCTGTTCTAGAGTAGGGACCTCGACTGGTTCTGTCTCTTTCTAAGCAAATGTTGTTTCTTCTCCTACTCCCTCTAGATTTTCCTCTTGTGACATGGGAACAGATTGTTCCCGTTCAGTATTTTCCTCCTCTTCATCATGAACAGGCATGTTCTCTTCCTGGGGTTTGTCGTGGGGGCCCTCTGAACTAGAAGGTTGACCATACTTACTCATATTGGCTAGGACTACGGCCAAGTCATCGTCTTTCAGTAGGTCTTGTAATGGGCTATCTTCCTGCTGTCCCATTTCTTCCTCCTGTTCAGTTTCTACTTCTATTTCTGTTCCCGAAGGCTCGGCTGCTTCTTCTTCGGGTTTCTCATCTTCAATTATCACTGGTTGGCTGGTGCTTCCCTGAAGCTTTTCCAGCCTTCCTCTTATCTGAGCTAACCGAGCTGATTTTCTGGGTTCCTCTGGTTGCTCGGGTGAATCAATGGCATGCTTACGCTTTGCCGATTCTTGATGTAACTCTGGTTGTTATGATGTACTAGCAACATGTTCTCCACGTTTTGCCGGACACTCCGGTGTGCTTATAGAATGTCTGCGTTTTGGGGATGGTTCTGTCAATCCCCCCTCAATTTGTGCAATCAACTCTTCCCAGCAGCTCTGCTGCTGGTTGAGACCATAACTAACAACTAGTCGTATCAACCCATGATGACTAACGATTGATTCTACGTGCTGTGCCTTTTTCATACTTTGTGCAGCATCATGCAGTAAGGAGTTCAGGAGTGCGAGTAAATTCACAGAGCATCTCTGCTTTAAAACAGCAAAAAGTTTAAGGTGTCGTGGTCTTACCACGTCTTTTCTTCCTTCGCAAGTAATATAACTCTGCACCGTTCTTGCTAGCTCCATCCAGGGTTCACCTAGGGTTGCTGGCAGAACTCCCTTCCCTTTAATTGTCAAATTTTGGCCTTCGTCCTGAAACAGTTCCATGACCTTCTGTAATCGTTCCTTTTTTAATGTCCATACCGGTCCGGTAGCTGGTAGTCCTGAAACTTCTGCAATTATGTCATCAGTAACCGCTATCCGCTTCCCTCTTACTATGGAGTGATCATCTTGTAGGTTCTGCAAGAATTCCATCGCCACTGTTTCGTTGGACTCCTGTAGGCGATTGAAATAATTCAACCATCCTACTCTTTCCAGGATCTCCCGGGCAGCAGCAGATATCGTCAACTGTTGAGGCTCGCTTCGAATTGCTCTTCCTCCCATAGTTTCACTGTATATTCTAAATGGAACGGCAACTACGTTTTCTATATGAAACACAGAGAGGGTGATAATCGCAAGGTTTCGAAAAAACACAGAGTATGCAACAGTGCAACAGAAAGTAACTTGTGACAAAAATAGAAATGCCATGCCGTTAAACCATGCCAAACCGTCGTATGCTAGCTTTCCCGAATGGTGAGATGACACGTAATTCAGGGAATGATGAGGTTAACCTCCCCCCCCCACAATGTGAGAGGCTGTCCCAGCCGGCAAATAAAGGAGCGGCACCCGGTCTGCAATCAAGTCAGAAAGGAACAGAATATGGAATTATGCCATGTTAAAAAGGACAACGGATTACCGAAATCGAGGTGGATAATTGATCGCATATTATATAAGAGGCTTCTGTGTTATGATTTGAGGCTGATGGATAGGACATGTATCGTACTTGCCAATCTCAAGTGGTCATGGTCACTTCCGTTGCCATGATTGGTAATGATAAATATTCATGCGATATATAAATCGGGAAATGACATATGATTAGTTGCTCGGATATAAGAAACAAAAGAGTATTAGTATCTTACCTATTGGTGTAAGCAAGGTGACTTCAATACCATTAACAGTGCTCTGCTGCCAACAGGTGTCCATTGGCAGAGTTGTTTTTTTTTTACCCTCTGAACCATAATCCTTTGTGTATACTTAGGAATGTTGTTATGTCAAAATGTAGACCATTATGCTGGCTTGGTGACCAGTTAACCATAATGCCATTCACGAGGAAAGAGCGAAACGTGGGCAGGCCGGCTCGTGATGAGACCTCCTGTTCGAAGGTTTGTTTATTTGATATACCTTTTGGACCATATCCCTGGTGTGGTGGCCAGAATGGGAATGCCACTTCACTTCCATCCTCATGATCATGGTAGGCTGGCTCTCAATGAGACCCCCTATCCTGCATTTGACAGTTCACATACTTTTTTCTCATAGAATACTTTTCCTTATTTATACACAAAGGGTGGTTCAACACTCCTTAAGAGTAGGAATGGTGGAAGAAGTCTTATTATCTCAATAGGAGGATATAAACTCTTTGCTCTTATTCCCAAGTACTAATAAAAAAAAAGTTTAAGGGAATCAGCATGATAAAGATAACCAATCAGGGCAAAATTAGTAAAACCATGTCAACAAAAGGTAGGAGATAAGTATGTCCTTCCATTTGTCCTCTTACTAATGCAGAGCCTTATAGATATAGCGATTTATGGTTTGCAGATTTCGGTATGTTGTGATTTTATATGTCATTGCACAAATACATAGCTGCATCTTAAAGACTAGAAAGAAGACGGGCAAGAAGCATCCTCAATTTAGATCAGCAGAAGAATAAGATGTTTCACAAGGAGAGCAGAAGTATGCGAGTGGTGTTCCTTTGAAAAAGAAACAACGACAGATGATAAAGAAAATAGCAAAAATGCAAATGCCGTTCCTTTGGGAAAGAGGAACAGCAAAAATAAAAATATTATAAAAACACTCAAAATGCCCTTCCTTTGAAAAAGGAACAACAGCAATAAAAGAACGTTGTTTCTTTGAAGACAAAGAACAGTGGTAACCAAAAAGAACAGCGGAAAATGTAATAATGCCGTTCCTTTGAAAAAGGAACAGCAGAGATCCCGAATGCTGTTCCTTTAGAAAAGGAACAGCAAAACAAGAAAAAACCAACATATAGAAAAAAACACATATATGCTATTAGAAAAGCAAAAATCAAACTCTGTAAAAGAAAAGGAACAGCAAAAAAAATGACAAGAAAATATTTTATTCAAACTTATGTACAAGAACCACTCAAAAAAAACAAGAACTTATGTACAAATTGCAAAAAGAAATGAACCCTTAATGAATTACAGGTGAGGAAGATTTCTCTTCCTCTCCTAAGATCTCCATATCAGTATCTCGGCGTAGGTGCTGGTAGAAGGATTCCCGAGTGAGTGGTTTACGATAGAGATGGACTCGGTGGCCATTTACTTTGAATGCATATCCAGAACCGTCAATGGTGATTAGAGTAAGGGTTCCGTTGTCATGTACCTTCTGGATTTCGTATGGTCCCAACCATCGAGTCTGAAGTTTTCCAGGTAAGTCCTGAAACCGAGAATCGTATAACAAAGCCCAGTCTCCCTCGTGGAAGACTTTGTTCTTGATGAGCGCATCATGCCATTTGGCTCGCTGTTGTTGAATCAATGCTGTATTTTGTAGTGCAGAGAGCCGAATTTCGTCTAATTCATTGATTTGCTGTAGTCGATTGAGTTGTGCCTCGCTTAGATCTAGGCCAACTTCCTGTGCTGTTCGCAGTGTTTGGATTTCGAATTCTATTGGAAAAATGGGTTGTTTTCCAAACACTAGTTGATAAGGTGAGTAACCGGTGGTGCTCCTCCATGTGGTTCTATATGCCCAGAGTGCTTCAGGCAGTCGGGTAGCCCAATCACGCCTATGTGACGCAATGGTTTGTGTTAGGATTGATTCTATTATCTTATTGCTACTTTCTACCTGCCCATTCGCCTGTGGGTGATATGGAGTAGTGATCTTATGCCGGACATGATAATTGTTAAGTGTTGCAGCTAATTTATGCCCAACAAATTGTGGTCCTCCATCTGTAATTATTTCCCTAGGAAGGCCATAACGAACAAATAGAAGGAACAGGAACTATATGACAGAGTCCTCTGTGGCTCTTGGCAATGCTTCTGCCTCAACCCATTTGGTGACGTATTCTGTTGCCACCAAAATATATGTTTTCTGATTTGATGAGGGGTTGATGGGTCCAACGAAATCAAGAGCCCACCGTTCGAATGGTTCGATGACTAACTGTGGTTTTAGAGGCATCTCATCAGCTTGACCAGGTCGTCCTGCTCGCTGGCAGCTGTCACAGGCTTGGACAAACTTCTTTGCATCTTTGAAGATCGTAGGCCAGTAATATCCTGTCTGTAATACTTTATGTCCAGTTCTACGCTCAGCGAAGTGCCCCCCACACGGTCCATCGTGACAGGCTTTTAGGATGTCAAAGATTTCATCCTCTCTAACACATCACCTTATATGCATGTCTGCTCCTGTGTGAAACAAATAGCCTCCAATCCACGAAAATCGAGAACTTTTCTGAATGATCTGCTTGCGCTCATTAGGAGTTAAATGTTTTGGTAATTTACCTACTGCGAGGTAGTTGGCAACATCAGCATACCAGGGTGTTTTAACGGCAACAGCAAATAGGTGCTCATCCGGAAATTGATCTTCCACTGCTGCTGCATCGCTGGATTTTGGTATTCTCGAAAGAAAATCGGCTACAGGGTTTTCTTTGCCAGGGCGGTCCTTGATTGTGATGTCGAATTCCTGCAATCAGATTAACCATCGAGTTACTCTGGCATTTGTGACAGGCTTATTTGCTAAATATTTTATAGCAGAATGGTATGTATACAAGATAACAGGGTAGCCTATAATATAATGTCTAAATTTATTGACAGCATGTATTACAGCTAGGAATTCTTTTTCAGTAACAGTGTAATTCAATTCAGCAGGGGATAAATTCTTGCTAATGTAATAGATGGCATATGGTTTTTTATCCTCTTCCTGCCCAAGGACTGCGCCAATGGCTGTATCTGAGGCATCAGATGATATCTGGAATGGTAGGTCCCGGTTTGGTCCTAGAAGAACTGGGGCTGTGGATACCAGCTTCTTTAGATCCTCGAAAGCACGGTCACATTTGTCTGTCCAAAGAAAATCAACGTTACCAGTTAGTGCATATAACGGAGCAGCAATGTGCGAATAATGCTCTATGAATCGTCTATAATAACCGGAAAATCCAAGAAAGTTGCGTACCTCTGTTTGAGTAGTAGGAGTGGGAATAAGCAAAAGTATTTGGATTTTGGCCGGGTCTACCTGAATGCCAGCTGCTGAGACATAGTGTCCTAGGATAAGTCCTTCAGTCATCATTAAGAAACATTTTTCATTGCTTAAGCAAAGCCTGGTGACAATGCAGCGTTGTAAGACTTTCTCTAGGGTGTCTAGAGCTGGATCAAAATCATCTCCATATGGTGTAAATTCATCCATGTAAACTTCAAGTCCATCATTTATTAAATCTGCAAAAATCCTAAGGATGGCCCTTTGAAATGTGGCAGGAGCATTACATAGGCCAAAAGGTAGAACTCGATAGGCAAATGTTCCCCAGGGACAAGTAAAGGTAGTTTTATCCTGGTCTTCAGGGGCAATCTGAATCTGATTGTATCCACTAAAGCCATCCAGGAAAGAAAAGAACTTCTTCCCTGCTAAAG
The DNA here is from genome assembly GCA_034641835.2 of Pinus albicaulis. NCBI lineage: Eukaryota > Viridiplantae > Streptophyta > Pinopsida > Pinales > Pinaceae > Pinus > Pinus albicaulis. The sequence goes on along the minus strand of JAXQQM020090754.1, from coordinate 182,524 downwards.
TATCCAATACTTGATCTATGAAAGGAAGAGGAAAATGATCTTTTTGTGTTGCCTTGTTTAGTTCCCTATAATCCACACAAATTCTCCATTTCCCGTTCTTCTTTGGTACTACCACAAGTGGAGAGACCCATTTACTATCAGAAATAGGGTAGATAAAATTCACATCTAAAATCTTCTGAAGTTCAGTTTTTACGACATCTTTTAGATGGGGGTTAAGTCTCCTTTGCGGCTGACGCACAGGTCTGGCATCCTTTTCTATATAAATGTGGTGTGTACATAACTGGGGATCGATTCCTTTCATATCAGGGTAGTCCCATGCAAATGCTTCTTGATATTTTGTTAACATATGGATGAGCTTTGTTTCTTGTTCAGGTGTGAGATTAGCATTGATGTTTAAAGTTTTCCCCGGTGCAATTTCCACAGTTTTACTATTTGCAACAGAAGTAACAGGTATCGTTTGGTCATGAATATCTTTCAGGGGATCTTCTTCCAATTCATTATCAAATGCTGCTTCTATCATGTGACACCGTGTGCGAGGTTCAGTTTGAGTAATGAAATTATTAATGGCATCGTCTTCTGTTTGATCTTTAAAATCGAGTGCCTCTTGTATAGTTAATGGAGATCTGATGTTATCAGTAAGGTATGATACAGGGTGTTTATTAGTTTTAATCATTGTGACACTTGGCTGCGCTGGAGGATATAGAACTAAATTTTTTCTATTCGGTCCTCTGGTTATGGTCATATTTCCCTGCCGACAGCCAATGTAGGCATCGGCAGTGGCAAGCCAAGGCCTACCTAAAATTAGCGGATGTCCATCAAGTCGGGTTTTTGGATTAATTATCAAGAAATCGGTTGGATACTCCCAGGATTCTACAGAGACCATGACATCATGTAGAGTACCCTCTGGTCTAACCACAGATCGGTCAGCCAATTCTAACAGAGTGGAGGTGGGTTCTACAGATGTAATGCCGAGCTTTTGGCAAGTTGTGGTTGTTAAAATATTAATTGCAGCCCCTAGATCAACCAAGGCATTAGACAGGGTCTGACCATAAATTTGAACAGTTATAATTGGGTTCCCGGGGTCTTCATATTTAAGGGGTGTTTCTCTTCCAGACAATAGGTCAGATAAGGTACCGACTACTTGGACTCTTGGATTATTTGTTATAGTCCTCCTTGGTTTCTTTATGCACAATTCTTTTATAGTTTTTGCGTATATGGGAATGTCTTGAATGGCTTGGAGGAATGGAATTTTTATGTACAGATTTTGTAATTCTCCCAGAATGTCAAAGTCAGGATATTATATGGATCGAGGTATGGCTAATCGTTCTGGGAACGGAGGAGAGGATGTGGTTGCTTGATTATGAGTTTGTTGCTTATTTACATCCCCCTGTTGTGACTGATGTTCTCTGGGTAACTGATCTTCAATATGAACTGTTTTATCTCCCTCAGTTTCAATTATATGTCCAGATCTTAACTGAAGGGCATTGCACTCCCTCAAGTCAGGTCCTGTTTCTGGTGATTCTATGATTTGGATAGATTGGACCTGTCTGTTATTTGGATTGGGATCGGGTTGGGCTGGGAGTTGCGGTCTCAGGTTAGACTGGGGGTTTTGTTGTAAAGCTGGCAAAGTAGGTTGAGAGAGTGGAATAGTTCCAGTTGGGTGGTACATCGGTCTTTGCTAGCTTGTCTGCCAGGGTGAACTTTGCGAAGTAGAGGGAGTCCACTGTGAAGGGTATGGGCCATTTTGCCAATATGGTGGAGTATAAGGGAAATTCGGCCAACCAGTTTGGCTTGTTTGATTCGGCCATGGATTTGAATAAGGAAACGATTGTGGTGACCAGTTTGTAAATGGGGGTTGAGATTGATTTTTCCACATACCATATTGTTGAGCATTATACTGTGGGTTTTGAAAGAAAGAGGTTGGGTCCGGAAACATACCAGGTTGTCTCGGCTGCCACGGGCGGTGCTGGTTGATCGAATTCACCGATTCTGGTTCCTCTTCTGCTTCCTTATATACCGCTTTCAATCTAGGAAGTGAGGGGCAGCTCTCCGTAAGGTGATCTTTTGTACAGATGGCGCATGTTTGGACTTTATCCAATGGACACTCCTTGTGGCTATGTTTTTTTCTGCATCGGGGGCAGAAGATTACCAAATTTTGTTCTGCCTCCAGCTGCTTCTGTTTAGCCTACACAATATCAAGTTGTGTAGTTAGTGTCCCCATAATATCAGTTTTAAAATTTTCTAATAAATTTCCAATTTCTGCACGTGTTACTCCTTCTGCTGATACTTTGTTATCTCTTTCAAACCGATCATATTCCGTCGGTTTTATTCTTGTGCTGCCTCTCGAACTCCTGATACATAAGTCAAGGATGTCAGTAAAATTCTCTTGATAAATATCCCCTTTGCCCATAATGTTTAATGTTTCAATCCATTGTTCCTTCATGCCCCTCATTAATGCAGTTTTTAACACATTATCAGTTAAAGGTAGCGATGCATAAGGAGATCTTTGTAAATTATACTGAAAACGTTCCACATACTCCTCTAATGTTTCATTTGGTCTGGCTGTCATTTGAAATATTTCGTCTTTTAATTCTCTAGACCTACAATAATCCTGATATTTCTTTAAGAAGGATTCTTTCATTTGATCCCAATTGTTGATGACCCCGCCACCTAGCCCCATAAACCATCTTAAAGCAGCCCCTTTCAATGTAGAGGGAAATAATTTCAATTTTTGGGGATTGGTGGTGTAATCGTACCCCCTAGATAACACATCGAATTCGAATAAGAATGCATCCGGATCTTCTGATGTGAGTCCGTGAAATGTAGGGATATGCTGAAGAGGGATAGTTTTCATGGGTGCACTTGCTGCAGAATCCACTATAGGATATTGTAATGTAGAGGTTTGAGTATTTGGCTGGTTTTGAGCGTTTGGTTGGTTTTGAGCCATGGGATCGAATATATGCCAGTAACCTTCTGGGATATCTAGGAGGGTATTCCTAGGTTGAGTGGGAACAGTTTTGACAGGGATCTTTTTAATAGCGCTTCCTTTATCTGGAATAATGGGAATACCAGGTGTCTGAGGAGATTGAGTTCCTTCACCAATGATTTTCGCAGCACTCCCCTTATATGGGCTATCTAATGGCTGATTTGTTTCAATAGGGGATTTTGGTTCCTTGGTTTCCCCTGTTTCTCCTTCTCCCTCACAAAAGTTGCTAGAGTTCCCTTCCTGCAATAATTATGGAGTAGAATTTTCAATTTCTTGAAAGTCCTGCTCTTCAGTTTGACTATGCACCTCAGCGCAGGCTACAGATGGTGATCCTATGGCCTGAAGGGAACTAGTAGGCGGCTTAGAAATGTTTTTCTTGAGGCCTACTGATGGCTGAGATTCTGTTTTCTTATAGATTTCGTCTATAAAGGTCGTTCGGCCAAGGGTCACCGGCCCCTTAGCTTTTTCAGGCTTGGATGGGGGTTTGATATTCTTTTCTGGTCTTTTCTGCTTAGTCACGCACTCAAAAATAAACTACCAACTTCTATTCAAACAAGCAAAAAAAAATCTGTTAGGAAAGCGGATAGTGAGCAGGTCTTTTACATGCTCTGCACGTAGGTTCTTACCTTCCGTTTTTAGGATCCAACTCCTCCCTAGCAGGCTCGTACACTACTCTGAAAAATACAAATGGCTACACTCTTTCCCCGGCAACGGTGCCAAAATGTCGAGCTATAAAAAAGGTCTCTTTCACCTCTAATTACCTCACATTAATATGTCAATCCGGGAGCGTTTTGTTATTACAAAGAGTGACTCAATCCGAGGCTATCATTTTTCAGAGTAATGCTAGTAGTACAATGCTTAAGAAATACAAGAGTAAACGGATGCTTGCTGATAACTAAATTACTTCAAAGGATAAATCACACACTCAGAAAACTCAATAGTTTATCAGTCAAGGGTTCGGCAGTGATAACCCATCCCTTAGGAAACTGATGGAAAGGAAACTAGAGCATAGACCATGAGCCTGGGAGCTAGACAGTGACTGCCACTGCTGACTACAGCCTTACATCATCTCTCACACCAAACCAACAACTGTAAGGAAATGGAACAGCAAAGCGAATAAAGGATTGAACAGCAATTCTGGAATGGAACAGCAAGTCTAAAATGGAAGAGCAATTGAATAACTAAGTCCCGCGGGTTGTAACTTAACTCAAATACTCTCTATGCAATCAGATAACATTCTTTCACTCTAAAGGCAATTCACACAAATCATATTAATGGAATAGCAACAACGATTAATGAATTAATACTGATTCATTAGAAACGCACACAACACGAACGTTAATATAACAGCTCTGTAACATAACAGTGAGAACATGTAATGAACTCTTGAAAGGATTAATAACTTAATGTGGAGTCAACACACGATTCTATCTGCAAAAACTTCAATGATTCAATCTTTAACAGAGCATGTAATATGAACTTATAAAACATACCAAATTACCAAATGACAATGATAAACAAACCACACAGAAACAAAGTCGTAATGGTACAGAAGCAAGTGTCCTTCGGGGCCGGGCCCTTAGCCTCCAAGGATACACCGCTTGAAGCTAATCCAGTTGCAGAGATGAAATAATCACCAAACTTCCATTAATGCATTGGTCAAAGATACATTGAACCAGTTCTCAACGAAACTTAATAATCAAAGCTGATGTTTTACAGAAATTACATAAAAGCGTATTCTTCATCTCTATATCTATCCATATATCAAGCTAACAGTGCTGTCTCTTTATATAAAGACGACGGCGGAGATGTCCAAGTGACAAGGTAAATAAAGCAGCGATCCCTCAGGATCGAAGATCCTGAGGGATTCGCCAAACTGTTAACTCTTCGTCCTGTCTTTTCTTTTGCGCTGAGCTGGTGTCCTCTCCTTCTTTTCCGAGCCGATTTGCTTTGATCTGTTTCTCTTTGTTTGCGTTCGGTTCTCGTCCAGAGAGACAGCAGTTATCTCGACTTTGTCTTTCCCTTTGGAACGGCAATCCCTTGTTTTCTCCTTTTCCTGTATAGAAAATAACCATTATTAGTGGCTAAGTCTTGTATATCGATTCTCACATGTTTTGTTATGGTTACTTATTAATTCCCAAATTCATGACACAAAAAGGTTCACAAATTCTATTAAAAAGCCACTGAAATAATGATCAAAAGCATACCTTTTTAGTACTCCACAACAGTCCCTCATCATATGGGGTTCTCCACAGCCCCAACATTTCAGAGGTTCCTTCATTCTGACTGTCCCTTCCTTTTTATTATTCCCTTCTACTGGTTTTGAAACCACTTGGGACTGAGCAGTTTGACTTTCCTTTGGTTTGCTGAACTTTTTCCTTTGATGATCTCTACCAAAATTCCTTAAATATGTTGGTTTTGGTCTCTTTCCTTTGAACTCACCCTTGTTCATCTAGCCCTTCCCTTGTTCAGCTTTACCTTTAAACTGCTGATAGCATAATCTTGCTTTTCTAACAGCTTCATCCATGGTCTTTGGGTTGTCAAACTCAATTTTATCCTTGTACACAGTAGGCAAACAATTTAAAAACCTTTGCACTTTTGCCTTTTCTTCCCTAATGTAAGGAACATACCTCAGTAAATTAGTAAACTTAGTGACAAACTCATCAATAGTGAGCTGCCCTAGCCTAAGTTCATGGAATTATTTTGCTTTATCGTCATAATAATGTTCATTCAAATAACGACTTTTGAACTTAGTCTGAAAATCTTCCCAAGTAATTGTCTTTTCATCAATGGCATGCACCATTTTTGTCTCTTCCCACCAGAGTGTAGCTTTTCCTTGTAGCTGGTACACAGCTAATCTAGCCTTCAGATTTCTCTCATATTCATAGACATGGAAATACTTGATCATGTTCAGCAACCAAGCTTTAGCATCCTCCTCCTTCTCCCCATCATAGGAGGGAGGTTTGATCTTTCTAAATTCCCCTTGCAACTCTCTTTTCTGCTTATGTTGATTTCTAGCTGCATCCTCATCCTCAGATTCATCCATGTTTATTTTTCCAGAACCTTCGCCCTCCTGGCTATTCCGGGAAGTTAGCTCTCTGATGAGCTTTTCCTGCTCCTTACCGGCTGATGACAGCATGTCATTTTGGCTTCTTAATTCAGCCAACTCTCGTTGCATCCGATGCAACATAGCTAGTACCGGGGCATTGGGATCTGGAGTAGCAAACTCATCCCACAGATCCACATAAATCCCTTCACCTTCAGCCATTTCAACTGTACACACTTACAACACCGATTAGCAAAGTTTATAAACTTCAGAAAAACAAAATATGTAATAAGCAGTGAGCACAAAACAACAGCCCAATTTGTTGTAACTAGTGCTTTGATGCCATTTGTCACACCTCCCGTTGAATTTTTTTTTTTTTTTTTCTCTGGGATCTTATTATTAGTTAATAACACCCAATATACCTTATTGGTATTCCTGGTATTCCCCTGACTACCTTAACCTTATTCTCTATAAGTTATTCACTTTGTTCTGAATAAGATTCCCCATTTCTCTCTTTTGATAGTAGTATTCAAATCTTACTTAGAAAATACCTATTTCATTGTTACCTATACCACTATACACTTCCTGTATAGTCTCTGGCAATATAAACTTTATTATGCATATATATTTATATCATGGGATATTTCTTCTACCTAATGTAGGTGAAATTTTTATATATCATGTTTACCACATATATTTAACTTATATTTAATACATACTCCCCCTATGTATATATATATAATAACCACCATGTATATATGTAATACCTATACCCTTGGTATATAACATCTACATGTAGATATATATATACTCCAATCACGAGTTTGAATGATCGTAACCATACATTACCTCTATATAAATATATTCCATATTGGATACTTTAATAGAAGTGTTCCCACGCCCTTCTAGACCCTTATATATATATAAATCATCTCTTTTCTTCAAACCTTATTGACACTCGTTTGACTCGGCGTTTAAGGTGTATCGCTTATATATACATATATCTGCACTTTTTTTTAAAAGTAATCGATCTTATAGAATGTATACAATCCATCGTTTTGTTGACAACTCAGTTGGATGTGGACTTTAATCATCATACATAATGCATAGTTTAATTAACTTCAAGGACGTAGGTAGAGTGGTATGCCCGCGTGCCCTTTACTCTCATAGGGTTTTCCATCACTCGCACCGAGTATATGAGTACCGGTCTGTGCCTCTCATAATTATTATGCGTCGTTTGAATTACTAACCCTGACGTGTATCTCGTTGATGCCTTGTTTACTTTCGCCGCGGTGACCAAAATTATAATGTTCTAGTTTCCCATCAACCATTCCGTGTAATGATAAATCAGACCTGCGTCTCGACGAAATTGCATTTCCACCCATCCGAATCATTAGCCGGAGGCATTTAAAGTTATCATCTGGATTCTAATTGCATGTGTGTTCACTGTGATTTCATACGAGGAGTGTATACCCCGTATTTTAATTTCTGTTTAAATTATTCAGGTCGTACCGTGCTCAGGACGACAGAGTTTTACGTCTGAATTGGTTTCTTTCTACTGGGATGGTTTTTTAGGTAGGGCGGCGTCGCTTTCCTGAGAGGAAGGTACTTTATGCCAGCGGAACTTGCTCCCTACTCCACAGAAGTTGACGGGTGGCTGGCTACTTGTCAATTCTTGCCTGCTACCAGTACTAAGCCGGCTTTTGTCTCTGCAAGTGAAAAGTTTCCAGGGTTGCTCCCTTACCTTCATGCATGCGAGGTGTAATATCTTCTCCTACCTTCGCTGCGCCCTTCTCTATCGCATGGTACTCGCCCCTGGACGTGGCAAAGTTTTCCCAACCGACCGCAAGATTTTCGAATTTTTATGGGGCAGTGTGTTTAGGGTTGCAGGGCCTTCTTCTTCTTTTTAAATTGGGAGATTTCTGTCGAGTTATTCACCTATCTTACGGCCATGTTCTATTTTACTCTGGCTCAGCGTTTCCAGTCCTGTGAAGGGTTGGATTTCTGGCCAAGCAGATTCGAGCGTAAGTTTTCTGGTTTTTTTTTTTTTCTGCGTTGCATCGTTTGGGTAATTTATGGCTTTCATGGTCCATGTCTAATCACGTGTTTTGGTTGTTATTGCAGACAGAGATAGTCTCAGCCAGTTTATTGAGCGCTTATCTATCTATCGATTGATATGTGTGCTGCGCTCTATTTACCATTCCCACTAGGCTAAGCTATATATATTTTTTTCTTTTGCATAGTTGTTCGAGATTGTGCTGCTATGACCCTAGGGTTTCCCTCATATAAGTTTATCTTACCATACTATCAAGCATCATCGGGTAGCAATCCATTATCAGGCTGTTTCAATGCTTATTCCTGCGTACGTTGTTAACCTATTATTGGTTTTTTTCTGTCTTTGGTTTCCGGAGTCCCTGACAGGATCTTACGAGGTTCGGCGAGCAGTGTGGTTAGCATTCACACCGTCGGCGTTCTGGTCTGGCTAGCCAGTGTATAAATTTACGCGACACGAGGAGGAAACCCCAACCACATTCGCAGGTAACCCAAATTCGTGCTGACAGTTATAGAGGTTGACGCCTCAGATTTATAAATCTGTGTTTTTATTATACTGATAGTGTTCATACTCCACCGTGAACGTTTAGAGCCCATATCATGTTTTCCTTGGTAGGTTTTATTTTATACCTCTGAGTTGAAACTGACGAAATCGATCAGATTTACATTACTTACGCCTTCGTAGTTTCACTAAATCGATTCATGGTTTCCCGATCATATATTAGTCTGCGCCTTTGATACTTATGCATTTCAGTTTGACCCTATTTCGTTTTTAGAGAGATTGAGAACCGGCAGGATAACTGAGTTGCCGTCCCTGTTCCTCCATGCGTAGGTATCAAAATGTGTTTATTATTGCAGGTGAACATGCCGAGTAATAACATTTTAATCTCACCTAAATCGTCGCGTATAATGATTAAACTAATTTTCACGTTCCGTTCCAATGAAATGTTTACAGTGGTGTGCCTTTATTTGAATAATGTCTGCGTCTCTTATAATTACCACAGTCATGTTTTAATGTAGTTCAATTTCATAACAATTCGTTTTTCCACATATGAATTTACATATATATCTCACTTTAATATATATATATCAATTTTTCACCCATCGTCCCTTGTAATATCGATGGTTCGATTCATATATATATAAGTATCAAATTTGTTTTAATGTTTCTTGTTAACCGATATATGGATCGTTTTTATTTGTAAATAGAATACTCATATACCTATAATTCCTTGGAATTCACATGTTAAAATTTTCTATTGGTTGAGCGCTAGGTGCGCGCTTGGAAATTTGGAACCATACACATGATCATAATAATTATTTGTTATTATGTTTTAGACCTAGCATCATTACTTTGCCATAATATGTGTTTCGAAAGTTAGAGCTGCACTTAACACCCAAGATACACTATATTTGTTATGAATTTGGTAATACTTCTATAGTATATCTTCACTCTTTGAGTTACTAAGAATACATGTTCTAAGTCATTACTTTGAAACTAGATTGTTCTTGTGATGTATACCTATATGCATTCTCTAGTGTTTGACTAGAGGATTTTAATTATAATTTAAGTTTCTTTTTTCTCCTTTTCATTGTTCAAGGGTTAAGGCTAGATCTAGAAATGTAAGATATACATTTATAACTGCTATAATAATCATATAGAATAGAATTATTCTTTTCCTGTCACAAGTTTGACTGTCAGATTCTATTCTCCTACTATCTTTCCTATTTTTTTTTTTTTCATCATATAGCTTCAGTACGGCTAACATATTGTTCTATCATATCTATGAGCACAACCACCACATTTATATATATACAGCAAGCAGGAGAATAATTAATTGTCTGTGGAGACTAAGTAACTGCAGATCTAAACCAACCTAGGTTTAGAGTTTCTGTGGTTTATACTCTATGGAATTCTGGTCTATAACCAAACAGAACTTCAAAGGTGATTGCCTTGGGGTAGACTCTGTTAAATGTAGTACCAAAGTTAATCCTACAATTTTCCTTAAGTTTTATATGTAGCCAATTCATACAATAATACACCAGAATAAACAAAATTTCAGAAACATACCACTGCTGCCAATGACCAACCTCCCAACCTTAGAATCCTCTTTGTCTCCCAGGATTCACCCCCGAGCTGAGATCACCTCCTAGGACAGATCAACCTCTGATCTGCTTAGGAGCAGCTTATTTAAGCTCATAATTCCCCAAAGCATGTTTCTAATTCTGCGTCCAGAATAGCAGGATGCTTTCTTTCCTGTTTAGCCTAGGCTTCCCATCTTGGGATTCTTAAAAGCTGCTTTAAGCTTTTCCTCAGCTTTTCCAGCTTTTTCTCACCTCTTCCCAACTACTCCTCTTCATTGGGGAAATTTAGATTCCTCCTCAAATCTAAATAAATTTCTTTCAAGGATTTTTGAAAGATTTTTGGGGATTTTTTTCCTTATCCATCCTCATGGATTTGGCAAGTGATCTCAAATTCTCTTTTTGGTCAAAATGCACAATCATTTTATTTATTTCCTCAAATAAAATATGCAAATACATTCACACCATACTCATCCCTTGGGGTCCACCCCCTTAGGATTAAAGTTCAAATGTCTAACTTTAAAAATTCAATGCACAAATTGGGGGATGTTACAATGAGAGAGAAGTTTTATGAACATCCACTTGTGTTTCAAATGCATGTTGTTAGAGTAAGCGAGTAAGGTGGTGTTTCAGGAATGATTAACTAGAAACAAAAATTCCTGAATAAAACAATATGAGTATATTAAAATTTCAGAGAAGACCTTCAATTTCCGACATGGACATTCTTCAACGATATGTCTCAATGAACCTCAAATTAAAACGTAGTAAACATAAAAAAATTAGGGAGCCATTCCTGGGAGATTCTAAAGGACGAAGAATAAAATAACACCAAGAATGAAGACAAAATATTCGTAGTTACAGAATTGGGACCTTACAAAAATATATAGTCATACGCTGAATTGTAAATCCAATAACACAGTAAATCAGGGGTTTCATAAAATTAATTGAGGAAATTAAATACCAGACAAAGAACTGAAATATAATTGAAATTATGACCGAAAATTACCTCGAGGGTATACCATTGAAAAAATAACTGGACCAGAAATCCACATTGAGGAATGACGTTGTCTCGTCATGGTCCTAACCAAAAACACAGTAACTAGATTGAATGAGGAATAGAATGGTAATAATGGTGATTTCAATGTAAAATCATAGTGATGAAATGAAAATAGGAGTGCAGCATAGAAAACTTATCTCAAGAGTATAGAGTAGAAATCCTCGACATGAAACCATACTACTTCCTGTCAAAATTGTGAAAACATGTATCATGCTCAGGTTAAAAAATAAGAGTCGAAAATGAGCTCAATAGTTGATTTACAGAGTCAGGATAGAGTTAGCTCTGTTATTCACATGAGTGAAATGAAAATAGTCCCCGTTAGATGAAAACGAATTTGAAACGAAAACCAAGGAATTGTTGAAAACCTAATGAAGATTTGATCGCCACCCTCCACGTGTAGGAGATCCAACAAAGGAGAAAGGTCCAGTGGATCGATGTGTTGAATTTGAGTCTGACAAAGCCATGTGATGCAGTATCATATAGAAAGTGAAGGGAAATTCCAAGAAATATCATGAACGTATGGTTTTGTGGAAATTAATGTGGAGGAAGAATCATATTAGTTCCACTGTATATTTCAAAACATAACATGGCAAGAGTATAACCATAGATCATACCATATCAAATATATTGTAGCTGTTATACAACTGAGAGTTAAATCCAACCCGAATCTTCATAAGAAGAAAGGTAAGTAAATATGAACCTAGGGTTTCATTGGATGTTGCGATAAACATGTTTCACATATTGAGAAGTAGAATAGGTAAAGGGTATCAAACGTTTACCATTTAGAAATTAATCCTATGTGGAAAATATAGAACCATGCTAAAGAAACCATAGCAAGGTGGGTCATATTATAGTAGAATATATATATATATATCTATATATATATCTATATATATATATAGGTCCGACAGGTTATATGAACTATAAGTCAAAAGTAAGGTTAAGCCTTAGTGGTAATTAAACCCTTATAATTAAAGTGGCAAGGTCATAAAGTTAAGATATATGTAGGTATTATAACCTATACTAATATATGCTATCTTGTAAGGGCAAGTGGAGTAATTAAAATAGGGCTGAAGGGAGTTAGGTTTAAAAGGAGTTTAAACTATTGAAATAAAGAGGGAATTTCTTCCCAGATGCGGGTGGGTATCGAGGTACATAGTACGCAGGTGATCTGGTGGGATTGCGCATGGTCTACCACCACCACCACCCTACTTTGCATGCTGCTAGTCTTAACGATTTTCGTCCAGGTCTTCAATGCAGAGTTAATGAAGCCCACCTCCCATCGTTTACCCACTCTTTCTTTTGCCATGGCACTTAACAATGTTCTCATTTGTGTTCAACCCTTTCACAGTTGCTACTCCTTATCTGTTGCTGATCATCGTGCTTTGGGTTGCTGTGTAATCTCTATGCTAGGTATCCGCTCCACCAAGAGCTCGTCCTGCATTCACGCATGTCCGCCCTCCTCTCCTTCCAGTTATTCACTGCAAGCTCAAGCTAGTTTCCTCTCGGCTCACCCCTGTTCCCACCATTCTACTGACATATTCACTCCCTCTACTCTTATCACCATGCCACGACTTTGCCCGAGGATGCGCTGCAGGAGAGGCAGCTCCAGAGGGAAAGTAATGTGCAGGTCCTCCCCCTCCTCTACTGATACATCATCCTACTCTTCGGATTTTGGCCCTGTTCACTTTCCAGTTTCCAGAAGGGGTCGTGGAAGGGTTTGGGATCAGTCCAATCCGACTGGGCATTTTCGCCTTTCCTCCAGAGCACACTCTAATCATGCTCGACTGCAATTTCCCTACACTCTCGATAATAACCCCCTCTTAGCCACTATTACCATCGCTCTCCGGGAAGCTTATTCAAGTCACGTTCCCTCAGATCAAGTCTTGGCTACTCCTGCAGTAGCACCAGAGTCTACAGTGGACACAGTGTACAGTGCTTCTCCGAAGAATATCCAACAAAGTGTTAACCCTGAGATGGATATTGATATGGGTCTGCAAGAAGGCTCCAGTGATCCAAATGAAGGTGGCTTAGCAAGCAAGGAAGGCCCCCCTCCTGAAGATGTCGATCCCTACAAATTTTCCTACCTCATAATAGAAGAAGAGCCTCCACCTACTCACGAAGACTAATTAGGTTTGCGTTCTTGGGTTTTTGGTTACTATTGGCATGAAGAAGTTCACTTCTGGTTTGGTGTTCCTGCTTTACAGTTTCCCAGCTTACACTCTTTTGTTAAACTGTCAGTTTCCCCTGCGTGGGCGGGATAATCCAGTCTATGATTTTACTTTTTGGTACTGGTCTCAGAATTTCGAACTGTCTATTTTGATTTCTATCATGGGACGGAACTGTAAGATCCCAGGCACTCTGGTAAAGTCTAAAATGGTTACTTTGTCTAAGTATGTTTACAATCCAGTCATAGAAGTCAATTATCTCTTTGAGACAGACAAGGTCACATTTTTCATAGTTCTCTTGGTCAGATTCTAGCAGGTTATGTTTTATCAGTCAATGACCATAATAGTAATGTAATAATGTCGCAACAATGGGCTGGAACTTTTGAGGCCACAGCCTCTCTGTAATTTTATTTTGTATCAATATAGAAGTAGACCTATTTAGAAAAAAAAAAAGAGGGAATTTCTTGTTAATAGGTAAGAGGGGGAAACATTAACTATTAATATACCATCCTTCAGATGAAATGAAATTAGGAAGGAAATCCTAGTTTTCATATGTTAATTCTTTGAAATTTGAATGTCAGTTCAAATCAATAGATAAACAAAGTGAAATAGATAATTGTACAATAATGCCAAACTATAATGGCGAATGAATGACATAACATGATAAGAAATAATTTGTCTTTAAGGTGAATTTAGTGTTAACACTATAAATATAAAGAAAAAAAATTTGTCAAAATGGAGATGTTACAAAGGAGAAGGTCAAGATTGAGCTATTAGTTCTCAAATCACAGCAAAGAAGCTTCGTATGCATTGTAGGTGTGATGGACGCTTCATTAAGCATTGTTTCTAGTAAATCTTCCTTACCAAAAATCATTTATATAGAGATGTTGCAGAAGCTCTACATCATGAATTCTATGGTGCAAGTGATAGATGAAGATAATATAGAGAGCATTAAACTTCAAGAGTAGTTAATTGCCATGAAGGAGGAGAAGCAATTTCTTCTTCAAAAGATTCATGAGATGGAGAATCGACTCCATATTGCAAATGAAAACCTAGCAAGAATGCATGAGATGGAGACTCAACTCCATGATGCAAAGGAAACACTAGCAAAGTATGTGCATGAACAAGAGGTATGAAATTCAAGTTTATCTTCCAATTCCTCTCAAGATAATTTTTTTGGTATTTTTGAATGACATAATAGAGGAATAGGGTCTAAATTATTTATGAGAAAGGGATATGAATGTAAAGGGTTAGGAAAGCATGCACACGACATAGTTGAGCCAGTTATTGTTGAGGAAAGGGATAATTATTTGGGTCTTTGTTATGAACAACATGATGGATAATGCTCCAAGGCCATGAAGGCACATCAAGGTATTCCAAAAATGACTTTCATTTCATTTTCATTACCTCAAGCTTGTGAATATTGTGTCTTTACAATGAATTTGCAAGAAGATTCTCAAAAGCATGCAGCTAATGAGAATGGTGAACAAGAGGACGTTGAAATCTCTAATGTCATTGAATGCATTTTTGGTATTCTGAAGAGAGTTACTATCTCATCAAATTCACCTCCTCAAGAAGGTGAAAAAGCTTAATGTTAAAGGTATAAATGTAACATACCCCGATGACCTCACAGGAAAATGCATGGAGTTAGAAATTGTTTTCAACATTTACGAATGTGTAACCTTATAAATTAATTTCTGTATTTCTGCATTAACCATTTAGATACCCATCATCATCACTTAGATGAATATTTAGAAAAAATCATAGTGAGTTAAAAAACAATTAATTTTCCTTGTTGTAGCATATTAACTTAGATTTCCTACTATAACTATGCATCGATCCCATGATCATTTTAACTCAATTAGTAAATCACCTAATTGATAATATAAACATCAAATCATGAAATAAATTAACATCATGAACATGACACGATGAACAATCACATCATTAGACACCGATATACCCTGGAAACCCCGTAGGGTGAAAACTAGCAAACATTTAATTTTATTATTAAACGCTCCTGAGAGTTGTCACCCCTCACTTAATGGTTATAAGGGAGTCCATCCCTTGACCATTGTCATAAAAATTACATAGAAAAATAATCTTAAATGAAACATAACTAGCTATAAGCTATTACAATCATCATGATACCATTTACCCACAAATCCTCAATCTCTGTCTTTGTAGTCAGACTGCTTCCTTCAGTGGGTCATCCTATAATTGGAACTAGTAAACCTACATGGACTAACAACTCTTTATCTTCCGCAATGTTAAACTTGAAAAATCATTTTCTCAAGTCATACTTCTTTCGTGCCATTGTTGTCATCAGCACACCTGATATCATGATTAGATCAAATATTAATAATCCAATAATCAATCTCTATTTGTGACACTTCAAAAAATATTTCTATGCATGTATAAAACATAACCAAGTGGACATGAAATGCCTTCTTTAGCATCATTTCACATGCATTAGTAGCAAATAAATCACTATCAAGCATCATATTTCTAGCAACCCCTAACAAAATCTCACATGCACTTTCATATTACTTCCAAAGGAAAATATAATGTACTATATAATAATATTGTGCATGAAAATGCATAACAAGCTTGCAAGATAACTATCCCAACAAACAGTTTCCTTTTTGTCTACTCTTATGTTTTCTTTTCCAGAGGAATTAACACAATATATTCTATACTCATGCATATGACTGCATGTTCCTTTCCAAAGACCTATTTTCCACAGAAGAGCTATTCACATTGGCTATACTTATAACAATGTAAGCTTTATTTCAAACAAATTTAACATACTAACTATAATTTTGTGCATGCAATAGACTTTTTATTATTGCATGTAAAACATATATTTCTTTCCAAAAGAAAATAAATAAACATTTCATGGAAAAAAATAAACACATTTCTTTTCCAAGCGGTTAAACACATACCGTTTATAATCTCATGCATGCAAGGGGACATTTCCATCTCATCTGAAATATATAACCCAATTACTATGCATAATATTCTCAAAATAAAGCTAATACCATAGCTAATCCCTTTAGGTTTGCAAGATACATATTATTTTTCCCAAAAGAAGGTTAACACAATAACTATTATGTGATTGCATCTCCCTTTTATTTAAAAATCTAATGCCCAAAACTATACTTTTCCCATGCATGCAAGCATATATTTTTTTCTAAATAATCTTAGCAATTAAAGCATATGATTACTAGTTTTCCTCTCCAAGAATCTATTCCAATGATGTATACAAGGATATATTTTTCTCTTCTATTCTTTTTGAAGAGATCAAACAAAATAATTTCTTCCTTGCATACAAATATATGTATTTATTTTCCAAGTATTTTTAACACTTTAATTATTAGTTTTCCAAAATATAGATAACTCAATAACTAGTATTCATGAAATAGATAATATTTTCTTATCATTTCACATATTAGAGAGATTTGCATTATTTCCTTTAGAAATAACATGAATAACAAATCCTTCTAAAAAAACATAAGCAATTGCCCTTTACGCAATTTTTTTATGTGAGCTACCCCTCACATAAGTTATTTATATTTTTTTACATGACTCAAACTCCTCGTGCATGTAAAATCACATAATAATTTCTAGTTGATCAAATATACTAGATATTATTCATGTGCACCTAAGCACATACTATCTTCAAGAGTAAAATATTTCTCTTTAAAATTTTTAATGCATATACTTGGTAGTTATATAAATTAATTCGTTGTAAATAATCATCAACATAATTATTATGTCTTATGTACATAAACAATTATTCTTCTCTCATTGAAAAATGAATTGGAAGCACTATGTTTTACTTTGTTTTTCTTGTTTTAATCATCGAATTTGGACATGTATTGTGAACAGATGGAAACTAATTTCAGAAGAAAAAAAAGAGGTTTTTGTTCGGAATAGACTTAATAAGAATAACCTCTCTCATTTTTGTCACAGGTGTCCTGGTTTTTAACATTTGAATGAATATTTAATGACCATTTTTGCAGATTGAAATATTTAATAATTTTTTGTTTTTGTCATCAAATTTAAACACAGTTTCCAAAAAAATGGAAACTATTTTTGGAAAAAAAAGAGAGGTTTTTTTTATAATGGTCTCATTAAAAATAACCTCTCTCGATTTTTACGCAGGTGTTATGGTTTGGAAGATTCCAATGAATCTTTGGAGCTCATGTTTCCAGATTTAAATAATAATTAATCCCCTGTTATTTTACATCCATTTAGGACATGGTTTTCAAGACATGGGAAAGGAAATTTTAAAATATAAAAGAGGATTTTGGTTATAACAGCCAATGTTACAAAAACCTCTTTCACTTTTTTCATATCTACTTCAATTTGGGAGATACAAAGTCATATTTAGACCCTATTTTCTAATAACTCATGCAACTCACAGAATTATTTAGCCATGAAAATATTTTATCAATTCACAACACATGAATTATTCTCATAATCGAATGAATAAGACACTTATTCCTCTATGAACAAAATTGTATAGAGTTTTACTAAATAATTAATCTTAATTCTTTATCACATGAAATTTTTCTTGCAAATAAATTCATTCATTATATCATCATGGCCCATATGCAAACAAAAAGATTTTCAAAGAATATAATTACTTATCTCTTGATGCATTCTTGGAATACTCTCTTCCTTTTCCTTGGCTCCATTCTCCATGTATTATCCCATTCCCCTCTTCTATTTCTCTCATAAGCTTATAATCCATAGAATTAATAAAATGGAATTTCTTTTATAAATCATAAAAGAATTCCAGCTTTTCTAAATCATAAAAGCATTCCAGATTTTCTAAATCATAAAAGTATTCCATAAAGCCTCCATAAATATGGTTTTTCCTAAATCAGAAAAGCACTCCATAAATCTCTCATGCTTTTATTTTTAAAGGTAGATTTTCTTTTTCCTTATGAGAAAAATATCACTTATCCATACGTTTTCCAAAACTATTGCTCATTATTTCTAAAACTCATAAAATATACCAACTTGGAAATATAATTTAATTATTCATGTAATATCAATATAAAAATAGACAATATTTAATTATTTAAAGACCCTCATTTTACAAGAGTTTTTATGGTGGCTTAAGCCGGGGAAATCAGAAACTCCCCCCCTAAAGAGAACATTGTCCTCGATGTTTTTCTCTTGTTGGAACATTAAGCTTTAGTTTTCATTACCAATTTTTTTTAGGCAATGAAAAGAATACTTAAATCATAAAAATTCGACGAAAAACTCAAGGTGAACTTAGCCCTTAATCATCAAAAGGATAAGAAAAACTCTATCAAGTGCATGTTGTATTTTATTTAGGAGTTACACTAGTCTTTCTCTCCCACTAACATTTTTTCAAACTACTATCTTTCTCTCCCACAATAATTTCAAACAAATTCAAACTCATGGTATTTATCTCCAACCATTTCATTTGAAAATTACCATCTTTCTCTCCCACAGTAATTTCATTCAAATTCAAACTCATGGCATTAATCTCCAGCCATTTTCCTCTAGCGTGTTAGGAATTTAAAGTTAAATAACTCATTATTTTATCTAACATGAGTTATTTCAATCACTTATATATTTCAATTTATTTCCTCTACGCATGGATATAGATAATTCATTTATGACATGTTCATTTTCTCATAAAAACACAACCTATTTCATCAAAAATTTTGCTAAGATTATTTAATATATCATCCTTTTAAAACTATAACATATGAAAGAACTTTGAGTCATGCAATTTACAGTCTATTCTAACATCCAACATATTTAGAGAATTTTAAAATCAGTAACAAAACATAGAAATAATTTCATCTAACCATACTTAATTTCTGGGAGTTATTGAGGAACTGAACATATTCCACCCAACCGTGAACTATCTCCAATAGTTACCCAACGATTTAAGATATACATGCCACTAGAATCAACAACCTCATTGATTCCTTGGTGATTTCTTCCCAACAGATTTTTAGCAACATCTTGCATTAAAGTCTGCCAACCTTTTTGCCTAGGCCTTTTTGTTTTATATTTTCGAAAAAGATACTCTTCTTTTTCTTTAAAGCATGCCTTTTTCTCCTGCTATGATTTATTTTACCCCACTTGGTATTTATCTCCAACTAAGTCATTAACATAATATTTCTCTCCCATTATGTTAATATTTTCCTCTTTATTATTTTCTCCTAGGGATTTTTAAGAGACTTTTAGGGAAGGTCCAAGTTGAACTTAACCACCAATAGCTTTTCATAAGTTGGCAAGAAGTCTTCTAAAAATCTAGAGTTATTTCCTAAATAACCCAACCAAAGTATTCATTAACTCAATAATAAAATAAAATATTACCTCATTACATCAATCCCATCATATCTTCCATAGCCATTGAATCCAATACAAATTCAATGTCTAAAAGCAGTCAATGTCTAAAATCCATTGTAATTTACATAATTGTCCATTTTCATATTATCATTAAGGCAAAGGAACATTTATGTACACCATACATCTATACTTGACCCTCAACATGGGTCCCACAGTTTGTCAAAGTACATTGACAAAAAATCATCACATGTAATATAGGTGGTATACATTCCAAATTTCCACATAATAATAATCATGTAACTTAGAAAAAATACATTAACATATCTTGCATACCATAGAATTATGCTTTATTTAAGGTCCCACCCTAGCAACCATCAATATTGTAGAGAACTAATAGTCCCATTGAACACTAGGACAAAAAATGTGATTTTTTTCTTTCCTTACCATTAGTGTGCAGCCATGTAAGCAACAACCATTTAGGAATTTTGGGAAAATAATTTGCAATCATGTAATCTACAACTGCTGCAGACTTTTATGAAATAGTGTGCAAGCATGCAATCTACGACCAATTCGACATTCCAAAAAAAAGTTTGCAAGCATACAATCTACATCCATCTTGGAATTATAAAAACAATTTTCAAGCATGCACTCTATGGTCAATGAGACATTCTACAAAATAGTTGGCAAGCATACAGTCTACTGCCATTGGGGGAATAGTTACCGGTCATGAAATTGTAATATCCCTCACATAAGCCACCATAAAAACTCTCATAAAATGAGGGTTATTAAATAATTAAATATTATTAATTATTATATTGATATTAAATGAAGAATATTCTTGTAATTGTTGATTATAAGAATATTGGAAGAATTATTTCTTAATTATTTTATTTATAATAATTTATATTCTTCCATGGAAACAAATTATATTTCCAAGTTGGTATATTTTATGAGTTTTAGAAATAATGAGTAATAGATTTGGAAAAAGTATGGATAAGTGATATTTTTCTCATAAGGAAAAAGAAAATCTACCTTTAAAAATAAAAGCATGAGGGATTTATGGAATGCTTTTCTGATTTAGGAAAAATCAGATTTATGGAGACTTTATGGATTGCTTTTGTGATTTAGAAAAGCTGGAATGCTTTTATGATTTAGAAAATATGGAATTATTTTATGATTTAGAAAAAGCTGGAATAATTTTAGGATTTAGAAAAGCTTGAATGCTTTTATGAATTAGAAAATATGGAATTATTTTATGATTTAGAAAAAAGTTGGAATAATTTTATGATTTATAGAATCTATTCCATTTTAATTAATTCTATTTTTTATTATAATCCCATGAGAGAAATAGAGGAGGAAAAAAAAAATGGGAAAATACATGGAGAATGGAGCCAAGGAAGAGGAAGAGAGTATTTCAAGCATGCATCAAGAGATGAGTAACCATATTCTTTGAAAATATATTTGTTTGCATATGGACCATGATTATATAATCATTGAATTTATTTGCAATAAAAATTTCAGTGTATTAAAAGCTAGATCTACATTTATTTATGCATTATTTTGATAAAACCCCAGGGGGATCTTGTTTAGAAGGCTGAGTAGTTCCAGATCTGGTATGGATCTGATGTTTCAGCCATATATCAGTTGTAGATATGAATATTTACCTACAGCAGCTGAAGCTCCTCATATAAAATGCTGTCAAGTCTTTCTGTAGCTTTCCCAATTGTTTCTGCTATTATTTTTGAAGGATTCTTGCTCTTGCTTCAAGTAAATCCAATACTTCTACAAATGAAATTGATTATAGATCTGATTTCTTGATGCCATACTATAACATGAGTCTAATGGCTGATTTCTAGTGTCTTCCAGCAGAAACTGCGCAATTTCTAAAGGACGGTTTCTCTATTTACCAACTCTCTCCTTTAGCTGATTTTCAGCTAGTGTTGATTGTGGGAAATCTGTTAAAACCTCTAAACTCATTTATTTTTTCTGAAACTTTTCTTGAGGTCTGACACAGCCTAAAATAAGGGAACCCAGCCCCGTTCTACATTATTTTCACACTGGATTGCTTATACAATGTCCTCCTTGAGCCTATTGCAGATTTTCCTGAGAGTGGAATTTAGCGCTTCTTCCTTGGTTGGTTTTTACTTCTCTTTTGGATCCATTGTTTAGATCTATAGATCTAAGGTTCCTAAGAGTAGAAAAATCTAAGAGGATTGTGTCATTCCCACACTTGCTGTGTTTCACCATTCTTCTATAGACAGAGTCTGGAACGGGCCAGGAAGCCTCTGGATTTCACCCTTCCTTGTGAAGATGATGCATCTAGTAAATGCCCTGCCAGTCTATCTCTGGTTTAGATCTATTGGTGTAATTCCATATTGTTGTGATTCCATAGTGGAATATCTTAGGATATTCACTACTGAGCCTATTTTTTCCCATTTGGAACATTACATACTTGTATGCAAGGAAATAATTATTGTGTTAAAACTCTTCAAAATGAATAGAAGAGAAAAATATATCCTTGTATGCATTATTGGATTATATTCTTGGAGAGGAAAAAGGGTAACCACATGCTTTATTATGTAAGATTATTTAGAGAAACATATATGCTTTTATGCATAGAAAAAATATAGTTTTGGGTATTAGATTTCTAGAGAAAACGAAGATGAAATCACATAATATTTATTGTGTTAGCCCTCTTTTGGGCAAAATAATATGTATTTTTCCAACCTAAAGGGATTAGCTATGGTATTAACTTTATCTTGGGAGAATATTATGCATAGTTATTGGTTATATCTTTTGGATGAGAGGGAAATGTCACTTTGCATGCATGAAATGATAAGTGGTATGCGTTTGAACCTTGGAAAATAAATGTGTTTATTTTTCCATGAAATATTTATTTGGTTTCTTTTGGAAAGAAATATATGTTTTACAGGCAGGAAGAACACGATATGTTATTGCATGCACAAAACTATAACTTGTATGTTAACTTTGTTTGAAATAGAGTTGGCATTGTTATACATAGTAACCATTATGAATAGATCTTGGGTGGAAAATATGTTTTTGGAAAAGAACATGTATTCACATGCGTAAGTATAACATATATTGCATTAATCCATATTGAAAAGAAAACATACGAGTAGGCAAAAAGAGAAATTGCTTGTTGGGATAGTTATCTTGAAAATATTGTTATGCATTTGCATGCACAGTATTATTATATAGTATGTTAGATTTCTTTTGGAAATAATAGGAAAGTGCATGCAATATTTCCTTAGTGTTTGGTGGAAAGATGATGCTAGATAGTGATATATTTGTTACTAATGCATGTGAAATGATGTTAAATAAGGAAAATAATGTCAATGTGGTTATGTTTTATACATGCATATAAATATTTGTTGAAGTATCACAAATAGAGATTGATTATTGGTTTATTAATATTTTATCTAATCATGATATCAAGTGTGCTGACGACAGCAATGGCAGGAAAGAAGGATGACTTGAGAAAAAGGAAATTTCAAGTTTAACATTGTGGAAGATAAAGAGTTGTTAGTCCATGCAGGTTTAGTAGTTCCAATTGCACAATGATCCCCTGAAGGAAGCAATCTGACTACAAAGACAAAGATTGATGATTCGTGGGTAAATGGTATCATGATGATTGTAATAGCTTATAGCTAGTTATGTTTCGTTTAAGATTATTTTTATATGTAAATTTTATGACAATGGTCAAGGGATGGACTCCCTTATAACCATTGAGTGAGGGTTGACAACCCTCACGAGCGTTTAATAATAAAATTAAACATTTGTTGGTTTTCACCCTACGGGGTTTCCAGGGTATATCGGTGTCTATTTATGTGATTGTTCATTGTGTCGTTTTGATGATGTTAATTTCTTTCATGATATGACGTTGATATTATCAATTAGGTGATATAAAAATTGAATTAAAATGATCATGGGATCGATGCATAGTTATAGCAGGAAATTTAAGTTAATATGCTACAAAAAGGACAATTAATGGTTGTGTAACTCACTATGATTTTTTCTAAATATTTCTCTAAGTGATGATAATGGGTATTTAGATGGTTAATGCAGAAATATATAAAGAAATTTATAAGGTTACACATTCGTAAATGTGGAAAAAATTTCCTAACTCCATGCATTTTTCCTGCGAGGTTATCGGGGTATGTTACAGAAATAAATTTCCATAAATATGCTTAAACTATTAGAGAGCTAGTAAAACCAAAAGTTATAGTATAACATGAATCATATTAATATCATCAATGGTAAAGTTTCTACCAATAAGACAACAAACAATCCCTACAGGAGCGTCTAATCAAAAAAATTGACCAAATTATGGATCCAAGTCTAAAAATAACTTTTTCCTAGAAATAACATGAGGGTTACATGATCTGAAGATATGAAAACCCCTTGATGTTAATATTAATCACATCTAAAACTTCCATAGATGAAATTATTGAAAACAACAAAATTGTGGATCTCAATTACCACTTTTTATCGAACACATGGAATGCAAACTTTCCTCTACAACTCTAAATGAAGAAAGAGAACCCAAAATTATGCTACTATGAATTTTTCGTTGAGTTTAAGTTCACTATGTGAGTTCTACTTCAATCATTGTTTATTTTTAACAACTAAGGAGTTTCGTTCATATATATATATATATATATATATTTCCAATATTCCATTGTCCTCTTCAGGATCAACCCCAACTTCCAAATGATTTAGTTATCACACCAACCATACATGTATTCATTTTTTATAGGCAGTGCATGGTAACTTTAGCCATGTTTTTCCAATTTTTGTTTCTTATACACCATAATAATTTTTCTAATATTATGCATGCAAAGGTTGGTAATTAATCTACACTATAACCGGTGAGTGTTCAGGATGGTTCATAGGTACAATAGAGGTTTTATTGTGTTTTATCCACATCCATATTCAAATTTCATGAGCACAAATTTTTGAAGAAATATTATAAATTTATACTCTTTCATGCAGTCATTAATTAGGCATCATGCATCTGATGTTAATTGTAGTATAGTACAAGTTTAATTAAAATAATACATGAGATGATGCCCACTAGCATCATACCTGTACTTCTTCTTTTCATAATGATTCCCAAAAGGCGCTAGTGTTGCAACCTTTTGCTTTGATACCATTTGTAACATACCCCGATGACCTCGCAGGAAAATGCATGGAGTTAGGAATTGTTTTCAACATTTACGAATGTGTAACCTGATAAATTAATTTTTGTATTTCTGCATTAACAATTTAAATTCCCATCATCATCACTTAGAGAAATATTTAGAAAAAATCATAGTGAGTTAAAAAACCATTAATTTTACTTGTTGTAGCATATTAACTTAAATTTCCTACTATAACTATGCATCGATCCCATGATCATTTTAACTCAATTAGTACATCACCTAATTGATAATATAAACATCACATCATGAAATAAATTAACATCACAAACATGACACAATGAACAATCACATCATTAAACGCCGATATACCCTAGAAACCCTGTAGGGTGAAAACCAGTAAACGTTTAATTTTATGATTAAACGCTCCTGAAGGTTGTCACCCCTCACTCAATGGTTATAAGGGAGTCCATCCCTTGACCTTTTTCAAAAAAAATACATAGAAAAATAATCTTAAACTAAACATATCTAGCTATAAGCTATTACAATCATCATGATACCATTTACCCACGAATCCTCAATCTCTGTCTTTGTAGTTAGACTGCTTCCTTCAGTGGGTCATCATGCAATTGGAACTAGTAAACCAGCATGGACTAACAACTCTTTATCTTCCACAATGTTAAACTTGAAAAATCCTTTTCTCAATTCATACTTCTTTCGTGCCATTGTTGTCATCAGCACACTTGATATCATGATTAGATAAAATATTAATAAACCAATAATCAATCTTTATTTGTGACACTGCAACAAATATTTCTATGCATGTATAATACATAACCAAGTTGACATGAAATGCATTCTTTAGCATCATTTCACATGCATTAGTAGCAAATAAATCACTATCAAGCATCATCTCTCTAGCAACCTGTAACAAAATCTCACATGAACTTTCATATTATTTCCAAAGGAAAGATAACATACTATATAATAATATTGTGCATGAAAATGCATAACAATCTTGTAAGATAACTATCCCAACAAGAAATTTCCTTTTTGTCTACTCTTATGTTTTCTTTTCCAAAGGGATTAACACAATAGATTCTATACTCATGCATATGATTGCATGTTCTTTTCCAACGACATCTTTTCCACACAAGAGTTATTCACATTGGCTATATTTATAACAATGCAAGATTTATTTCAAACAAAGTTAACATACTAAGTATAATTTTTTGCATGCAATAGCCTTTTTATTATTGCATGTAAAACATATATCTCTTTCTAAAAGAAACTAAAGAAATATTTCATGGGAAAAAATAAACACATTTCTTTTCCAAGGGGTTAAACACATACCGTTTATAATTTCATGCATGCAAGGGGACATTTCCATCTCATCCAAAAGATATAACCCAATAACTATGCATAATATTCTCAAAATAAAGCTTATACCATAGCTAATACCTTTAGGTTTGCAAAATACATATTATTTTTCCCAGAAGAGGGCTAACACAATAAATATTATGTGATTTCGTCTCCCTTTTCTTTACAAATATAATGCCCAAAACTATACTTTTCCCATGCATGCAAGCATATATGTTTTTCTAAATAATATTAACAATTAAAGCATATGATTACTAGTTTTCCTCTCCAAGAATATATTCCAATGTATTATGATGTATACAAGGATATATTTTTCTGTGTTATTCTTTTTGAAGAGATCTAACAAAATAATCTCTTCCTTGCATACAAATATATGTATTTATTTTCCAAGTATTTTTAACATTTTAATTATCTTTTTTTCCAAAAGATAGATAACTCAATAAATATTATGCATGAAATAGATAATATGTTCTTATCTTTTCACATATTAGAGAGATTTGTATTATTTCCTCTAGAAATAACATGAATAACAAATCCTTCTAAAAAAACATAAGAAATTGCCTTTTATGCAAAGGTTTTATGTGAGCTACCCCTCACATAAGTTATTTATATCTTTTTGCATGACTTAAACTCCTCATGCATGTAAAATCACATAACAATTTCTAGTAGATCAAATATACTAGATATTATTCATGTTCACCTAAGCACATCCTCTCTTCAAAAGTAAAATATTTCTCTTTAAAATTTTTAATGCATATACTTGTTAATTATATAAATTAATTCCTTTTAAATAATCTTCAACATAATTATTATGTCTTATGTACATAAAAAATTATTCTTCTCTCATTGAAAAATGAATTGCAAGCGCTATGTTTTACTTT
The DNA here is from genome assembly GCA_034641835.2 of Pinus albicaulis. NCBI lineage: Eukaryota > Viridiplantae > Streptophyta > Pinopsida > Pinales > Pinaceae > Pinus > Pinus albicaulis. Next base: position 155,368 of record JAXQQM020090754.1, on the reverse strand, counting down.
GTTTTTCATGTTTTAATCATATAATTTGGACGTGTATTGTGAACATATGGAAACTAATTTCAAAAAAAAAAAAAAAAAAAAGAGAAAGGGAGGTTTTTATTTGGACTAGACTTAATAAGAATAACCTCTCTCATGTTTGTTATAGATGTCATGGTTTTTAAGATTTGAATGAATCTTTAATGCCCATTTTTGCAGATTTAAATATTTAATAATTTCTTGTTTTTGTTGTCAAATTTAGACATGGTTTCCAACAAACTGGAAACAATTTTTGGAAAACAAAAAGAGGTTTTTTTTTATAATGGGCTCATTAAAAATAAACTCTCTCGGTTTTTACGCTAGTGTTACGGTTTGGAATATTAAAATGAATATTTGGAGCTCATGTTTCCATATTTAAATAATAATTAATTCCCTATTATTTTACATCCATTTAAGACACGGTTTTCGAGAGATTGGAAAGCAATTTTTAAAATATAAAAGAGGCTTTTGGTAATAACATCCTCTGTTACAAAAACCTCTTTCACTTTTTTCATATCTATTTCATTTTGGGAGATACAAAGTCATATTTAGACCTTATTTTCTAAAAACTCATGCAATTCACAGAATTATTTAGCCATGAAAATATTTTATCAATTCACAACATATGAATTATTCTCATAATTCAATGAATAAGACACTTATTCCTCTATGAAAAAAATTGTATATAGTTTCATTAAATAATTAATCTTAATTCTTTATCACATGAAATTTTTCTTGCAAATAAATTCATTCATTATATCATCATGGCCCATATGCAAACAAAACGATTTTCACAATATCATTACTTATCTCTTGATACATGCTTGGAATACTCTCTTCCTCTTCCTTGGCTCCATTATCCATGTATTCTCCCATTCCCCTCTTCTATTTCTCTCATAGGCTTATAATACATAGAATTAATAAAATGGAATTGCTTTTATAAATCATAAAAGAATTCTAGCTTTTCTAAATCATAAAAGCATTCCAGCTTTTCTAAATCATAAAATCATTGCATAAAGCCTCCATAAATATGATTTTTCCTAAATCATAAAAGCACTCCATAAATCTCTGATGCTTTTATTTTTAAAGGTAGATTTTCTTTTTCCTTATGAGAAAAATATCGCTTATCCATACTTTTTTCAAAATTATTACTCATTATTTCTAAATGTCATAAAATATACCAACATGGAAATATAATTTATTTCCACATAAGAATATAAATTCTTATAAATAAAATAATTAAGAAATAATTCTTCCAATATTGTTATAATCAACAATTACAAGAATATTATTCATGTAATATCAATATAAAAATAAATAATATTTAATTATTTAAGAACCCTCATTTTACAAGAGTTATTAGGGTGGCTTAAGCTGGGGATATTACAAACTCCCCCCCCTAAATAGAACATCGTCCTCGATGTTTTTCTCTTGTTGGAACATTAAGCTTTATTTTTTATTACCAATTTTTTTTAGGCAATGAAAAGAATACTTAAATCATAAAAATTTCACCAAAAACTCAAGGTGAAATTAGCCCTTTAATCATAAAAATGATAAGAAAAACTCTATCAAGTGCATGTTGTATTTTATTTATGAGTCACACTAGTCTTTCTCTCCCACTAACATTTTTGCAAATTACTATCTTTCTCTCCCACAATAATTTCAATCAACTTCAAACTCATGGTATTTATCTCCAACCATTTCATTTTCAAATTAATGTATTTCTCTCCCACAGTAATTTCATTCAAATTCAAACTCATGGCATTAATCTCCAGCCATTTTTCTCTAGTGTGTTAGGAATTTAAAGTTCAATAACTCATTATTTTATATAACATGATTTATTTCAATTGCTTATATATTTCAATTTATTTCCTCTATGCATGGATATAGCTAAGTCATTTATGACATGTTCATTTGCTCATAAAAACACAACCTATTTCATCGAAATTGTTGCTAAGATAGTTTAATATATCATCCTTGTAAAACTATAACATATGCAAGAACTTTAAGTCATGCAATTTACAGTCTATTCTAACATCCAACATATTTAGACAATTTTAAAATCAATAACAAAACATAGACATAATTTCATCTAGCCATACTTAATTTCTGGGTGTTATTCACGAAACGAGCATATTCCACCCAATCATGAACTATCTCCAATAGTTACCCAACGATTTAAGATCTACTTGCCACTAGAATCAACAACCTCTTTGATTCCTTGGTGCTTTCTTCCCAGCAGATTTTTAGCAACGTCCTGCTTTAAGCTCTGCCAACCTTTTTGCCTAGGCCTTCTTGTTTTATATTTTTGAAAAAGATACTCTTATTTTTCTTTAAAGCATGTATTTTTCTCCTGCTATGCTTTATTTTACCCCACTTGGTATTTATCTCCAACTAAGTCATTAACATAATATTTCTCTCCCATTATGCTAATATTTTCCTCTTTATTATTTTCTCCTAGGGATTTTTAGGATACTTTTAGGGAAGATCCAAGTTGAACTTAACCACCAATAGCTTTTCATAAGATGGAAATAAGTCTTCTAAAAATCTAGAGTTATTTCTTGAATAACCCAACCAAAGTATTCATTAACTCAATACTAAAATAAAATATTACCTCATTACATCAATCCCATCATATCTTCCATAGCCATTGAATCCAATAAAAATTCAATGTCTAAAAGCAGCCAATGTCTAAAAATCCACTATAATTTACATAATTTTCCATTTGCATATTATCATTAATTCAAAGGAACATTTATGTACATCATACATCTATACTTGACCCTCAACATGGGTCCCACAATTTGTCAAAGTACATTGACAAAAATTCATCACATGTAATATAGGTGGTATACATTCCAAATTCCCACATAATAATAATCATGTAACTTAGAAAAAATACGTTAACATATCTTGCATACCATAGAATTATACTTTATTTAAGGTCTCACCCTAGCAACCATAAATATTGTAGAGAATTAACAGTCCCATTGAACACTAGGACAAAAAATGTGATTTTTTTATTTCCTTACCATTAGCGTGCAGCCATGTAAGCAACAACCATTGAGGAATTTTGGGAAAATAATTTGCAATCATGTAATCTACAACTATTGCGGACTTTTATTGTATAGTGTGCAAGCATGCAATCTACGACCAATTCGACATTCGAACAAAAATTTTGCAAGCATACAATATACATCCATCTGGGAATTATGAAAACAATTTTTAAGCATGCAATCTATGGTCAATGAGACATTATACCAAATAGTTGGCAGGCATACAGTCTATTGCCATTGGGGGACTAGTTAGCAGTCATGAAATAAATTTCCATAAATATGTTTAAACTATTAGAGATATAGTAAAACCAAAATTTATAGTATAACATGAATCATATTAATATCATCAATAGTAAAATTTCTGCCAATAAGACAACCAACAATCCCTACAGGAGCGTCTAATCAAAAAAATTGACCAAATTATGGATCCAAGTCTAAAAATAAAATTTTCCTAGAATTAACATGAGGGTTATATGATCTCAAGATATGAAAACCCCTTGATGTTAAGATTAATCACATCCAAAACTTCCACAGATGCAATTATTTAAAACAACAAAACTGTGGATCTCAATTACAACTTTTTGTCGAACACATGGAATGCAAACTTTCCTCACAACTCTAAATGAAGAAAGAGAACCCAAAATTATGCTACTATGAATTTTTAATTGACTTTAAGTTCGCTATGTGAGTTCTACTTCATTCATTGCTTATTTTTAACAACTAACGAGTTTCGTTCAAATATATATATATTTCCAATATTCCATTTCTTCAGGATCAACCCCAACTTAAAAATTATTTAGTTATCACACCAACCATACATGTATTCATTTTTTATAGGGAGTGAATGGTAACTTTAGCCATGTTTTTCGACTTTTTTTTTCTTATGCACCATAATCATTTTTCTAATATTATGAATGCAAAGGTTTTTAATTAATCTACACTATAACCGATGAGTGTTCAGGATGGTTCATAGGTACAATAGAGGTTTTTTTGTGTTTTATCCACATCCATATTCAAATTTTATGAGCACAACTTTTGAAGAAACATTATAAATTTTTACTCTTTCATGTGGTCATTAATTAGGCATCATGCATTTGATGTTAATTGTAGTATAGTACAAGTTTAATTAAAATCATACATGAGATGATGACCACTAGCATCATACCTCTACTTCTTCTTTTCATAATTATTCCCAAAAGGCGCCAATGTTGCAACCTTTTGCTCTGATAGAATTTGTAACATACCCTGATGACCTCATAGGAAAATGCATGGAGTTAGGAATTGTTTTCAACATTTACGAATGTGTAGCCTTATAAATTAATTTATGTATTTTTCAATAGCCATTTAAATACCCATCATCATCACTTAGAGAAATATTTAGAAAAAAATGATAGTGAGTTAGACAACCATTAATTTTCCTTGTTGTAGCATATTAACTTAAATTTCCTACTATAACTATGCATCGATCCCATGATCATTTTAACTCAATTAGTACATCACCTAATTGATAATATAAACATCACATCATTAAATAAATTAACATCACGAACATGACACAATGAACAATCACATCATTAGACACTGATATACCCTAGAAACCCCGTAGGGTGAAAACCAACAAACGTTTAATTTTATTATTAAACGCTCTTGAGGGTTGTCACCCCTCACTGAATGGTTATAAGGGAGTCCATCCCTTGACCATTGTAATAAAAATTACATAGAAAAATAATATTAAATGAAACATAACTAGCTATAAGCTATTACAATCATCATGATACCATTTAGCCACGAATCCTCAATCTCTGTCTTTGTAGTCAGACTGCTTCCTTCAGTGGGTCATCGTGGAATTGAAACTAGTAAACCTACATGGACTAACAACTCTTTATCTTCCACAATGTTAAACTTGAAAAATCATTTTCTCAAGTCTTACTTCTTTCATGCCATTGTTTTCATCAGCACACTTGATATCATGATTAGATAAAATGTTAATAAACCAATAATTAATCTCTATTTGTGACACTTCAACAAATATTTCTATGCATGTATAAAACATAACCAGGTTGACATGAAATTCCTTCTTTAGCATCATTTCACGTGCATTAGTAGCAAATAAATCACTATCAAGCATCATCTTTCTAGCAACCCCTAACAAAATCTCGCATGCACTTTCATATTATTTCCAAAGGAAATATAACATACTATATAATAATATTGTGCATGAAAATGCATAACAAGCTTGCAAGATAACTATCCCAACAAGAAATTTCCTTTTTATCTACTTTTATGTTTTCTTTTCCGAAGGGATTAACACAATATATTCTATACTCATGCATATGATTGCATGTTCTTTTCCAAAGACATCTTTTCCACACAAGAGCTATTCACATTAGCTATACTATAACAATGCAAGCTTTATTTCAAACAAAGTTAACATACTAAATATATTTTTTTGCATGCAATAGCCTTTTTATTATTTCATGTAAAACATATATTTATTTCCAAAAGAAACTAAATAAATATTTCATGGAAAAAAATAAACACATTTCTTTTCCAAGGGGTTAAACACATACCGTTTATAATTTCATGCATGCAAGGGGACATTTCCATCTCATCTGAAAGATATAACCCAATAACTAGGCATAATATTCTCAAAATAAAGCTAATACAATAGCTAATCCCTTTAGGTTTGCAAAATACATACTATTTTTCCCAAAAGAAGGCTAACATAATAAATATTATGTGATTGCATCTTCCTTTTCTTTACAAATCTAATGCCCAGAACTATAACTTTCCAATGCATGCAAGCATATATGTTTTTCTAAATAATCTTAGCAATTAAAGCATATGATTACTAGTTTTCCTCTCCAAGAATCTATTCCAATGATACATACAAGGATATATTTTTCTCTTCTACTCTTTTTGAAGAGATCTAACAAAATAATTTCTTCCTTGCATACAAATATATGTATTTATTATCCAAGTATTTTTAACACTTTAATTATTCTTTTTCCATAAGATAGCTAACTCAATAACTATTATGCATGAAATAGTTAATATTTTCTTATCATTTCACATATTAGAGAGATTTGTATTATTTCCTCTAGAGATAACATGAATAACAAAGCCTTCTAAAAAAACATAAGCAATTGCCTTTTATGCAAAGGTTTTATGTGAGCTACCCCTCACATAAGTTATTTATATATTTTTACATGACTCAAACTCCTCATGCATGTAAAATCACATAATAATTTCTATTAGATCTAATATACTAGATATTATTCATGTGCATCTAAGCACATACTCTCTTCAAGAGTAAAATATTTATCTTTAAAAGTTTTAATGCATATACTTGGTAATTATATAAATTAATTCCTTGTAAATAATCATCAACATAATTATTATGTCTTATGTATATAAACAAATATTCTTCTCTCATTGAAAAATGAAATGGAAGCTCTATGTTTTACTTTGTTTTTCCTGTTTTAATCATCTAATTTGGACCTGTATTGTGAACATATGGAAACTAATTTCAGAAACCAAAAAGAGGTTTTTTTTTGGAATTGACTTCATAAGAATAATATCTCTCATTTTTTTCACAGGTGTCATGGATTTTAATATTTGAAAGAATCTTTAATGCCCTTTTCTGCAAATTTAAATATTTAATAATTTCCTGTTTTTCTCGTCAAATTTAGACATGGTTTCCAACAAAATGGAAACGATTTTTGGAACACCAAAAGAGGTTTTTGTTCATAATGGTCTCATTACAAATAACCTCTCTCGGTTTTTATGCAGGTGTTACGGTTTGGAAGATTAAAATGAATCTTTGGAGCTCATGTTTCCAGATTTAAATAATAATTAATTCCCTGTTATTTTGCATCCATTTAAGACACGGTTTTTGAGACATTGGAAAGAAATTTTTAAAATATAAAAGAGGCTTTTGGTCATACCATCATCTATTACAAAAACCTTTTTCACTTTTTTCATATCTATTTCTGTTTGGGAGATACAAAGTCATATTTAGTCCCTATTTTCTAATAACTCATGCAATTCACAAAATTATTTAGCCATGAAAATCTTTTATCAATTCACAAAACATGAATTATTCTCATAATTCAATGAATAAGACACTTATTCATCTATGAAAAAAATTGTATAGAGTTTTACTAAATAATTAATCTTAATTCTTTATCACATGAAATTTTTCTTGCAAATAAATTCATTCATTATATTATCATGGCCCATATGCAAACAAAAGGATTTTCAAAGAATATGATTACTTATCTCCTGATGCATGCTTGGAATACTCTCTTCCTCTTCCTTGGCTCCATTCTCCATGTATTCTCCCATTCTCCTCTTCTATTTGTCTCATAGGCTTATAATCCATAGAATTAATAAAATGGAATAGCCTTTATAAATCATAAAAGAATTCCAGCTTTTCTAAATCATAAAATCATTCCAGTTTTTCTAAATCATAAAAGAATTCCATAAAGCCTCCATAAATTTGATTTTTCCTAAATAGAAAAAACACTCCATAAATCTCTCATGCTTTTATTTTTAAAGGTAGATTTTCTTTTTCCTTATGAGAAAAATATCACTTATCCAGACTTTTTCCAAAACTATTACTCATTATTTCTAAAATTCATAAAATATACCTACTTGGAAATATAATTTATTTCCATAGAAGAATATAAATTCTTATAAATAAAATAATTAAGAAATAATTCTTCCAATATTGTTATAATCAACAATTACAAGAATATTATTCATGTAATATCAATATAAAAATAAATAATATTTAATTACAATAAATCTGCCTTGAATCAGGTTTATTTTGATAATGATAAACATGGTAAAGCATCACATAATATTTGGATGAAGTTTGCATGTTCCTTTTGTTGTTGGAATAACCATAATGTCTCAAGATTTTGGAAGAAGATAACGATGCACAGGAAATGTTCTAAACATAGGAGACTTAAATCCAAAGGTCCATTGGAAAAGAAAAGCATGTTGAAAATAAGATGCAATTGTTTTGCACTCATTTCCATAAGCAAGTTAATCTTGTAGAAAAGTGTTGTACTTTCTACCCATCAAGTCATCCATGACATTTGAAGAACGTGGAAAGAGATCCCGACAAGAATGGAAAAGAGGATTCCATAATCGATGTGCGTTATGATGATTCGCATGATGAAGTGCATCTAAAATTGGTGCCATTGAATTATTTTGGTAAGAGATGGTTAGATTTATTATCCAATTGAGGGCTCGCATGTATTTTGATGATTGAATGAAATTATTTTCTATTGAAAGTATGTTTCATTTCTATGCCAGGAAGATGTTTAAAAGTGGAGTTTGTTGACTCACTATTATTGTAGTAAAATTTGTTCATTTAAGATCTTTAAGTACATCTACATATCAATGGGGTTCTTATACTTATGATTGTACTTGTGAGAGTGTTGAAGCATTTATACATGCATGAGTGTTTGTGTGTATTAACATCCATGAGTGATCGCCTTGTGTGGGATTGATCACTTTGTTTATCATGTATGTATGTCAACTTGAGAGTGTTGATCATTTTCACATGCATGGGTGTCAACTTGTGTTGGTCGATTGATCAAAGAGGCATGATTTTTCGACTTGTGTTTCTTTGATAAGTTTTTAAATCAAGGTAAAAGAGTAAATGCAAATGTTCACATGATGTAAATTTTTTTTCTTTGCAAGAGAAAAAGGACATGTCTTCACTTTATGTTTCTCTCATGATTTTTTCTTCCAGATTGATGGTTGTGCTTCTGACAAGATGTCGTAGGAATTTTGAAGGTCCACTATTGAGAAAGAGGCTGATGTTTACCTTTCATTCTCATATCCATGGCATGAGAAGCATGTCAAACTGGACAATGATAAAAAGAGGAACAAGATGTCAACTAATTTGAAACCAAAAAATTTGCAGCCATTGTAGACCATTTTATGTGCTGACGCCGAGAGGTGAAAGAGGTGGCGAATGCATTCTTCTAGATGTGGAATATGGAACCATAGAGGTCAAATAATGGCCATTTATTTTCTTATTATTATTGATGTTGGAACTCATTGTTTTATTTCTCTCAGGTGGGCTTAAATTGGGAAAGTTTTTTTCAAGGAGAAGCTTGCATCAAATGAAGGTTTGTGCAAATGAGGAACATGATTCTTAGTGGGAAGACAATCAGTTAGTTTTCCAAGCACCATCGTATCAATTTGGTACAGAAAAGTGTTATATCAGTTAGCAAGCAGCCAACAAGTGTTGGATTGGGTCAACAAAAAAAGCAAAACATTGGTTGAAGTGCTAATCAATTTGCAAGGTAATGCATTTCAGTGAACTCAAATGGTTTCCATGGTGATTTTTCCAAGTATAATCAAGATGATAGAACTTGGGAAATAGATGAGTATTCAACTCTCATGACATAACCAATTTTTTTATGTCCAAAAGCATGTAAGGAGAGATCATAATATTGATTAGGGGAAAAAAAATTCCAAAAAGTCAAATTGCTCAGAATTGCACCAAACCAGAACGACCAGATTTGCCCCATCACTAGGAATATGATGCAATTCATTTCACTCAAAATGAAGTCCGTATGAGTAATTTAGAGCTCATTGATTGTTGTTCAAAACATGTAAATTTTCAAAAAAAAAGGGAAAAAGGAGTCAAGAGAGGTCAACCATGGTCGAAGGCCCTCCGAACCAATGACACTATGACAAGTGTCACAACATGATTCGTCAAATTTGTTTAGAAGTGAAAATTTTTATGGATATGTCTCCTAAGGTTGTAATATGTGTATGATGTGTGTTATTCGTTTGTATTTCATTTGTTGTACCTAATTTTTTAAAAGCTAATTAAGTCACAAATTCCTCACAAAAGTCACATAAAACTTGACACATAAACCCCTTCAAAATTGGTTAACCTGCGACGATCCTAAACACATATAATTTTAACTTACGATGGAGCTAGCACAACAAAAATAGTTTTCCCATATTCAAATCAATTTGGTATGAGAGCAACAATTAAGATTATTTTAGCCAATGTTACCTAGAAGAATTATCTATTGGTTTTTGAGTTTTCGCAAGGAAAATTTTAATTTTGTGCAAGTTTATGTGTGAAGGAGAAGGCCAAGATTGAGAGATCAGCTCTAAAATCACAACAAAGAAGTTTTGTGTGCATTTCAGGTGTGATGGAAGCTTCATTAAGCATTTTTTCTAGTCAATATTTCTTAGCAAAACTCTTTGATAAAGAGATGTTGTAGAAGCTCTACATCATGAATTCTATGGTGCAAGAGATGTATTAATATAAGAGGGATATAATTACACTTCAATAGTATTTGAATGCCATGAAGGACGAGAAGAAATAACTTCTTGAAAATATGCATGAGATGCATACTCGGCTCCATATTTCAAATGAAAACCTAGCAAAGATTTATGAGATGGAGACTCAAATCCATGATGGAAAGGAAACACTATCCAAGTATGTGCATGAAAAATAGGTATGAAATTCAATTTAATCTTCTAATTCCTCTCAAGATGAATGTTTTGGTGTTTTTGAAATACATAGTAGAGGAATAAGGTCCAAATTATCTATGAAAATGGGCTAAGAAGGTAAATGGTTAGGAACACATGCACAAGGCATAGTTGAACCAATTGTTGTTGAAGAAAGGCCTATGTATTTGGGTTTTGCTTATGGAAAGCATGATGGAGAATAATCCAAGGCCATGAAGGCACATGAAGGTGTTCCAGGAAGGAATTTAATTTCATGTTCATTTCCTCAAGCTTGTGAAGAATGTGTTTAAGAGGAATGCAAAATTTTTACAGCCACTTTGCAAGTAGATGCTCATGAGCATGAAGCTAATGAGAATGATGAACAAGAGCATGTTAAATTCATTGAATGCATTGTTGGTATTCCGAAGAGAGTCACTACCTCATCAAATTCACCTCCTTAGGAAGGCGACAGAGGTGAATGTTTGTGTGTTGAAGAATTTATACATGCATGAGTGTTTTTCTGTATGAATATGCATGAGTGATCATCTTGTGTGGGATTGATCAATTTTTTTATCATGTATGTATGTCAACTTTAGAGATTTGATCATCTGATCATGCATGGGTGTTGACTTGTGTTGGTCAATTGATCTAAGAGGCATGTTTTTTTTATTTGTGTTTGGTCGATGAGTTTTTACACCAAGATGAAAGTGTAAATGGATATGTTCACATGATATGAAATTTTTTTCTTTGAAGGAGCGCAGGGATATGTTGTCAAGTTATGTTTCTTACATGATGTGTTTTTCAGATTGATAGTTGTGATTGTCACAAGATGTCGCAGGATTTTTGAAGGTCCACTGTTGAGAAACAGGTTCATGTTTAGCCTTCATTTTCAAATCCATGGCATGAGCAGCATGTTGAACTGGAGGATGATGGAAAGAGGGAAAGTATGTCAAAAAATTTGTAACCAAAATGTTTGCAGTCATTGTAGAACATTTTGTGTTGACGCCAAGAAGCGAAATAGGTGGCGAATGCATTCTTCCAGATCTGGAATTTGGAACCATGGAGGTAAAATAATGGCCATGATTTTACTATTATTTTGGATTTTGGAACTCATTGTTTCATTTTCCTTAAATGTGTTTAACTTGGGAAAGGGGTTTTCAAGGAGAATCTTGCATAAAATGCATGTATGTGCAAACGAGGAACATGATTCTTAGAGGGAAGGGAATGAGGTAGTTTTCCAAGAACCAAGGGATCAATTTGGAACGTAAAAGTGTTATATGAGTCAGCAAGAAACCAACATATGTTGGATTCGCTCAGCAGGAAAAGGAGAACATTTGTTGAAGCGCTAAGCCATTCGGAAGGAAATGAATTTCAGTGAACCTAAATGGTTTTCATGGAAATTTTTCCAAGTATAATCAACATGATAGAACTTGGGAAATAGAAGAGTATTCAAATATCACAAGATAACCAATTTTTGTGGCTCCAAAAGCATGTTAGTGGGAAGGAGAGATTAAAATATGGATTAGGGACAAATTTTTTCCAAAGAATCAAATTTCTAAGAATTTCACCAAACTAGAACGACCGAATCCAACCCATTGCCAAGAATTTGGTGCAATTTGTTTCACACAGAACGGAGTCTGTATCAGGAAGTTAGAGCTGAGTGACCATCATTCAGAACATAAAAATTCTCAAAGAAAAAAAAGGTCAAAGGAGTCAAGAAAATTCGACCATGGTGAGAGTCCCTCTGATCCAATGACAATGTGACAAATGTCATAGCAGGATTCACCAAATTTGTTTAAAAGTGAAATTGTTTTATGGATTTGGCTCCTACGGTTGAAGTTGATTTTTTTTTTTTATGTGGAAGGACAGCACAACCATAGGTTAACATATCGTGCATCTATGGGCCACCACATTCCCCTCCTAGTGTACACCCCTCTCCATGGTGAAAATCACATTTCACATTATGCAAGGCTCAATTTTAATTTACTGGTGCCCCATAGAAGCCCACTATTGTTATTGGTGGACCCCTTAAATTATTATTGTTATGTAGGCTCTAATTATCTTGTGACCCAATAGACTCCTATATATAGAAAGCAGGTCTTATCATTTGTATCATCCAAGAATTGTTCATTTATGTAATGTAAGAAGGTCCCCCCCTTGAAGTGGATACTTTTTAATTTGTTGATCTATATTTTTTTCTATATGTGATTTGGTTGCAGAAAATGAAATCAGAAAAATAATACTCATTGACTTGAAATTTGAAACTTAATGTTTTCAATTTTGGAGCTATTGTTCACTTATAGACAGAGAGGGGACCCATCCAAATATTTCACAAAGAGTGAGAAGAGATCAGGCTGACTTTAAATTTGGGGCTTATGTGTAAAGCATCAACAGACGAGGAAGGAGGCTTTAGGTATGTTGTGAGTAGGTAAATGCACTCATTCGACAACCAAAGACAATCTCAAATGCTTCTTCCAAGGAAAAGGGAGGCATGGGAGTGATCATGGGCTTCAGGTAGCTTCCGAGGAGTCGAAGAGCTTGTTTTTAGGAAGGGGCCAATGGTTAAATTTTTTCTTTGTTGCACAATTTTCTTATCCAAAAAAAAACCAATGAGATATTGTTATTTTTCTAAATAATTGAATTAATCTAAATATATTGATTAATTATTAATTTTTTATAAATTAAATTGAATTTTATTATCATTTTTCTTGTTATATTATTTTTAAAAAATTAAGAATTAGAATATATGATTACTACCATGAATGTGTACAATGTTGTATAATGTTTTCAACAAGAAACATATTTCTTGATTATGTATGATAGTCAACAAATTATATTGAATAAAAGTAGCTAGAATTCAAACAAAAATAATTACAATATATACTAAGGAAATTTTTCTAACCTTTTAAGGAATATTATAACCATAAATCCAAGTTACATTGATAACCTTTATATTTTATTTAAAATAAAAATAAAAAAATTACATTATTAGGTTTATATTACAAATGATTAGATTCTTTACATTATTCACCGAGGGAATTCTCGAGGCCAAAACCTGAAGGACCAAAGTCCTCACTCACACGACCATCACCGACTAGGATGCCTCACTTGAGCTAATAAAAGTAAATCTTACTTGAGAATAATATGTAACATATATGATTATTAGAATGCATCTTTCATATGTTAGTAAGTTAAAGAGAAACATGTAACCTCTTTTCTTTTTCTTTTTTAAAATTTAAATAGGGGGTAATTTAATGTTAAATTATATTAAAAATAATTCAACTAAAATGAAAATGAGTTTAATATAAAGTCTAACAAAATGAAAATAAAACTATTTATGATAAATTTATTTTAGAATAATTAGCTTAAATTGAATGAAATAACTACTACACTTAATTATATGTTTTCGTGCATATATATAATATAATTATTTTTTAAGTTAATTATCTATTAATGAAAAAAAGTTTGCAGTTTTTTCAAGTTTTTATTTGTCATGGGCTTGTTACAAGGGAAACCAAATTACTGGGAAAAAATAAAGAATATGATAAAAAATATATAAATTGTCCAAACAATGTCTTCATAAACATAGAGAAAACTAAAAGAACTTGATTAGCTGTAAGGGCTACACACTAAACTATGTTTACTAGCAAGCCTAAACCTATCAGAAAAGTAGACACGGATAGGTAGGGAAACCATATTCATCATGAGGCTAAGTTGAAGTAAAGATATACACCTCGATCAGATTCATGTTCCCCTAGATGCAACCACTGGAACCTTGAGAGGGAGCAATATGGGATTCAATTCATTCAAGTATCTTTCACATGTCATTTTGGTTGAGCACCATCTTGCCCAAAATCAACAAGATTTATTCCTTGGAATCATTATTAAGAAAATCTCTAACTCGTAGCATCTTCATTCTCTAATACATGTAAATAGTAACGTGTGTTTATTTTTTGTGCCCTTGTATGTCATGCGTGAGCTATCCATTCTCATATCAATTATCACACACCTTTGAACTGGGAAAACAACTTCTCTCAACTATCATATCAACTTTAGAACCTTGTATTTCCTCCTAAACCTCCATTGGGATTTGTTCTTCGAAGGTATATGTTTAGTTTTCCATGCTTAAGCGAGTTCAAGAGCTAGTAAATTTGCTACATTTTTCATTTTCATAGATGCGCTTTGTATATTTCCTTACCAAGGCTAAGGGATTAGTGGATTAACTAGATATGAATGTTGCAAGAGGGGCTACAAGATGGATATTGGTGGAATATCCAAGGCAAATAAATCATGTTTCAACTCCTAGAGACCACAAAATATTTGAGGTGGAGAGAATCACAAGGATATGAATAATGGAGAAAACAAAAGTGGTGTCAAAATGGAGTGCGAGAATATAAGAAAGGGACATAAGGCTAGCCACCACTCGGAGAAATCATGGGAAAATAGAGGGAGCATGAGTGAAAATGACCCCAATGCTAGAGAAAACTACATATATTGAATCACCAGATATTATTAAGGAGCCATAAACTAGCTTGGATATGAAGAATGAATGCGAGTGATGGAGGAATAATGGCCATTGCCAACCTCCCTTCCAGGTGTGTGAGGTTCATGTTTATATGGGCCATGACATTACAATAACTCATATGTCTCTATGGTAATAAATATAGGCTCATGCCACATTTAGAGATGGAGTCTCATGCGGATGCATGTCACCCTTAACTATTGAGGGATGTGATCATGACCCCTCCCTATCCCATCGGATTCAAGAAAGATTTGTATTGATCAACAATCGCATATGATATATATGTATAACTTTAATAATCCATACCCAACATAAATGATGTTTTTTTCTCCATTCTCTTAGTTGATGTATAAAAAATTATTGAATTCAATTTAGAGATTTGTATGTTTTATTAGTTTTATATACTTGTCTTAAAATTTAAAAATAAAATTTTATCTACTTATTATGTTTTTTCTAGAATTTATATTGTTTAAGATGGTTTGGTTAGATGTTTTTGATATTTAATTCTCAAAGCATTATGAAAAAAAGATATAAAGAAATGTAATTTCAAATCCTTAAAACATGGAGGGTTTTGAAGTTGTTGATGGTGTGCTATTGGGGAGTTGGTCACTGTTTAAATACGTTTACAAATTCTCAAAAAAAGGATTGATTTCTCTAATTTTCGTTTCCAATTAATTAAAAGTGTGAAGTTAGAGACAGTGTATGAAGATATGAAAGTGAGATTAAAGCATGGTTTTCAACCTTATGTATCCTCCTTAGAGACAATGTATGAAGATATTAAAGCGAGATTAAAGCATGGTTATCAACCTTATATCTCATCCTCCTCATAGTCTATAAGGAATATCATAATGGATCCCCAACCAAAATTTGTGAAGGACATTATAAATTATGCATAAAGAGATCAATAAATTGACTTTGAACCATAAATATCCTACTCCTCACAATCTTGAAGGGAATCGTTGTGTGCTCATAATCATCAACCTTTTTCCTATACAGGATAACAAACACTCTTCAAGTTGGAGGGCATTAAACTAACACGTTCCCTAGCATTATACAAATTAAATTTTTTTGAATTTGATATTTGGATAGCTAAACTTCAAATTGCAACTTTGCTCATGGCTAAATGCAACAGTTGCCTCTCCCATTCTGACTTTCCCATCAATAGAAATTCTATTATGAGACAATACTAGCCATATTTCGTTCAAAATATTGCTAATATGGTTTTCATAGTTTGTGATTGATTGTCAAGAAACTTTGACAACTAGTTTCCTTAGGCCAGCCACCATTTTTCAATTCTAATCTTAAACTAAAGATCAACTGTGCAATTTTTACGAGATTAATATTAAATTTACTAGGACGAATTCTATTATTTGTCACATTAAACAATTTAATAAGAAGAATAAAAACCTAATTATAAGTTTGTTTTATTATAATTTGTTGGATAAAAATAATTAATTATAATTTTGTGCCATGCAATTTCTGAAAAGTAAATTATTTAGTGTGTGGGGTTTAGTTTTATTAAATTGTTTTTTTCAAATTTTACTGGAAAATTGTTTTAAATTAATAATTATTGATTTTTTTTATAAATTAATTAAATTAATTTAAATATATTATTCATTAATTTTTTTTTGGTAAAAAATATTTTTATTATTATGATATATTAATTTTTTTAAAGAAAATGGATAATTAAAAAATGAAATTATGCTATCAAGGTTATAAAATGTTATTGTAAAGAAAAATCCCTTGAAAATATATTTAATAAAATTAATTCGAATTCAAACAGGGATATGACCTTAATTTTGACCCAAAATAATCAATATAAATCCATATTTTATTTTAAAAAAAAAAATTTATTATTATTTAACCTAATATAAAATATTGATAATAAAATTGTTGATTCATTGCATTTTGAATTGGGCGATTCGAACGCTTCCTCTACAACAGCGGCTCTAATCACTAACAGAGTGAGAAAGGATAATTTAACAGAAACACTAGTTTTATGACTATTCTTTTAAGCCTAATTTAACTCCAATTCCGTACCAGGGGTTGGGCATGTAATTATCAATCAAATAATTGACATAAATCCATATTTTATTTTTAAAAAAATATCAAATTTTATTATTATTTTACCTAGTATAAAATATTGATAATAAAATGGAGTTGTCTTTAGTGCGTCTTTTTGAAGTTTTAGGTGCTGGAATCCGGTGAAAATTTTTGAGGTAAAATCTTGGTTTTTGTTATTCAAACTGGTTTTCTGACTCTATATATGGATTCAGCACCCTCAAAAACCTCTGTGGAACTTCAATTGTGAAAAGTTAGCAATCAAACTTCTCTTTTCAATAAATTCTTCCCAGAATTTAGAGAAATTAAACCGTAAAAAATCACCGTAAAAGCCTTTAAAAAGTCGCACTAAAGACTACTCGTAATAAAATTGTTGATTCGTTGGATTTTGAATTGGGCGATTCGAACGACTTCCTCTGCCATGGCGGCTCTAATCATTAAAGAAGTGAGAAAGGATAATTTAACGGCGATATTAGTTTTATAAGAAGTAGTCTAAAAAACTCAGAATAATTTAGAATTTGGCAAAGATTTTGATAAATTTGGGAAAAGATTTATCAGAATCTTTTTACAGTTGTTAAACTTTAGTATTTTGGGTGCCCTAAAGATTTTTCGTAATTCTGAATCCATTTCCACTATCAAAAATTCAATTCAAACACTCCAACTACCTTATTTTTTAAATTTATTTTAACTAGATTCAAACAAAAAATTACGGTCCAACTATTCTATTGGCTGGGTAAATAGCTCCTTTTTATGACCATTATTTTAAGCCTAATTTAACTTCGGTTCTGTACCAGGGCTTACGGATGTAATTATAAATCAAATGAACCGTTAGAAATGCACAAGGTATCTTATATTTCAACAAGCCCTAGAATTTCAAATTAGTGAGGCTGTCACGCCAAAAATTTGATGATGATTATTTTCTTTTACTATTTACAATTTTAAACATGATGTGGATTCACAAGTGTTACATTTTTCCAGTTACAGCATCTCATATTTAAGGTTACATTTTGTGTAGGATTTATTATAAATTTTTTATTTTTTTATTTTTTTATTTTTATTTTTAATTTGACCCTTGCAATAGTATTAAGAAGTTTTGTTGAAAACAAATTATCTAACATGAGAGTTAAATATAGTTAAGACATGTGAATGAAAAATTTAGATCAATAAATAAATAGAAAGTTAATATTGGAAAATTTGTGTGGTTGATAAATTTATTTGGAAAATATCAAGTTATATTTGATCATTATACATTTAAATAAGCTAATACTTATAATTTATATCAATCATATTTATTTTATTAATTAAATCTAATTGGGCCAATTAAAAATTAAATTTGTAATAAAAATAAGTTGAGCATATCACATATATTTCTCCCCATGTAAAATATTCGAAATGAAACTAAAAAGCTTCTTGTTGTTTAATATAATCTACGAACTTTGAAGGAAAAGAAAAAATATAGACTTGTTTCCACAATAATTTTTTTGAATCTTTTACCTCATATATGCGTTGTCCCCAATCCCCAATCCCTGTGGAAGTCTTCAAACTGAGACATATTATGGCATTTTAGATTCATGAGAATCATCTCATGTTTATCTTCTAACTAAATTTCAGATCCACACCAATGCTCTAGAATCATAAAAGCTACGGCCCCTATCATATTATTCCGGGGGTTCCCGTCAGAGTTATGAAAATGTCACCAATCTCATCCTTCAAAATTTCATTCTCCATTTTTTCAATGAGAGTTGGTGATGTCTCTGTTTCCCACCATCTAAGCATGGTACCAGTAAAACATTGAATTATAGTTTTACAGGCCTTTACTTCATTCTTTCCCTTTAGACACATTAATTTATACTCTATGAACATCATATCAATTAAATCTCTGATCTGAACCACACTTAGGTTATATATATTCCATTATCTATGGGCATCTGAATGGAATGTGTGAGTTTCAGGGATTTTTCCATTACCACTTAAGTGAGGAGAAGGATACCTGGTGAATTGGCTCGCTAGTGGTTCATAAATGTGAAACAACTAAGATTTTGAACTCTCTAAAGATTTATCCTCTAGCTCTTTAAATAAAGAGGCTATTGAGACTTTTTTAGTATTTTCTGGGTTTTCTATCTCTGCTTTAGACTAGGTTACCTCTTTTGGAAATAACTGAGGAAATATGTCAGTAGGCTTGATAGGATGTTGTATTTGTACATTTCTCTTATGCAGAAAAGAAGTAGGGATAGGCTTATCAACACTTTTTACTTGAAGCTTCTCAAACTGTACAGTAAGCTTCTCAATGAGTCCTTGGGTAGAATGGAATTATTTTTCAACTTTACATTCCACCAATTCAATTTTTTCTAAGGACTCTCTGACATAATTTTTTAACAAAGAAGTAGAAAGCTGAAAATTATTCAAAGAATAGTTTTCATCAGAAATAGAAACTTGAAGACCATTGAAATGTTCTTTGACATGAGCTTCTTTAGCAGTATTCATCTCTAGACCTTTGATTGCAGTATTTGTCCAATTAATCTGCTCACTATCATTTTTAATTCTACCATAAATTCCTAAGGCATTGTCATCTTTAAGAACCAGGGGATAGTTTTAGTAGTTATTTGTGCTTCTCCTAAAATCATGCCTTTATATTGAGGGAATATGGTAGTCGTTTCAACTTTACTGCCATCTATAGTAGTCCAAGAGTGCTAGGCTATGGAAGATGAGACTATATCTGTCATCATGATAGATTCTAGTTCAACAATCTTTTTCGAGACATAAAGATATATCGATAAATTGTTGGAGTTCATATATATCTTCCATTCAGTGGCCAATTTAATTATTTCTTCTTTAGATGTGCTAAGATCAAAAGATTCGGCATCAGGGTGAGTTATTAGATCCCAATTTAACGTACATTTCATCCATTGGGTATATATTTTGTATTTATCGCACCCATCCATTATAGAAAAGAATTTGTGCATCTCTAGGATTGATGACTTCTTGCAGTCATCAAGCAAATCAATGAATCTACTATTTGGAATTAAACTGTTAAACTGTTCCAAGTATCCTATGCCATATCTGGGCATGCATGGCGGTCTTAAATTGCTGAATATTTATGTAAGCCGAGGATCTTGTTTTTCCAAAGAAGGTAAGATATGCATCATAATCACATGATCAGACTCATGAGGAAAAGGAATGTCTGGACATTTAGGATTAGGACATGGATTGACTGATGTAGAAGGTGGGGCTTCTCCAGTCCTTGGGTGATGATTATAATGTAGAAAAATTTCAACAAGATGGCTAATATTTACACTTGATTTATAGTTTGGACAGATGAATTCTACAAAAGAAAACTTTACTAACTGGGAAAACTCAAATAAATCAATATGCTACCAATGCATAGAAGAACAAGAAGAACAAGTAGTATCAATTTATTCAGGATTCCTGTACAAATGAGAAATTTTACAGAGCTGACGTATTATTTTGTGATCCATGGTCAATCTTCTGGGAAAAGAAATTACAACATAATATTTCTTTTCTTGGAAATTTGCAGAAGTAATACTCTGCATAACAGGAGGTTTGGTATTTTGAACAATCTAGTGTTTAGGGAAACTCAGATCTTCCCATCGGATTGTTCGGTGTTCAATATTTTTATTTTTTGAATTTGTAAGAACTATCACAGTATATTTGGAATCTTGACTCGGAGTATAGAATACTACAGGATATAGGGTGTTGGTATGCCTGAAACACCCTCTTGTCTAAATGGCTATATTATGTCTCTTCTTTTTCATATAAAATCCAGGTGTCTGGATCTGCAGTTGTAATATGTCTTTTATATGCTCATCGAAGACATATACAGAGAAGTTAGGATAACAATCAAAACAAATCGGGCCATTCTATAGTGGAGAAACTATCCCACCTATCAATGAGTCAGTATATTTATTATGGGTAAGATCTCTGACCGTGGCAAGTAAAAAAGTTTCTAGCACTCTATGGCTCAAAGAATTTATTCCTACCCGAATACATCCAAAATGAAGATACTGGGTTTTTAGCCTTTTGGCTTCTGCTTGAAGAATTTTTAGATCAAGGAGAGTAATGGATTACACATAATCCGAATTTTCTTGAATTTGGATTATGGTTCCTTTTATGGAAATTCTGGTAGCAGCAATTAGATGAAATGTAGACAAATCATAATATACATCGGATGCATTTATATTTGGCAATTGACATCTAGGAGATGGTAGACATTCTAAACATTCAAGCTCAGCTGAGTTTATAACGTGGCTATAAGATAAAGCAAACACATCTCCTAGAGGATTTTCTTCAGCTTTATCCTTCTGATCTAATTTTTGGAAAGATACAGATCTTCGTGCTCATTCCATTTATCAACAAAGATTAAGTTTTAAAGTACTAACCTTCACGAACCAGACGACACTTCTGGATTTGATACCAATTTTTCGCACGGGCTTTAGGAGAAGCTTGCAACAGCAACACAGGCTGACTAACCTTATTGAGTCTCTTATCTATGTATACTTATTCACTCATAGACGAACCCATACATGAAACTACTCAGGTATTTCACGCTCTCGCGACCTTTTTCTACGACTTTCCTCGACTTTAACGGTCTGGCATCTCTTCTACCCTTTCGCAAACCTCTACTGAAAAAATAAACAATACAGATACTACCTCAATAGACTTTAATAAGCTCAGATTTTTTCAGTACTCAAAAAATTGAGGAATAAAATCACACTCTTTCTTGATCTTGAAATATCAGATTATAGAGATTTGTGATACAGACTCTGTTGTTATTTCCTGAGATATACTGTGATGGCATTTACTAGTGTTTTCTTCTTAATAAATAAGATAGCTTTCTGGAGGCTACCTGGAAAATTCACAGACTCAGTATTTGAACCAAAAAAAAACACACATATAGATAATCCTATGTATTCTGGCCACTTTAGGTTCTTACCAATTCTTGCACACTGATACGCAGGCTTCTCAGAATAACCTAATGACAGGAGTCTGAATATACTTCGTGATGCAAGAAGATTAGGATATTAGCCCACAAATGTAGAGAAGGAAGCAAAATAACTCAGACTCTCTAGACTCTCACACAATCACTCTTTGACTCCCTAAATCTCATACCTGATTCCCAAAAAATGAGCCTTACCCTCTTTTTATAGGAATCAAGGGTGGACAAACATTTGAGTTTCGGTCCTACTTCTACCTAAGGTATAGTGTACATAATCCAATCAGTCAGGTAGATGTGGGGTGAAACCACACCAGTTTTCATAGAAGTGCTTCGAGTCTCTTGAAAAGATCAGATCTTGTATGAAGTACAATCATGACTCGCACTATGGATCCTTATTAAAATAAATCCCATGATAAAATTATTTTGTCCTACAAAGTGCGGGATTTTTACCGGAAAGCCCACGAGAAAGCCGGTCACTTTAAGTCTGTGACTGAACATAAAAACAATGTGGAGACTTTTAGATGGAGTCCACGAGAACCATATTATGGGGGATCATCAAGAGCAGTGATTCAAGGAAAACAAAATCTTTTGTACAGTGCCTCATCCTTGGATTTGCTGTATATTCATCTGATAATCATTGGTTTATTTAAAACAATTTGGTGCTTAATATTTGTCATGACTAACCACTCATAATGCTTGATCATATATTGATTTAAGATTTCATGATCATGAATTATTTGGAGATCACTGGTAGTATTACAAGGAGTGTGAAAACATTTAGGAATATTTTTTTCAAAACACCAATTACAGTACAACTAGAAATAGGATTCATAATAAGCAGTATCAATGGATATTTTATTGACTCTAAAGTCATTCCACAATTTGTTTAGCCATTCACTCTGCCTATTTCTTTGAATAACCCATGTTGGTCTAAAATTTATTTTTGTATAATGGTTTTCATCTTTTCCATCTACATTTAGAATATCCCACCAAATTTTTTCTTATCCTGCAAGATTATAAATGGTGTAAGGAAAAATAATAGAGGGATCATTTCCTAGCCATATTGTAAAATTATTAGTCCATGCAGGATCTCTAGTTATTTTTATACAAAATAATTTTTAGTATGAATCCTTTGTCGAAGTGTACGAAAAAGGACCACTTTAGCTACGCATAACTAATAGCTCTAACAACAAAAGTGGTTGCCAATATCTTTAGATATGTGGTTAGTTAGACATAAAATAGCTACAAAAACTAGATCTATGCATGGAAAGACATTAAGCAGAAATAATAAGGGTTTGCTCCATATACCAATAGACAAGACAAGAACAATTTTTGAAAGAATTTTTATATTAATGGGGCACCTGGGAGGAAAAAAAGAAGGCGTATCCAATTCTCCTCAGTGGGATGGGTTCTTGGAAGTCCTCAGCGCTTCAGATCTAATATTTCTCTCTCTTGTTGGTGTGGAAAACCCACACAAAGAATGGAACTCAAAGGGAGCTCACACAGCAAATGGCAGAAAATGGTGACCAAGTGTATAGATCCAGAGTGATCTAATAGGCAACAAAAGGTGAAGAATGGTAGGAAAAACCCTCCTATTTATAATAAAATATTGGGTCATTCTAGATCTTGGTGCATGGGTTAACCAGATCTAGATCCACTTTTTATGGAATATTTTATTATATTTGTTGGAGGGAAAAGGTATTTGACTTGGGTCGAATCCCTTAATTTGTCAAAAATAAATAAATAAATGATTTATTTATCTTTTTAAGGAAGCGGTTAGAAGATAATCAAATAAATAATGATTTATTTAATTATTTAAGGAAGTGGTTGAAAGATAATTAAATAAATAGTGGTTTATTTAATTATTTGTGGATGATTTGGTCATATTTAACAAGGAATATTATCTAAATAAGGTTTAAATAATTATTCCTAGAAAATAATAAGATAAACAAAGGTTTATCTAATTAATTTCTTTGATTTTGGGTTAAACATGACTGGGAATAATAATTAAATTATGGTTTAATTAATTATTCCATGAGGAAAATCAAACAAATATAGGTTTGTTTAATATTTCCTTTTGGGGTTTCCTATTTTAACATAGTGAAAGCAATTTTACGTAGGGTAAAATTGATCTTACATGGTGTACTTGGGTCCATCTAATGATAATAGGTTAGATGACCAAAAAATGGTGTGATAGATTGCCCCCCAGCGTGCGAGTGTCAGGAGCAAATCGTATGACCGAAGTACGTTGTAAGAACACAATCACTAGACAACAAAAGGGATGTCAGAGAGAGAAATGTGAGGTAGATAGTGTGCTGAAGGACTAGACCCGGAGGAGACGAGACTCGCAGGTGCAACAAGTCTCTTTTTATGAGAGGGTACCTGTGCTGAAGGCGGCGGGGGAGGCATACCTATGCCCGCCGGGACAAAGTACAAAAGAATAGTGTGTCCAGTAAACAAGGGACCGAACCATAAAGTACAGCTGGCATAATCATGAGCCAGATAAAAATACAATGAGGAATCCCACATACATGCTGTGCCTGGGATAACAGCCAGGACTTGTACAATAATATCTAAGTACATGAGATACAAATACAACCCAAATGCCCCCTGTAAATGGGGAAGGGCTCACAAAATCTGACTGATACATGCAAATCAAAGAGGCGATGCAAGTGGCTAAGGCCAACATCATCAAATATCTGGAGCTGCATCGAAGGCTACAAGGAGGAGGTCATCCGGGCATGTGGGGGGCTACCTGCAGGGCCACCCCCTCATGAGGGTTGAGACATCTCACACACACCCGGGAATCATCAAGAGCTGCTGCTGTATCACTGAACCATCAAGTATACGGATCTCGGTCATGCTGAAAGGAGCTAGAGTGGAGAAACAATCAAGTCAAAGGGAAATGAGAGATCCCTTTGCCTGATCCGAGGCACCGAACAAGAGTGGAAGCTGGAACCAAGGTACACCGCCCTCTAGACCTGGCTTCTGGAATGAATGAGCTGATGTCGACAGAAGGAGGTCCGCCATAGGTGAGGCAATGAGAGACCCTCAACTAAGGCACGAGAGAAAAGAGTAGAGCGACGAACAGACTGACACTAATGACGATAGTGAAAATGGGAAGGACTGAGTAGCGAATGGACGACTTCCCTTGTTAGAGCATAAAGGGCATGAATGACATGGCAGCAACTGACACGATACCATAAGGGATAGGGGACAGTGGAACTGAAGGTCATAATATGCGACACAAGAGAGAGACCAAGCAATGAAGGATGGAGGGCTATAGTGTGGTACAAAGGGACTCGGTATAGACTCCATGGAGGGAATGATGACTCAACTTGGATGCTCTAAACAAGGGTGACTCGATGGTGCTGCCACACAGTAAAGGCCCCAATGGGGGACCGTGGAAACATGAGTACATGATGGGAACTCATGACGAAAATTGACACGAACGAAGACAAGTAAGGAGGCAAGATGGTGCCCCAAGTACAAGTGTCGTAAGTGAGGAAATTCGATTTTAAGGAGAGGTGAAGTGACCCTTCTTGGACAAAATGTGTCATGGTGAAGTATCAGATCACAAAAAACTAATAGATACCCATTTGAGAGTTCGGTGAGAGCTTTCCAACGGTGCAAACGGTTCGTCAAACGGGGCTACAGTGTTGTCGCAGCAGTCGAAAGAAGAAATAGGGGTTCTCTTTTAATAAGGTAGTTTTCCCTCCAAAATCACTCATTTGCTATTGTTGCTGTGGTGAATGTGGAGAGGAGAGAAGGTCCTAAATCTTGCGGCAAACGTAGCAGACAAACCGACCGTTGGAATCATGATCCGTCAGTTGCAGGTAAGAGGTCTAACCTTTCTCTTGCATTTTGATGGATTACATTTTCAGTTTAGGGCCCAGAATCCCAGGAACAACCCCTCCTTCATCTCTACGGCCGGGTCGCACTTTTTGGGGCAAAAAGTGCGACCTAGGACGCAGGTATCAGGGCAAAAAGTGCGACCTAGTCCAGAAAAGAGCAGAAAACTGCGACCTGGGAGATGAGGGGGTTTTGGTGCTGTTTTATGGTTGGAAGTTGGGTTTTGGTGTTTGGTTATGGTTTTCCCGATCTGTACGCTGACAAAAATGATGTGTTTGTGCAGGTATGGCAGAGTTACGGGTCAACTGGAGAGAGAGAGATCTGGGGACACTACGGACAGAGATCCAGGCGGATCAGGGCGTCCACCGTGTTTTGGCCAGATTTGGGGTTCTCAAGTTCTTGGAGAACCCGTTGATGAGAGCAGGGGAACCGTTGCTGGCCCGGATTATCAGTTACTGGGATCCAGATCAAGAGATCTTTGTAGTGCAGGGGCACAGGATCGAGCTGACGGTCCAGGACGTGTACTTCCTGACTGGTCTCGCGCCACTGGGGATGGTGGGAAACACACAACCAGTGCTGCCGCGGGGGCGGCATATCATGGAGTTCGTGGAACGCCATTGTCGACCGGGTCTCCAAGTCAAGGGGACTCGAATACCGATCGGGGATCTAGAGAGGCTAGAAACCCATGCAGTGGCCGCAGCTGTGCTGCGAATCCTGGGCATCCAGGCGTTCCATCACATCACTGGGGGGCAGATGATGATAGTGGAAAGTGTGCTGGGTGGGACCTACTATGGGTGGGCCCAAATGATGTTGGTGTCGCTAAAGCGACAGTTGTCACTATGCAGGCGGCAGGTGAACCATGATTGCTCATATGGGACTTTGTTGTGCGCTTTCTTCTTTGAGAAGATCCCAACCTTGAGGCCTCGTGTACAACTTCCAGATGGGGGCCCGAGAGAGCCCAGGATGCACCGTTGGGGACGGCTACTGTGCAGAGGAGGAGGAGGGGCGGTCGGGCGAGTGTTTTGACCTGAGTTTTTTGCCCATTGGGATCAGATGCCATTGTACATAGACGACTATCCCTATAGTGGGATGAGCTACTGTGGAGATCCGGACCTGCCACTTCCGCCTGGTCGAGTCTGGGGGCCCGATGGTAAGTGAGAGATTGCTATTCTTGTGTGGGCATGTTAAAGTTTTTTGAATAGTAATTTACGGTACTGATTCATGTACTTTTGGTATGCAGATATAGCACCGGTAAAACCGGCCGGATATATGGGACGACCGGCAGCATCTGGAGCTACAGGTTCGAGTGGGTCGAGAGCGGCGCATAATGAGGATGCAGCCGCCCTGCTGGAGGACATCCGCCGTAGATGCGAAAGGTTGTTGACCGGAGTATCAGAGCGCGGGTGGCAGGACTTAGACGACCAGTTCATAGAGCCATGTGTTGGTCTACCCTCGGAGTGGCGAGGTGTCATGCGGTGCATGGCGATGGCCGATCAGGCTATGCCCGATCTACATGCTGCAGGGGCAGAGCCATTGGCCCGGGATCCTCCAGATAGTGATTAGGGGTGGGGCATGTGGTGCCCCCTATGATGTATGTAGGGGCAGATGGTGCCCCCAGTTTTGGGTTTTTTGTAACATGCTATGGGCATGTCATATGTATTAGAGTAGATGGACTCTAAACACATGTTTTGCGACACATATTATGGATATGCATCGTTTTTTGATGGTTATGAATGTTATTGTCTTGTATGAAATGTGTGTGATAAATGACAATCTAGAACATGGTTTGCAATACTATCTACATAGTGATTATGTTCTCAAGGTACATGGTTGAAATTTATGGTTTTAAATGCACGTATCAAGAGTTTCACTCGTAAATAGTGTCTAAACAGCATAGGGTTATGCACACGATAAACACCATTTAGTTGCATTACAAGAAGAAGGGAATCCAAATGAACGTGCAGATGGAGGATGCATGAAAGAGGGCATCGGCTAAGAGGCCACACACTGCATCATATTCGGCCTGATTGTTGGTGGCAGAACCAATGCAGACCCCGTTCGAAAGAACAAGGGCATGCAAGGGGGTGAAGATGGCCCAACCTGCCAAGGCTAGATTCCAGGAGTAACGACTTGCACCATCGGCGTAACCGATAAAGGGTGTGGACGGGGGGTCCTGTGAAATGGTGTTACAAGACAACAAATGAGGGGAGGAGAGGCAAGGATGACAGCGTGAGTGCACAGAAGTCATCAGGCGGCAACCGCGGGAGGGAGTGCAAGGAGCAGGATGACTATGACTCATATACAAATCAGAGGGTGGTATATGAGGGCTATCGGGAGTATGGTGAGGACTCGGGCTGCGGAGGTCAACAGAGACATGGGTGGAGTGATCGTGTGTATGGTTAGGAAAGGGGTGGTCAAGGAACACAGTAGGGGAGGATGCAGGGGGGCTAGGCTCCAAGTGTCTCGCAAAGGAGGATAGGTAAATAATGGTTACAGTCGACTCCATCATCTAAATATCAAGGGGGGGAATGTCGATGGGAGCGGGGGGATCCTCAGGCTAACCTAAAGCGTACTGCGCGAGGATGGGAGAGGCAGATTGATTTTGTTCAACCTCATACTCTTGGATCACCTCTAAAGAGGCGCGATAATGCGTCAGGTGAGGACAATGGTGGGAGTAATGGCCATGCACGCCGCACAAAGCATAGGGTTTGTTGGTGCGGAGAGTCTTGGGGTTCTTGGTTACGGATGAAGAAGGAATGGAGGCTTCAGGGACCGTAGACTCGGGGAACGCGACTTTAACCATGGGCTGAATACGGGGCAACTCGGGACAAGCATGGGTGGCATGACCGGTGACATCACATAAGGTGCAAGGCTTCGCGGGCGGAGGAGGAGCTGGGTCAGTCGTGGTGGTCTTATCTTTAGGTGCCCCCTTGCGGGCTTTGCCTTTCTTCCCGGGAGCTGTCACAACAGGAGAAGGGTCCTGTGGAGGTGCTGGGGGCACAGTGTCAATGGAGGAAGCAAGGGGGACAGGTTGAACGGTGTCAAAGCCATGTAGGGTTTGGGGTGACCACGAGGGGTGGCAGCTGGGGGATCAAGGTACAAGACCGGTATGCTGGAGGTCAAGTTAGGGAGAGAGAGGGTGGCCATGACGGGGACATAATATACTCCGAGAGGGGGAGCTAGGAAAGGGCTCTACCCAACAGGGTAATGACCAGGAGGGACGGCTTCGAGATGGTTAAGGCCAGGAGGAACAAATCCAGGAGGATAAAGGGGTTCAGGGATACCAGCTGTAGGGGGAGGGCCAGAAGGAGGAGGTCCAGCTAGCTGAGATGAATGGCTAGGAGTGGGTTGCGGAGGGCGAGGGGGAGGTTGCTGACTAGCCGAGGCAGGCCGCTTACAGCCAGCCTGGGACGATTGCATCATGCAAACATTCGATAAGCTGGGATCGGTGACAGGAGGAGAGGGAAGGTTAGGGAAAGTTCCAAGCATGGAGGAATATTTGTAAACACCGGGGGAGACACTGGTCATGGAATCGACGGTTTGCTTGTTGGTTACAGAAGAGATGGTCATCTCAGGGGAGGTCTGAGATTTTGGCTCATGATATGTCAACTGGTCAATGGTGACTATCTTTCCATTATGGGGGAAAGACATCTTGTGAAAGACCGCGGATGGGACAAAAGACATAGCATAGGTGTAGCTTTGCCCCAATAGAATGTTGTAATCTAGCGGGGCATCGATGACTTCGACGTCAACGCAAACATTCTTGCCAGCGAGGGTAATAGGACAATTACAAAATAGGCCAATGGGCTGGGAGGCATGACCGTCCCACGCTCGAAGGGTGATCGTGGAAGGGGCCAGCTCAGGGGATCCGAGTTGCTTCTAAACCGAAGCAGACATCACGCAGGTGGATGCCCCCTCATCAATGATACACCGAGACACGTTGGCGTTCCAAATTTTGACTGGGATTTGGAAGGCGACGGAAGGAGGAAGAGGAGGATGGTCCGATAGAGTGGTGTCGAAAACAATCATTTGGTCATCAGCAGGATCTACAGCGCCCACGGCAGATAGTAGAGCCTTCTTTTGGGAAGGGCACGACTTGAGGAGTTCCAGTGTGGAAATGGCGGCAGTAGATTGCGCAAAATCATCTACTATGCTATACGAATGAGCAGCTCGACCGGAAGCAGCGTTTCGAAGTAATGGTCCCTTAGGAATCTTGGTATGAACCTCAACTTTGGGTTGAGGGATATGTAAGGGGCCATTCAGTGTCAAAAGAGGCTCTGTAGAACCTGAAGAAGGAGGCTCGGAGGTAGACTGGGCAGGAGGCTGCGGGTACTGGCGAGACCGAGTTTGAAGATGAAGGTCGACGGTCGGGGAAGGATCGGAGTGCATCATAAGGATCTGGTAATTAGAGGAACCAGAAAGGGAAGGGGGGGTGGCGACCTGGCTGTCAGGCGATTGGGTAGCCATGAATCCTTTCTGAGGGAAAGGATTAGTAAACACAACTGGTTGGGTAGTGGCCGCATTAGGAGGAGCATGAGGGGAGGCATGCTGTCCATGCAATGTGGCTTGAGACTCCCACATCTGCCGCATCTGGGGTAAGAGGGGACAATCATGGGTGTAATGACCATAAACACCGCAACACGAACAAGGCTTATTTGTGTGAAGCGGCCTGTCCGGCTTGGGCTGAGTGCCATGTTGCTGGTTGGAAGTGTTAGGGTCCACACCAGGATTGGGTCCACGAGTACCAAGGGCAGATTGGTTTGGGTTGCCTCTCCGCCTTCTTTGAGAAGAAGGGGGATTAGTCGCGCCATGTTGTGCAAATACTTGCCCTGGAGGAGGCTGTAAGTGTTGTTTCGGGTTTGGAGGAGGCAAGGGAGATGGAAGCGCATATGCTGGAGGAGCTGGCGCACTAGGCTACGGATAAAGGTAGTGGTTAGCTTGGGTAACATTGAGGTAAGCAGGAGGTTGGGCAAAAGGAGGAGGCATGCTGTATCCTGGATACATGCTACCGGGAGGGGGAAGAGTGCTGGAGGTGCTGGCCCCTCCCTGAGGGAGACCATAGCCCATAGGAGGTTGAGCGTATGGATGGGAAAGGGCTCCAACGATACTGTCGGCGGAATGAGATGCCCCTGGGGCGTTAGCGCCACCGGGCCTGGGGAGGTCACGGAGAACGATATAAACATAAGCAGATTGACCGTAGATCAGGTCATATTTCAAGGCTATTTGGAGGGCGGCTTCTTCGGTTTGAGGAAAATGGGAGGCGACATCTTTTCCGATGGGAGCTAGAAGGGTGCGAAGGAACTAGTCCATATAAACCCGATCTTCGAAGAGAGGGGCTCGACATAAGCTTTGTCTTCTTCGCCATTCCTGAACATGGGCGGAAAGGCGGGTTGAAGAGGATTTCTTAAAGGAAGTCAAGAGCTCCGTGCCAGTGTTGTAAAGGAGAGGGAGTTGGAAATAGGAAAAAAAGGCTTGGGCAAGGGTCGTAAAGGTGGTATGGGAAGAGGTGACCTGTTCAACATACCATTTAGAAGCTTCGTCGGTAAGCGTGCGTTGGAACAAACGAAGACGGATGGAGTCATCGGTAATGGAATTGGAGGAACACCACATGTGGAAAGATCGGACATGATTGGTTGGATCTTCTCCAGCTTGGCCTTCGAATTTAGGGATGTTGGAAGGGAGCTTGGTCGGCATGGCAGGCCAACCAACATCGTGGCGGATAGGGTCATTGATCAACTGATTCAAATCAGGGAGGATGAGGCCTGCAATGTATGGCAGCAAAGGGGTGGCCGGAGTCATTCCTGTGGCGGTTCCGCTAGTAGTCGGGCCGGCATTAGGGCTGGGAGAACCGCTAGCATTAGGCCCTGGACCAAACATGGTGGTAGGGAGAGAACGAGGAGGAGAAGGCGAACCCGATGAATCAGGAGAGGAGTCGGAGTGCGGACTCGGAGGAGGACTGGCTCGACAACGGCGGGTCGGAGCAGGTTGATCGACCAGAAACTGAGGGTGAAGGCCAAGAAGTCTCCGGGAAAGGCGCCTTGGGGGCGCAATGACGACAGGAAGAAGGAAACCGACAGGGGAAGAAAGGGACGGAATCAAGTGAGGTCAAGGGTAGAAGAGGTGCAGTGACAATTGATTTTAGAGTCTTTGCCAGGCAGTGTTAACCAGGCGCTTCTTCACTTAGGGTCAGTGTGTGGCGTGCGTTAATTTTAATTTTTTAAACCCTTTCCGTTTTGAGAGCAAGAAAAAACTGTGCTGCGTAGCTGAAAATAAACCTACAGAGAACAGGATATAATGCTGAAATAACAGAAAAATAACAGCTACTTGTGCATCTATCTAACCCAAGAAGGCGGGTCTCTCAAAACTAATCTGAAAAGAAAGGGAAAAATCTAGGAAAAACACACGGAAAAGAGGCCAATAAATCTAAGGTCAAAAGGGACAGGGATCTAAAGGATAAAGCTGCTGAAAAGAGGTGCAGATCATAGCCAAAAGACAGAGGCAAGGTGGCTGGAAAAAGGAAGGAAATCAGAAAAAAAAGGAGGGGGCAAGGTGGTGGCCCTAAAAGTAGGTCCAAGCAAATATTCAGGAGGTGATTTGAGAGGTAGAAGAGCTGATTTCAATGGATCTGAAAGGGAGGTAACAGATCTGGAAAAAAGGAGGCTGAAGCTCTGAAAAACAGATGGCTGAAATAGCTAAAACTCTTCCACAAAAAGTGGAGGGTACTAAAGCCCTAGGGGGCTAGGTTCCCACTTAGATGAGTAAAAACATATCAGAACTTGGTCAAAGCGGGTTGAGGCAGAGGCTGGAAGACCCTGACAGAAGCTGCAGTAGAACCCAGAAAAAATGCAGAAAAATCATTGAAAAAATGGCAGGTCGCAGTTTTTGACCTATTTTTAGTGCAGGTCGTAGAAAAGGGGCAGAAAAGTGCGACCTGGAGGTCCAGGTCGCAGGTTATGGGCCAAAAAGTGCGACCCCCCGTTCCGGTTGTCTCGGCGGTAGATTTTCAGAAAAGTTGTCATCTCAGTTGCGGCTGGTGTCACTTACCTGCGCAATAGGGCTAGAAACACACAGAAGCTAGAAATTTTAATGTTTTAGGGTTTTATGTGAGAAAAACAACATAAAAATGGGAAAAATAAACAGCTGAAAAGAAACCCTAGGGTCTGAAGTAGCTGGATATGCAGGAATATGAAAAACGACAGCGGTCGTAATTTAAAACCCGTGTGGAGTCGCCATTTGTTACTATGAATCCTTTGTCGAAGTGTACGAAAAAGGACCACTTTAGCTACGCATAACTAATAGCCCTAACAACAAAAGTGGCTGCCAATATATTCAGATCTGCGGTTAGTTAGACATAAAAGAGCTGCAAAAACCAGAACTATGCATGGAAAGACATTAAGGAGAAAAAATAAGGGTTTGCTCCATATACCAATAGACAAGACAAGAACGATTTTTGAAAGAATTTTTATATTAATGGGGCACCTGGGAGGAAAACAAGAAGGTGTATCCAATTCTCCTCAGTGGGATGGGTTCTTGGAAGTCCTTAGCACTTCAGATCTAATATTTCTCTCTCTTGTTGGTGTGGAAAACCCACACAAAGAATGGAACTCAAAGGGAGCTCACGCAGCAAATGGCAGAAAATGGTGATCTGAAATCGTGAGAACAAACTATTTCTCATACAGAGATGGACTGTAGGGGCATTCACCGGATGTTTCACCTTTCAAGGAAAGGATGAATCCGGAGGCTACCTGGCCCTCTACAGACTCTGCCTAAAGAAATAATATGTAATCACCAATATCAAGATCAATGAAAGTATTTTGTTTTTAAATTCAAAGTATTCATTGATCTGTTTTTATGTGTGAATAAGCAAGATGATATGTTCTGCAATTGAAGTGTAGAGGTTTGATGATAAA
This sequence comes from Pinus albicaulis, assembly GCA_034641835.2. Lineage (NCBI taxonomy): Eukaryota > Viridiplantae > Streptophyta > Pinopsida > Pinales > Pinaceae > Pinus > Pinus albicaulis. Next base: position 121,504 of record JAXQQM020090754.1, on the reverse strand, counting down.
ATAACAAGTTTTGTTTACTGTATAAACTTTTTTGAGAAAAGCATGATTATGTAAATTTACTGTTTAAACTATCAGAATCTGGAAATAAACAGCCAAAATATACAGAGTGACAGCAGATATTTGTTTAAGCAGTTCACCCCTCTGTTGGGCTACCTCCGCTGGTCCAAAAGCCTATAATTAGGCTCAGTCCTCCTTTGAATAAATGCTGAAAATGAGATTACATCTGTATAAAAGCCTCTAATGGAAAAATATACTGCTAAAACAGATTCATAATATCCAAAGCAGTCTAAAATGACTACAAATTCACCTCCATTGGATGAAGGTAGTCCAATGCAGCTCTCTTTCCCTTTGGCCCTGATGGCTCCACGATCAAAAGCGCTATAAAATTTGCAGATAGAATGCCTTGATGGCTCTGCAGACACTTCCAACAGCTCCAGAATGATCTCTACACCCAAAATCAAAAAAAAAATCGTCTCCAAAGACCTCTCCTAGCAAAAGTTATGCCCCATTTACTCCAACTGCCCATTACACTAAACAAACTCCAGCTAAAACTGGAGACACCGCCAGATAGGTCCGAAAAATTAGTGCTTGGCGCTATTTTTGAGGGTTCCGCCGAATTCTCCGCCAAAACTGAAGGGCTAAGGGGATAAGCCCCTCGTGACCGCACCGAGCGGGAGTTAGTTGAACGACTTACAGTCGTGGTGGGCATATAATAAAGTTTTAACAACATTTAAACGTCCACTCCGCACCCTCTGCCGGCCCGTGTGACCCACACCTTATCCTTTGCGTGCCGATGCTTAGCACATGGTTATTTGCCGCCGGTTATATGCAACGGGGGCTGGCCCTTAGGGGCTGGCCCCCTTTCGGGCCCTGCCCAAACAATTTCAAACATTAAATAGAATTGTGTTGCGTTCATAAATAAGAACCAACGGCTTGCCCCAATGGTCGGGCCTGTGTGTTATTAGCCCGTCGACCCACGTTCAAACCTCGTCGACTTCCAAAAACTTTTTTTCAAACGCTATTTCACTCCACATTGGGGCCCACGTGGCGGCCTCCGGGCTAGCCACGTGGCGCCCGATGATAGGCTGCCAGCGGAATATTCCCCAGAATATTCTGTGGAATATTCCACAGAATATTCCCAGAATATTCTGTGGAATATTCTTTTTTTAATAAAATTTTTCATGAAGTCAAATTTGGCATTTTTAATTGAAATTGACAAATCTTTGAAGCTGAATATCTTCTTCATACAGCGTCGGATTTGAGTGCCATTTGGGGCGTTGGGATCATACTGATGAGCACTTTCCAGTCGATCTGTTTTGGAGCCATTATGAGCAACTTCATTTTTGAGCATTTTTCTTCAAGAGACTTGATCTCCTGATCACACCTCCCCAATGGGAAGCTTTTGGACCCTCAAAAGCTTTCAATTACCTGTTAAGAAGGTGAGGATACAGCCTCCTCACCTGTTCCAACTCCATCCACTTTGCTTTGCTTGGTTTACTGCCTTTTAAACCAACTCTTAGATACTCAACATCTCCCCTCCTTGAAGTGCGTGTCCTTCTGTCAAGGATTGCATCTTCTTTCAACTCATCCAAAAATTCTGGCGAGAAATCTTCTATGGATGGTAGTTGAACATGATTTTCAGAATCATCAATAAGAGGAGGTTCATACAAACGTAAATTTTCCACATTAACAACGGAATACATTTGCATGTATGAAGGCAAATCTAGTTGAAAGGCATTATTTCCAACTTGTTTAAGGATTTTAAATGGACCATAACGAATAGGCTTCAGCTTTTTACCTTCTCCTTGCATTCTATCCTTACTTATATGTAACCATACATCATCTCCTTCCTGAAACTTGTGATCAATTCTATGTTTCTCATGTCTTTCTTTGTACTTGCCTTGACTCTTTTCAAGCTGTTCTTGAACTTGCTGATGAATGAGCTGAATTCTTTCAATGAACATGCGAGCTTTGTCAACGTCACTATGCCCATCAATGGCAATATCCTTCTCAAGAATGAAGTCCAATGGTGACTTAGGCAAATATCCAAAACAAGCTTCAAATGGCGAAGTATTTGTAGAAGAGTGTTTGGCCCGGTTGTAAGCATGCTGAATGTAATGCAAATGCTCATCCCAAAGCTTGGGATGCTTGCTGCAATACCCTCTCAAAAGATGCACAATGGTTCTATTCACTACCTCTGTTTGGCCATTTTTTTGCGGATGGAAAGCAGTACTCTTCTTCAACTTGGTGTCCATCATCTTCCATAGATTGGACCAAAAATTCCCAACAAATCTGGAATCCCTGTCACTAACAATAGAAGTAGGCAGACCATAATGAACCCATACATGTTGAAAATATAATTCAGCAGTTGGTTCAGCAGCTATAGTTTTCTTACATGGCATAAGAATATACATCTTGCTGAAACGATCAACTACTACAAAAAGATAATCATGCTGCTTTCTAGATAATGGAAATCCCCCAACAAAATCCATAGAAACACTTTCCCATGGTCTGGAAGGTACCGGCAATGGCGTATACAATCCAAGCTTCCTATTGCTAGGCTTGCTTGTAGCACATAATGAACAACCTCTAATGAAATGTGTAACACTATCTACCATGCGAGGCCAATAACAATACCTCTGCAGATGTGCCACCGTTTTGCTTACACCGAAATGACCAGCAATAAGAGAAGAATGAGCTTCTCTCATCATGGTTAATCTCTCTCCCTGTGGTATACATAACTTTCCCAAATGAAACAGAAAATTGTTATGCAAATGATAATAATTCTCCTCAACATGATTCCCTTTACTCAAGTTAGCATACACCTCTTTAAAATCTTCATCTGATGCATACTGTTCTATGTAGCTTTCATGCACAATAGAATCATTCTTAAGCAAAATACTAGCACTAATAATAGGCCTTGAAAGCATATCAGCAACTTTATTATTAATACCTTTCTTGTACCTTATTACCAAGTGAAATTGTTGTAGGAAACCCATCCATCTGAAATGTCGTGACTGCTGCAATTTACTTTGCGACTGCAAATACTGTAAAGGCTGATGGTCGGTATGCACAACTATTTCTTTGCCCATCAAATAGTGCTTCCACTTTTTGACACTTTGTACCAACGCATACAACTCCTTATCATATGTAGGATAATTCACAACAACACCATTAAATGTCTCGGAATGAAAAGCGATAGGCTTACCATGCTGTAAAAGAACTGCACCCATGGCATAATCACTAGCATCTGTCTAAATCTCGAATGGCTGTCTGAAATTAGGTAATGCAAGAACCGGAGCTGAACTGATCTTTTCTTTCAAAGATTCGAAAGATTTTTGTTGCTTACTTCCCCATTGGAAAGCACGCTTCACACTTGTCACTGCATGCATAGGAGCTGCTATGGCAGAAAAGTTAGCAATAAACTTTCTCCAATACTGAGCTGCACCCAAAAAACTTCTTACCTCTGTAATGGACTTGGGAGTAGGCCAATTCACAATAGCTTCTACTTTGGAAGGATCAATTCTCAAAGCGCCTTCACCTACTATGTGTCCCAAATAAACCAAATAAGTCTTTCCAAATTCACACTTTGACATCTTAAGAAATAACTGATTTTTCTTCAAAACATCAAGTACTTTACTGACATGCATGACATGATCTTCTCTTGTCTTGCTAAAAATCAAGATGTCATCTAAGTAGACAATAACAAAATCATCAAGAAAATGACGTAAGACATCATCCATTACCCGCATGAAAGTTGCAAGTGCATTGCATAAACCAAACGGCATCACAAGCCACTCAAAGAGTCCTTGTTTGGTTTTAAAAGTTGTCTTCCAAATGTCACTTTCTTCAATTCTTACTTGATGATAACCACTTCTTAAGTCTAACTTAGTGAAATATCTTTCATCTTTCAGCTGATCTAACAAATCATCTATTCTTGGAAGTGGGTAACGATTCTTTACCGTTATCTTGTTCAAAGCTCTGAAGTCAACACACATACGCCAAGTTCCATCTTTCTTCGGAATCAACACAATAGGTGACCCACATGGCGAAGTGCTTGGCCTTATGAAACCCTTGTCCAACAACTCTTTAATATGCTTCTTTATTTCAGCATTCTCCATAACAGACATACGATACATGCCTATGTTAGGAAGAGGACAATCTGGATGTAAATGGATTTCATGCTGAATCTCCCTTTTAGGAGGCAAACCTGTTGGCTCCTGAAAAATCTCATGATGTGCATCAACTACATCATATAAATAAGATTTAAGCTTTGCATCACAATTTTCAAATGACTCATGATTCACATCAACCTTTGGCTTGACCATAAGAAGTACAAAACTCTTGCTTGAATTGACTAGCCTTTTTACCTGTCCTGCATTTACCATTGCAACATTTGTCTTCTTGCGATGAGCTCTGACAATAAACTCCTTGCCATCTTTGAAAAGATGATATTTGTTTTCATGGCGATAGAAAATCACTTTCCTGTCAAACAAGTAAGGACTTCCCAAAACAATACCAGATATATCAAGTGGAACCACATCAAGTTCAACTGTGTCAATATAGTGTGCAGTTATTGCAAAGCGCAATATGCACTTCCTTGAGACTTGCAAGTTAGCATCCTTGCATATCCATCCAAGTGGATAAGGCTTCGGATTTGGAATGGTCTCAAGTTTAAGTTGCTTGACCAAATCTTCAGATATGAGGTTAGCTTGTGACCCACTATCAAATAGTGTGTCAATTTTGGTATGTTTTGCAACTACCCTCACATGGAACAGTTCAATTCTTTCTTCCTCATTAGGAGCTTGTGTATGACAGTTTGAAGAAATAGCACTTGCTTGAGTTTCAATTTCCTTCCCTTTCAAACTTTTCAAACCCATGGCTGCAATTTTTGTTTCGTCACCTGAATCATCACCTAAATCTTGTGGTGTAGTTGTAGTAGCTGCATTTTTCTTCTTTCCCTTGTTTTTGTTAAACTGGTTTCTTTTTTCAGAATGAAGTTTCCAACAGTTTTTCTCTTCATGGCCACTCTTTGAACAATGTTTACAAATGACCTTTTCACCCTCTTGTTTGATAGATGCATTTTTCTTGCCTTTTCCTTTGTTTTTCTCTTTGTTCTTTCCTTTGAAAGACTTGTTTCTACCCTCATTAAGAGTATTCTTTCCTCTAGATTCTAAATGTGTAGCCTGCACACAGACTTCATCTAAGCTTGTAGGATTGAACATTAGGATAGTATGTTTAAGGTAACTGTGCAAACCACCTATGTATTTCAATAAGGTGTCTTGACTTTGTAAGTCTACCCCAAGTAGAAGTGCTCTCCTTCTAAATTCTTGAGTATAATCTTGCACATTTTGACCCTTGAGTTGCCTAAAATGCTGCCAATTCATGATGGATTTCTGAATATGAGCAAGAGGATAAAATTGTTTCTTAATGGCTGTAATAAACTCATTCCATGTTAGAGTTATCTTACCATACTTTTTAATCTCCTCTATAGTCTTGGCTTCCCACCAAACCAAAGCTGCTCCATCCATTCTCAAAGAGGCTAATTGAATTTTAGTGTCATCATCATTTAAATTTTGGATTCTTAGATAGAATTCCAGCTGTCTTATCCAATTATCCAATTTCTCTGCATTAACATCACCATTAAACATTGGCAACTCAAACTTCACATCAAGCTTCAACAAAGGATTTTTAAAAGAGGTTTTTGTTTGGTGTGACTGATTTTCAGAAGTTGAAGAGGATGATGTGGAGGATGAGGATGATGATGGAGATGGTGGATCACCATTTCCTCCATTCCCTTTCTTAGACTCATCTTTGTCTTTCTTTCCTCCTGAAGAATCTCCTTCTTCTCTTTGGTTCCTAGATCCTTCTCTAGCAATCCTATCATTTCTCTCCTGGTATAGGATTCTAACCATCTCAGTCAAATCCAAGAAAGCTTTTCTAAAGACTCTTTCTTCTTCCTTGGGATCCATTTCCTCATGTACTTCTCCTTCTCTGGAAGACATGCTTGTGGCTGATTCAAAGGCTACTGAGGATGAAATGGAAGGTGGATGTAATGGCACTCTAGCCTTCCTTGGTTGAGGATTAACTTGTTCTCTAACCAGTTGACCTTCCCCTCTTTGCAGTTTCAACCTAGTAAGCATCAAGATTTGCAGAACCACACAATTAACTTGCACAAATTTCACAATCTCTTAAGAAAAACCTTGAGCTCTGATACCAACCTGATCTGAAATCGTGAGAACAAACTATTTCTCATACAGAGATGGACTGTAGGGGCATTCACCGGATGTTTCACCTTTCTAGGAAAGGATGAATCCGGAGGCTACCTGGCCCTCTACAGACTCTGCCTAAAGAAATAATATGTAATCACCAATATCTAGATCAATGAAAGTATTTTGTTTTTAAATTCAAAGTATTCATTGATCTGTTTTTAGTGTGAATAAGCAAGAATATATGTTCTGCAATTGAAGTGTAGAGGTCTGATGATAAAATAACAAGTTTTGTTTACTGTATAAACTTGTTTGGGAAAAGCATGCTTATGAAAATTTACTGTTTAAACTATCAGAATCTGAAAATAAACAGCCAAAATATACAGAGTGACAGCAGATATTTTTTTAAGCGGTTCACCCCTCTCTTGGGCTACCTCCGCTGGGTCCAAAAGCCTCTAATTAGGCTCAGTCCTCCTTTGATTAAATGCTTAAAATGAGATTACATATTTATAAAAGCCTCTAATGGAAAAATAGACTGCTAAAACAGATTCAGAAGATCCAAATCAGTCTAAAATGACTACAAATTCACCTCCATTGGATGAAGGTAGTCCAATGCAGCTCTCTTTCCCTTTGGCCCTGATGGCTCCACGATCAAAAGCGTTGTAAAATTCGCAGATAGAATGCCCTGATGGCTCTACAGAAACTTCCAACAGCTCCAGAATGATCTCTACACCCAAAATCAAAAAAAAATCGTCTCCAAAGACCTCTCCTAGCAAAAGTTATGCCACATTTACTCCAACTGCCCATTACACTAAACAAACTCCAGCTAAAACTGGAGACACCCCCAGATAGGTCCGACAAATTAGTGCTTGGCACTATTTTTGAGGGTTCCGCCGAATTCTCCGCCAAAACTGGAGGGCTAAGGGGATAAGCCCCTCGTGACCGCACCGAGCGGGAGTTAGTTGAACGACTTACAGTCGTGGTGGGCATATAATAAAGTTTTAACAACATTTAAACGTGCACTCAGCACCCTCTGCCGGCCTGTGTGACCCACACCTTATCCTTTGCGCGCCGATGCTTAGCACATGGTTATTTGCCGCCGGTTATATGCAACGGGGGCTGGCCCTTAGGGGCTGGCCCCCTTTCGGGCCCCGCCCAAACAATTTCAAACATTAAATAGAATTGTGTTGCGTTCATAAATAAGAACCAATGACTTGCCCCAACGGTCGGGCCTGTGTGTTATTAGCCCGCGGACCCACGTTCAAACCTCGTCGACTTCCAAAAACTTTTTTTCAAACGTTATTCCACTCCACTTTGGGGCCCACGTGGCGGCCTCCGGGCTAGCCACGTGGCGCCCGATGATAGGCTGCCAGCGTAATATTCCCCAGAATATTCTGTGGAATATTCCACGGAATATTCCCAAAATATTCTGTGGAATATTCTTTTTTTAATAAAAAATTTCATTAAGTCAAATTTGGCATTTTTAATTGAAATTGACAAATCTTTGAAGCTGAATATCTTCTGCATACAGCGTTGGATTTGAGTGCCGTTCGCGGCGTTGGGGTCGTATTGACGAGCACTTTCCAGTCGATCTGTTTTGGAGCCATTTTGAACAACTTCATTTTTGAGCATTTTTCTTCAAGAGACTTGATCTCCTGATCACATGGTGACTAAGTGTATAGATCCAGAGTGATCTAATAGGAAACAAAAGGTGAAGAATGGTAGGAAAAACCCTCCTATTTATAACAAAATATTGGGTCATTCTAGATCTTGGTGCATGGGCTAACCAGATCTAGATCCACTTTTTATGGAATATTTTATTATATTTGTTGGAGGGAAAAGGTATTTGACTTGGGTCAAATCCCTTAATTTGTCAAAAATAAATAAATAAATGATTTATTTATCTTTTTTAAGGAAGCGGTTAGAAGATAATCAAATAAATAATGATTTATTTAATTATTTAAGGAAGTGGTTGAAAGATAATTAAATAAATAGTGATTTATTTAATTATTTGTGAGTGATTTGGTCATATTTAACAAGGAATATTATCTAAATAAGGTTTAAATAATTATTCCTAAAAAATAATAAGATAAATAAAGGTTTATCTAATTAATTTCTTTGATTTTGGGTTAAACATGACTGGGAATAATAATTAAATTATGGTTTAATTAATTATTCCATGAGGAAAATCAAACAAATGTAGGTTTGTTTAATATTTCCTTTTGGGGTTTCCTATTTTAACATAGTGAAAGCAATTTTACTTAGGGTAAAATTGGTCTTACATGGTGTACTTGGGTCCATCTAATGATAATAGGTTAGATGACCAAAAAATGGTGTAACAATAATATATGATTCAATCAGTGCGTATCCCCTCCTTCGGTCTAGATCATGGTGATGTCGTGAATATATTTTCTTAAGGCCTCTTCTACTAGATTTGCTGCATTCATACTCCTAGAATAAATCATGTCATGGATCCATTTTCTTCCCTTTTGATACACCTTTATTTCAGAAACTAAATGTAGGATATCAGTATGTGGCTGTAAATTGGCATCCAAAACTTTTGTATGCCTGAGTTTCCATGTTTGCTTCTATTGATCATAGTACTCAGGCCAACTTTTTTCATCAGGAATAGATCTGAGAATTTCTTTATGCCTGTTTGGATCCCATTCCGTAACAATTACCATGATATGTACAGGCTATATATATTCTCTACTCAGGAAGTCAAGAATATTATTTTCTGAACCTTTAATATGTTCAACTTCAAATTTAAAATTTGCAAAAAGAGCTTGCCATCTGGAAAACTTGGCCTCGCCTGGCTTTTTAATATTCTTTGTCAAGACCTTTTTGAGAGTAGAGGAAAATTTTCTAAGATAAAAAAAATTATTTACAATATGGGTTTCAAACTTATGTAAATAATTCCAAGCAAGTTTTACCTCCTTCTCAATGGTGGAGTAATTTCCTTCAGCTGGGCTCCATGTGCCTAATGCAAATTGTGCAATCTGTTCTTTTCCTTATTTTACTTGCTTAAGTATGCCTCCCAGATTCAAAAAATTTGAAAGTATTATCGTTAGAAACAAATAAAACAGGAATGGTTTTCATCTTATACTTGATCTTTCTGACTGCGGCAGTATGGGCTTCAGTGTATGGCATAGGATTTTTCTTCAACCTTTGATTGAGCAAAGATCTATCTTTAGCACAATCTTGATAAAAGCTACTGAAATAATTGAGACAACCCAAGAATATTTGCAACTCGGTTTTATCTATAATCATGTCTGGAAATTTGTAAGCAAATTCTGGAGCATGTCTTTGCAAAGAGATCTGGCCATCCTTGATAGTGTGGCCAGGGAACTTGATAGAATTCTGGAGCAGTTCTATATTCTTTTTTCTTAAAACTAAGCCATTTATTTTGACCACTTGAAGAGATATATTTAAATGTTTAAAATTATCATGAAATTTTTTGGAAATAACTAGAATATCATCAATATATACAAGCAATCATTCGAAGTATGGTTTAAATATTGAGTCGATGACCTCTTGGAATTTGGACGGAGTATGCTTTAATCTGAACGGCATGAAATTCCATTCACAGTCACCTGCAGGGACACTGAATGAAGTCTTGAAGTTGTCTTCTTCTTTTATTGAAACATGCCAGAAACCAGATTTCATGTCAAATTTGGAGAAGATCTTGGCACCTGCAATCCTTGCCAACAAATGACCTTTGTGAGGAATATGATAGGTATTGTCTGCAAGAACAGAATTCAGAGGTTTATAATTTATAACTAATCTAGGAATTCCTCTGATTTGTTATACTTTTTTGTTGACATAAAAATGATAACAGTTCCAAGGACTGTCAGATTCTCTAATCAATTTCCTATCCAACAAACTTTTTATCTCCTTCTTGCACAAATATTTGTATTCTTTATTCATGGGAATTGCCTTAATTTTGTATGCCCTTCCTTCATATTTTGATTTATAAGCAATTCAAAAAAATACTATTTTCTGTGCCAGAAGGCATTAGGTTCTTCTGCACAACATTCTTTTTCAATTTTTTTCCTGAATTCAGAGATATTTCGCTGAATAATTCCAGAAAGGAGTTGTTCTCCATCTTTCATATTTTCCTTCAAATCCTTTAATTCAATCAACTTAGTACTAGCCTTTTCAAGTTCTTCCATGGCCTAGACCATGGTAGAAACTCTGGGAGTAGATATATATGGCAACTTGATCATTTTGCAACTCCCATCAGACTTTGGCATAGTAATAAGATAACCAGCTTTGTTGTTAGAAAGCTTGTTGAACCATGTGGTTCCATAGCTTCTAAAAACACATTGCCTAGAATGCAGTCAATAGGAATATGTGCAACTACAAATTTCAACTTAATCCAATGTTCATCAAAGCAAATAGTATCCTGAGGAACTTCATAATGTAAGTATTTTTTTCCTAGCCCAATAACTTGTCTGAATGATCTTATCCAATATTTGGCTAGAATAATCTTGCTATGTAACACATTCACATCTGCACCAGAATCAATTAACGTTTTAAGGGAAAACATCTATCCCTCAATACAGATGTCAAGCATAACATGATTCTGCTAGTATTGGATGGTTAGAAATCTCATAACTCTAAAACCAGTAGAAGGATCTCCTCTTCCCTCAAAAATTTAGACATTAGAATTTTTGTATGATTTATCTTCTAGCTCTTTAAATAAAGAGGCTATTGAGATTTTTTCAGTCTTTTCTAGGGTTTCTGTCTCTATTTTAGATTGGGTCAACTATTTTGAAAATAACCAAGGAAATCTATCGGTAGGCTTGACAGGATGTTGTATTTGTACATTTCTCTTGTGCAGAAAAGACGTCGGGATCGGCTTATCAAGAATTTTTATTTGAAGCTTCTCAAACTTTATAGTAAGCTTCTCAATGAGTCCTTGGGTAAAATGGAATTATTTTTCAACTTTAGATTCCACAAATTCAATTTTTTCTAAGGACTCTTTGACATAAATTTTTAAAGAAGAAGCAGAAAACTGAACATGATTCAAAGAATTATTTACATTAGAAATAGAAACTTTAATACCATCAAAATGTTCTTTGAGAGATGTCAATTTAGCAATATTCATCTCTAGACCTTTGATTTTAGTATTTGTCCAATTAATCTACTCACTGGCCTTTTGAATTCTACCATCAATTCCTAAGGCATGGTCATCTTTAAGAACCAAGGGGATAGCTTTAATAGAGTTTTGTGCTTCCTAAAATGATGCCTTTATATGGAGGGAATGTGGGAGTCGTTTCAACTTTACTTCCATCTATATCATTCCAAGAGTGCTGGGATGTGGGAGATGAGACGGTATCTGTCATCATGACAAATTCTGATTCAACAATGTTTTTCTAGACATAAAAATATATCTAGAATTCGTTTGATTCCATATATATCTTCCATTCAGTGGCCAATTTAATTCTTTCTTCTTTAGATGTGTTGAGATCAAAAGACTCAGCATCAGGGTGAGCTATTAGATAGCAATTTAACATAGCTTTCATCCATTGGGTATCTATTTTGTATTTATCACACCCATCGATTATAGAAAATAATTTGTGCATCTCTAGGATTGATGGCTTCTTGCAGTCATCAGGCAAGTCAATGAATCTACTATTTGGAATTAAACTGTTCAACTGTTCCAAGTATCCTATGCCATATCTGGGCATGCCTCACTGTCTCATATTTCTGAATATTTATGTAATCTGAGGATCCTTTTTTTCCAAAGAAGGTAAGCTATGCATCATCATCACATGATTAGACTCATGAAGAGAAGGAATGTATGAACATTTAGGATTAGGACATGGATTAACTGATGTAGAAGGTGGGGCTTCTTCAGTCCTTGGGTGATGATTATAATGTAGAACAAGTTCAAAAAGTTGGCTAAGGTTTACACTTGATTTACAGTGTGGACAGATGACTTATACAGAAGAAAAATTTACTCACTCGGTAAACTAAAATAACTCAATATGCTGACAATGTATAGAAGAACGAGAAGAGCAAGCAGTATCAATTTCTTCAGGATTCCTCTACAAAGGAGAAATTTTGTAGATCTAACTTATTCTTCTGCGATCAATGGTCGATCTTCTGGGAAAAGAAATTACAGAAGAAGATTGCTTTTCTTGGACATTTGTAGAAGTAATACTCTGCATACTAGGAGGTTTGAGATTTTGAACAATCCAGTGTTCAGGGAAACTCAGATCTTCCCATCAGATTGATTGGTGTTCAATATTTTGATGTTTTGAATCTGTAAGAACTACCACACTGGATTTGGAATCTTGACTCGGAGTATGGAAGACTGCAGGATATAGGGTGTTGGTATGCCTGAAACACCCTCTTCTTTGAATGGCTATATTATGTCTCTTTTTTCTCATATCAAATCCAAATGTCTGGATCTGCAGCTGTAATGTCTTTTATATGCTCATCGAAGACATATACAGAGAAGTTAGGATAAAAATCAACATAAATTGGGCCACTGGACAGTGGAGCAACTATCCCACCTATCAATGAGTCAATACATTTACTATGGGTAAGATATCTGACTGTGGCAAGTACAAAGGTTTCTAGCCTTCTTTGGGTCAAAGCATTTATTCCTACTCGAATACGTCCAAAATGAAAGTGGTGGGTTTTTAGCCTTTTGGCTTTTGCTTGAACAATTTTTGGATCAAGGAGAGGAATGGATTGCACACAATCATAATTTTATTGAATTTGGCTTTCTTTTATGGAAATTCTAGTAGCAGAAATTAGATGAAATGTAGAAAAATCAGAACATACATTTGATTCATTTATATTTCGCAACTACCATCTAGGAGATGGTTGACATTCTAAATATTCAATTTTAGATAAGTTTATAACATGGCTAGAATATGAAGCAAACATATCTCTGAGAGGATTTTCTTCAGCTTTATCCTTCTCATATAATTCTCGGAAAGATACAGATATTCGTGTTGATTCCATTTATCAACAAAGAGTAAGGTTTTGAGTACTAACCTTCATGAACCAGATGACACTGCTGGCTCTGCTACCAATTTTTCACAGGGGCTTCAGAAGAAGCTTGCAATAGCAACACAGGCTGACTGGCCTTATTGAGTCTCTTCTCTATGTATACTTATTCATTCATACAAAAACCCATAGATGAGCCCATACACGAACCTACTCAGGTATTTCACGCTCTAGTGACCTTTCTCTATGGCTTTCCTTGCCTTTAACGGTCTGGCATCCCTTCTACCCTTTGGAAAACCTCTCGTGAACCTCTGGTGAACCTTTGGTGAAAAAATAAACAATACAGATACTACCTCACCAGAATTTAATAAGCTCAGAGTTTTTTAGTACTCAAAAAATTACGGAATAAAATCACACTCTTTATTGATCTTGAGATATCAGATTATAGAGATTTGTGATACAGAATCTGTTATTCTTTCTTGAGATTTACTGTGATGGGATTTACCAGTGTTTGCTTCTTAATATATAATATAGCTTTCTGGAGGCTACCTGGACGATTCACAGACTCAATATTTGAATGAAAAATAAAACACACATACCGACAATCCTTTGTATTTCGACCACTTTAGGTTCTTACTAGTGCTCGCACACTGATATGCAGGATTCTTAGAATAAAATAATGACAGGAATTTGAATATACTTTGTGATGCAAGCAGGCTATCAGCCCACAGATGAAAAGCAGGAATAAAAATAACTCAGAATCTCTAGACTCTCACACAATCACTCTTTGACTCCCTAACTCTCATACTTGATGCCCAACAAATGAGCCTTACCCTCTTTTTATAGGAATCAAGAGTGGACAAACATTTGATTTTGGGTCCTACTTGTACCTAAGGTATAGTGTACATAATCTAGTTAGTCAGGTAGATGTGGGGTCAAACCCCACCAATTGTCAGAGAAGTGCTCCGAGTCTCATGAAAATATTATATCTTGTACAAATTACAATCATGACTCACACTATGGATGCTTTTTAAAATAAATCCCACGAGAAAATTATTTTGTCCTACAAAGTGCGGGATTTTTACCGGAAAGCCCATGAGAAAGCTGGTCACTTCAAGTCCGTGACTAGACATCAAAACAACATGGAGGCTTTTAGATAGATTCCACGAGAACCATACTATGGGGGATCATCAAGAGAAGTGATTCCAGGAAAACAAAATCTTTTGTATAGTGCCTCATCCCTGGCTTTGGTGTATATTCGTCTGATAATCATTGGTTTATTTAAAACAATTTGGTGCTTAATCGTTGTCATGACTAACCACTCATAATGCTTGATCATATATTGATAGGAGATTTACAAGGAGTGTGAAAACATTCAGGAATATTGTTTTCAAAACACCAATTAATGTACAAGTGGAAATAGGATTCATAATAAGCAGGATCAATGGCTGTTTTATTGACTCCAAATTCATTCCACAATTATTTTAGCCATTCACGTTGTCTACTTCTTTTCATAACCCATGTTGTTCTAAACTTTATTTTTGTATAATGGGTTTCATGTTTTCCATCTATATTTAGAATATCCCACCAGAGTTTTTGTATCCTGCAAAATTATAAATAGTGTCAGGAAAAATAATAGAGGGATCTTTTCCTCGCCATAATGCAAAATTATTAGTCCATGTAGGATCTCTAGATCTGTTTATACAAAACAAATTATGATAAAATTGGTGCCTATCCCCTCCTTCAGTCCAGATCATGGTGATGTTGTGAAAATATTTGCTTAAGGCCTCTTCTGCTAGATTTGCTGCATTCATACTCCTGGAATAAATCATGTCATGGATCCATTTTCTTCCCTTTGGATACACCTTTATTTCAGGAACTAAATGTAGGATATCAGTATGTGGCTGTAAATTGACATCCAAAACTTTTGTATTCCTGAGTTGCCATGTTTGCTTCCATTGATCATAGTACTCAGGCCAATTTTTTTCATCAGGAATAGATCTAAGAATTTATTCATGCTTCTTTGGATCCCATTCTGTAACAATTACCATGATATGTACAGGCTATATATATTCTCTACTCATTAAGTGAGGAAGACTATTTTTTTCACCTTTAATATGTTCAACTTCAAATTCAAAATTTTCAAAAAGCGCTTTCCTTCTAGAAAACTTGGCCTCGCCTGGATTTTTAATATTCTTTG
Organism: Pinus albicaulis; assembly: GCA_034641835.2. NCBI lineage: Eukaryota > Viridiplantae > Streptophyta > Pinopsida > Pinales > Pinaceae > Pinus > Pinus albicaulis. The sequence continues at coordinate 106,129 of JAXQQM020090754.1, read as the reverse complement.
TCAGGACATTTTTGAGAGTAGAGGCATTTTTTCTAAGATAACAAAAATTATTTACAAGTTGGATTTCAAACTTATCTACAGAATTCCAAGAAAATTTTACCTCCTTAAGAATGGTGGAGCAATTTCTTTCAGCTGGGCTCCATGTGCCTAATGCAAATTGTACAATCTGTTCTTTGCCTTATTTTACTTGCTTGAGTATGCCTCCCCATCCTTCATTACTAGCATCAGATTCAACAATATTAAAAGTATCATCATTGGAAATAAATAAAACAGGAAGGGTTTTCACCTTATACTTGATCTTTCTGATTGCGGCAGTATGGGCTTCAGTATATGGCATAGGATTTTTTTTCAAACTTTGATTGAGCAAAGATCTATCTTTAGCACAATATTGATAAAAGCTACTGACATAACTGAGACAACCCAAGAATCTTTGCAACTGGGTTTTATCTATAATAATGTCTGGAAATTTGTCAGGAAATTTTGGAGCATGTCTTTGCAAAGAGATATGGCCATCCTTGATAGTGTGGCCAAGGAACTTGATAGAATTCTTGAGCAGTTATATCTTCTTTTTTCTTAAAACTAAGCCATTTATTTTGACTACTTGAAGAGTTGTATTTAAATTTTCAAAATGATCATGCAAATTTTTGGAAATAACTAGAATATCATTAATATATACAAGCAACCATTTGAAGTATGGTTTAAATATTGAGTCAATGACCTTTTGGAATTTGGACGGAGTATGTTCTAATCTGAAGGGCATGAAATTCCATTCATAGTGACATGTAGGGACACTGAATGTAGTCTTGAACTTGTCTTCTTTTTTTATTGAAGCAAGCCAGAAACCATATTTCATGTGAAATTTGGAGAAGATCTTGGAACCTACAATCCTTGCCAACAAATCACCTTTGTGAGGAATAGGATAGGTATTGTCTGCAAGAATAGAATTCAGAGGTTTATAATTTATAACTAATCTAGGAATTCCTCTCATTTCTTCTGATCTTTTGTTGACATAAAAAACATAATAGTTCCAGGGATTGTCAGATTCTCTAATCAATTTCCTATCCAACAGTTTTTTTAACTCGTTGTTGCACAAATATTTGTATTCTTTATTCATGGGAATTTCCTTACTTTTGCATGGCATTCCTTCATATTTTGATTTATATGGAAATTCAAAAAAATACTATTTTCTGTGCTAGAAGGCATTAGGTTCTTCTGCACAACATTCATTTTCAATTTTTTTCCTGAATTCAGAGATATTTTACTGAATAACTAGAGAAAGGGGTTGGTCCTCATCTTTCATATTTCCCTTCAAATCCTTTAATTAAATCAACTTATTACTATCCTTTTCAATTTGTTCCATGGCCTGGACCATGGTAGAAACTTTGGGAGTAGATATATATGGAAAATTGATCATTTTGCAACTCCCATCAGACTTTGTCATAGTAATAAAATAACTAGCTTTGTTGTTAGAAAGCCTGGTTGAACCATGTGGTTCCACAGCTTCTAAAAACACATTGCCTAGAATGAAGTCAATAGGAATATCTGCAACTGAAAATTTCAACTTAATCCAATGTTCATCAAAGAAAATAGTATCCTGAGGAACTTCATAATGTAAGTATTTATTTCCCAGCCCAATAAATTGTCTGAATGATATTACCGAATATTTGGCTGGAATAATCTTGCTATGTAACACATTCACATCTACACCAGAATCAATTAAAATTTTAGTGGAAAACATTTGTCCCTCATTACAGATGTCAATCATAACATGATTCTACTGGTACTGGATGGTTAGAAATCTCATATCTCTAAAACCAGTAGCAGGATCTCTTCTTCCCTAAAAAATTTCAACATTAAAATTTTTGCATGATTTATCTTTTGGCTCTTTAAATAAAGAGGCTATTGAGATTTTTTATTCTTTTATGGGGTTTCTATCTCTGCTTTAGACTAGGTCACCTATTTTGGAAACAACAAAGGAAATATGTTAGTAGGCTTGACAGGATGCTGATTGTGCACCTTTAATTGAACACAATGCAACCAATACTACATACCTTGATCAGGTCTATGAAATTTGTAATTATCTTACCACCTGGTGTGCTCATGTAGAAGAAGTTCTTGATGATTTAGGAACTCGGTCTGAAATGATTCTTGATAATCTTAAACTTCTATATGATGAACAACAAAAATAAATAGCAGAAAAAGAAACCTGAAAATTAAGAAAAGAAAGAAGAAAAAAGAAAGCTGAGAAAGGTCCAAGTTATTCTGTTGATATGTCAATCCATAATTTTTGGGATATTGAAGAAGAAGCTAGTGAACTAGAGTCCAGCTTAGAGTTTCTTCAAAGAAAAAAGAAGGAGAATCTTCCAGCCAAATACCTACAACAAATCTTTCTAAGCCAAAATCAAAAGATGAACTAATTACTCTAGAAGATGCTGCTTCAAAGTTTCTGTCATTTATTTTTCCCTCTATCCAAAAAGCTCATATATTTAGAGAGGCACAAAAATACCTTAGAATTGAGGAAGATATTTTTGCTGCAAATTCTAGTGGCTATGTCTTAGACTTAGATTAGTCTACTAATCCCAGAGAGTCAATCCAAATATGGATAGTATTATTGTATCATATGCAAGTTACAATAAGGTTAGACAATGCATCCATATTTTCTCTAGAAGAGAAAATAATGGCAGGCATCATATATGATTGGTGGATGGGACCACCCCCAACAGAAAGACAACAAGTAATAGCTGGAGGATTAGCCATCCTAGAATTATTTCTAAAAACACAGTTTGTGCCTGAACCAGCCGATGAAAAGCAGCAAATCATTTCAGATCTTGCTAGAATGGAACTAAAAGATTTTAGATTCTTAGAGAAATTTGGTCAAGATTACATGGCTAAGATCTACAAATCCAATTTAGTCAATGACTCTAGTCAAAAAATTTCATTTTTGTGTAAATTTCCTGGTAATCTAGGAGATCTAATTCTCAAAGATCTACAAGTGCAACAGAAAACAGTTGATCAAATCTATTTGGTTGATCTCTTATTTAGATTCTAGGAAAAGTTCAAATATCTATGTTGGCAGAAGAAATCCCAAGATATTACTCCAGGTTCAGATGTTTGTAGAGCAGTATTACCGTGGACTCCCTTAAGAAATAAAAGAAGATCTAAAAGAAGATATGGCAAGTTCAAACCCAAGAAAGTTGCAAATCCTAGAAAGCCTTTTAAAAGATATAAATTCTTAAAAAAATGAAGGCGACCAAATAATGACAACGCCTATTTTATACGCAAGCAAGAAGGGCACTATGCAAGAAAATTTCCAAAGAATTATTCAAGCAAGATGAAAGCATGTATAGATATTGAAGAATTTGTAGATAATTGGTCTGTTGTACATTCCCAAGATGAAGTACCTGATGTATATATTTTAACAGATGCTTCCTTGACAGATGATGAAATTCCTAAAACCTCTCAGAAAATGAATCGATGTAAATATTATTCTGATGATGAATTTTTGAACAAACTGAACTTCATTATAGTGAAGAATATTCCAGTGTGGAAACAACTACTGAAACAAGTGAAATAGATAGTGACGAATCTTCTAAATATTTATCAAATCAGAAAGATAGTGAACCAGATCAATCAAAAATACCAATTTCTCTTTTGAAGAAATTGAATTATTTTTGTCCCTATAAAAAGCATGTAGCTAAATCTTCATCTTTACCAGTTCCTTAAGTTGATCCAGTTGCTAAAGGTAACCTCCTAAATAATATGGTCCGGACTAATAACTTGATTTATTTTCCAGTTCAGATTCAAATTAAAGGAGATTGGATAAATGTTGATGCTTTCTTAGATACTGGTGGTTCTAAAAATCTTTCTAGACCATATTTATTCAAAATTCTCTGGAAGCCACTTCAAAACATTCTTTTTTCTGAAATAGTGGGTGGTACTGTTAATTTAACCCACTATGTTGATAATGTTTCTTTAAAAGTAGGGGGGAGTATAGTCAAAATGGATGCAATGCAACATTATGATCCCTCTGCGAGTTTATTTCTAGGGATGCCATTTGTTAATTCTGTGTTACCTCTTACTATCAGTGCAGACAAGATAATCATGAACATGAAGAATAAGGTTATATCTATTAATAGATTGACTATTGCATATTTCGAAGTTAAAAGATCAGATAGCCAAAAGAAGGCTGCTATAGGAAAGCCATAGAATGACTCAAACAATTGGGTAGAAGTGCTTCAAAGCTATAATGGTAATCTTGAGCTTCGGCACAAATAGAAAAAAAATATAGATCTCAATTGGTCTCCTACACAAATCTCTATTGATGAAAAGATGTTAAAAACTTGTTCTGAAGATCCACAGAAGTTCTGGGAAGTTGAAAGTCCCAAGCAAGAGATTGTGGATCTGCATGATAATGGAGTCAAAGGAAAATTATTCCCTTACACACCATCTGATGAGCAAGAAATCAAGAAGCAGATAGATGAATTGCTAAGTTTAAAACTGATAGAACCCAACAAATCTCATTATTCTTGTTCTACATTTTTGGTAAGAAATCGTTCAGAAATGTTTAGAGGAAAGGCTAGAATGGTAAATGCAATTACTCAGAGTTTCAGATATCCTCTACCACGACAAGAGACCATAATGCAACATATCCAAGACAAAAAATTCTTTCGAAAATTTGACATGAAATTAGGCTACTATCAGATTCAAATTGCTACTGAAGGTAGACACAAAATTTCCTTCACCTATCCAACAAGATTCTATCAATGGAAGGTAGTACCATTTGGTTTAAAAAACACCCCTGCATTCTTCCAATGAAGAATAGATTTTATTTTTGGAAAATATGATTTCATTGTTACTTATATAGATGAAATTCTTGTACATAGTCCAAATATGGAGTCTCATCTAGTTCATTTACAAATTTTTCATCAAAAAGTACAGAATCATGGAATTGTCTTATCTAAAAAGAAAATGATTCTGTTTGAAGAGAGTATATATTTTTTTGTTATACATATTTTGAATGGTCAAATTCAGATGTAGCCCCATGTACTCACCAAGCCGTCTGAGTTTCCAAATGTTCTGCGAGATATTAAGACAATTCAAAGTTTTCTGGGAGTCCTCAATTATGTACATAAATACATACCCAGACTGTCTTCAAAGACTGCACAAATTAGAATACATCTTCACTCTAGTTGGTATAAGGAGGCAACTAAAGCAGTCAAACAACTAAAAGATGAATGTATGCATATTCCTACTTTAAAACCCCCACGTGATGGATTGCTAATTTTACAAACAAATGCCTCTCATGAATTTTGGGCAGCTATTCTTTTTGAGAAACGAGGAAATTTAGAAGAAGAATTGTGCGCATATGCTTCTGGTGAATTTTTAAAACACCAGAAAAATTATTTCAGTGCTGAAAAAGAAACCTTAGCCATTTTTAGTGGTATTGAAAGGTTTGAACTCTATTTGGCCCCTGTCAAGTTTCTAATTAGAACTGATTCAATGAATTTCAAATATTTTCTTAACATCCAAGATTTCTAGACAAATTCTAAGAGAAATATTGTTGTATTGGCATATATGGTTTCAATAATATGATTTTGATGTTGAATGGGTTCCTGGTATTTCCAATTATCTTGCAGATTCTCTGACAAGAGAAATGAACAACGCACATAGACAGATCGAGTTATTTCAACTCCCTGAACCTGATAGCTATACCACTTTTGCTCAAAGATTCAAGATACTTGAAATATGATGCGGTTATCTCAATGATTAAATAAATAATATCATTGGTCTCCATCTTCGAAGAAACATGTGGATACAGCGCTGTCAAGCATGGCAGAGTAAAAATGTTGGAATACTTCTTGGTCTTAATTCAGAGCTAGTAAAGGTATATCCTTTTCCCAATATGAAGGTTAAACTTTATTTTAAAACACTTGATGACTTCTGGTCCATAAAATACACACAGACAATGATATGGAAATTAAGGTTTTTGAATTTTTGTCAATTAATTAGAGCAATTGATTTCTCATTAGCAGTTTTCACTACTGCTAAAATGCTAGAACTGGAGGAAATCAATATGAATGAAAAAATTGCAAAATTGGTATTGTCCTTAAGGATAGCTAATCTATTTGAAGAGCTTGATGAAAATGTTCTACAAAGGCCTGATGAAAACTATGCATTAACAGACACTTTTCCTTAGTATGAACTTTTTGATAGATTTTCAAATTGGGAAATGAGAAATGGAAAGTGCGTAAAGAAAAGGAGTACAAGAACATCCAAATGCATTGAAGGATATCTTCAATAGATGAGAACATTCTCAAATCCATGTGATTATTAGAATCTTGAACTAACAACTCCTATTTCTCCAAATCCTTTTGCACAACTTTATTGTGTTCAAATTGCTGACTTCTCTTATCTTGTACCCAATGAGGAAGAGATAAAGAAGATAACTCAATGGTTAAAAGAATTCATTTATCTTAAATTTTTCTGAAAAAATTGAAATGATGAAATCTCTTGATGAACTCCAAGGCACACCACATGTTCTTAGACTTTCAGTAAATCAGAAAGCCTTGATAACAGTCAATGTTATATTAGGAAACTGGTCTAACGATGTTTTTTTTTAGTCAGTTTACTGCTCAGCACAAAGGCTTGTTCTTCTATGATTTTTGAATTGGGTTGGCAAGAAAAAGCAACAATCAGCGACAATTGCCCCCTTTGGGTACAATATTCTATTGAAACAGCTACAAGTATGTTTCATATATTTAAATGGGAATTAATAAATGGAATTGAATTAGTTGTCCAACCGATAGTTAAATTTCAAAAGATAAATAAAGATTCCTTTTTGGATATCGAGATCAATCCAACATCTTATCTTCACAGATGGAAAAAATCCGAGGACAAATACAGTCTACCTGTTCAGCAAAAACATCCATTTAATGACAGAATAAAGTTTTAACAAGGAGAATAATCCACAGTACGGCCAGCATATTCTACAAGAAATGATGTATTGTATGCACCAGAAGTCATCAATTGTTTTAAAATAAAGTTTAACCTTCATATTGGGTAAAGGATATAGCTTTACCAGCTCTGAATTAAGACCAAGAAGTATTCCAACATTTTTACTCTGCCATGCTTGACAGCGCTGTATCCACATTTTTCTTCGAAGATGAAGACCAATGATCTTCTTTATTTCATCAATGAGATAACCACAACATCTTTCAAGTATCTTGAATCTTTGAACAAAAGTGGTATAGTTATCAGGTTCAGGGAGTTGAAATAACTCAATCTGTCTATGTGCTTTGTTCATTTCTCTTGTCAGAGAATTTGCAAGATAATTGGAAATACCAGGAACCCATTCAACATCAAAATCATATTGTTGAAACCATATCTTCCAAGACAACAATCTTCCTCTTGCAAGTTGTCTAGAAATCTTGGCTGTTAAGAAAATATTTGAAATTCATTGAATCAGCTCTAATTAGAAACCTCACAGGGGCCAAATAGAGTTCAAACCTTTGAATACCATTAAAAATGGCTAAGGTTTCTATTTCAACAGTAAAATAATTTTTCTGGTGTTTTAAAAATTCATGAGAAGCATGTGCACACAATTCTTCTTCTAAATTTCCCCGTTTCTCAGAAAGAACAACTGCCCAAAATTCATCAGAGGCATCTGTTTGTAAAATTATAAATCCATCACCTGGGGGTTTTAAAGTAGGAAGATGCATACATTCAGCTTTTAGTTGTTTGACTACTTTAATTTCCTCTTTAGACCAACCAGAGTGAAGATATTTTCTAATTTGTGCAGTCTTTGAAGACAGTCTAGGTATGTATTTATGTACATAATTGAAGACTCCCAGAAAATGTTGAATTATATTAGTATCTGGGAGAACATCTAGAAACTCAGATAGCTTGGTGAGTACATGGGGCTGCATTTGAATTTCACCATTCAAAATATGTATACCAAGAAAATATATACTCTCTTCAAACAGAATCATTTTCTTTTCAGATAAGACAATGCCATGATTCTGTACTTCTTGATGAAAAATTTGTAAATGAACTAGATGAGACTCCATATCTGGACTATGTACTAGAATATCATCTATATAAGTAACAATGAAATCATATTTTCCAAAAATAAAATCCATTCTTCGCTGGAAAAATGCAGGGGCGTTTTTTAAACCAAATGGTACTACCTTCCATTGATAGAATCCTGCTGGACAGGCGAAGGTAGTTTTGCATCTATCTTCAGTAGCAATTCGAATCCGATAGTAGCCTAATTTAATGTCAAATTTGCTAAAGACTTTGTTGTTCTGGATCTTTTTCATTATGGTCTCTTATCGTGGTAGATGATAATTGAAGCTCTGAGTAATTGCATTTGAAGGCTTATAGTTTATTACCATTCTAGCCTTTCCTTTGAAATTTTCTGAATTATTTCTTACCAGAAATGCAAAACAAGAATAATGAGATGTGCTAGGTTCTATCAATTTTTAACTTAGAAAATCATCTATCTGCTTCTTGATTTCTTGTTCATTAGATGGTGTGAAAGGGATTAATTTTCCTTTGACTCTGTTATCATGCAGAGTCACAATCTCCTGCTTGGGACTTTCGACTTCCCACAACTTATGTGGATCTTCAAAACAAGTTTTTAACATCTTTTCATAAATAGAGATTTATGCAGAAGACCAATTAGGATCTATGTTAGCTTTTGTTTGTGCTTTAGCTCAACCTTATCATTATAGATTTGAAGCACTTGTACCCAATTGTTTGAGTCATTCTGTGGCTTTCTTATACCATCTTTCTTTTGGCTATCTGATCTTTTAACTTCTAAATCTGAAATAGTCATTATATTAACATATATAGCCTTCTTCTTCATGTTCATAACTATCTTGTCTACACTGATAGTAAGAGGTAACACAGAATTAACAAATGGCATCCATAGAAATAAACTTGCAAAGGGATCATAATGTTGGATTGCAGTCATTTTGACTATACTCCCCCCTACTTTTAAAGAAACATTATCAACATAGTGGGTTAAATTGAGAGTACCACCCACTGTTTCATAAACAAGAATTTTTTGAATTGTATTCCAGATACCTTTGAACAAATATGGTCTAGCAATATTGTTAGAACCACCAGTATCTAAGAAAGCATCAACATTTATCCAATCTCCTTTAATTTGAATTTGAACTGGAAAATAAATCAAGTTATTAGTCTCGACCATTTTCTTTAGTAGGTTACCTTCAGTAACTGGATAACCTTGAGGAACTGGTAAAGATGAAGATTAAGCTACATGCTTTTCATAGGGACAAAAATAATTCAATTTCTTCAAAAGAGAAATTGGTATTTTTGATTGATCTGGTTCACTATCTTTCTGATTTGATAAATCTTCAGAAGAATCACATTATATGTTTCACTTGTTTTAGTAGTTATTTCCACACTGGAATATTCTTCACTATAATGAAGTTTAGCTTGTTCAGAAAATTCATCATCAGAATAGTATTTACATCGGTTCATTTTCTGAGAGGTTTCAGGAATTTCATCATCTGTCAAGGAAGCATCTATTAAAATATATACATCAAATACTTCATCTTGGGAATCTAAAACTGACCAATTATCTACAAATTATTCAATATCTACACATGCTTTCAACTAGCTTGAAGAATTCTTTGGACATTTTCTTGCATAGTGCCCTTCTTGCTTGCATATAAAACAGGCATTGTCATTCTTTGGTCGCCCTCGTTTTTTTAAGAATCTATATATTTTAAAAGGATTTCTAGGATTTGAAACTTTCTTGGGTTTGAACTTGCCATATATTATTTTATATCTTATTTTATTTCTTAAGGGATTCCAGGGTAATACTACTCTACAAACATCTAAACTTGGAGTAATATCCTGGGCTTTCTTCTACCAACATATATATTTGACCTTTTGTTGGCATCTAAATAAAATATCAACCCAATAGATTTGATCAACTCTTTTTGGTTGCACTTGTAGATCTTTGATAATTAGATCTCCTAGATTACAGAGCAATTTAGACAAAAATGCAATTTTTTTACTACAATCATTGACTAAATTGGATTTGTAGATCTTAGCCATGTAATCTTGACAAAATTTCTCTAAGAATCTCAAATATTTTAGTTTGATTCTAGCAAGATCTGAAATTATTTGCTACTTTTCATCGGCTGGTTCAAGCACAAAATGTGTTTTTAGCAATAATTCTAGGACGGCTAATCCTCCAGCTATTATTTGTTGTCTTTATGCTGGGGGTGCTCCCATCCACCAATGATATACAATGCCTACCATTATTTTCTCTACTAGAGAAAATATGGATGCATTGTCTAACCTTATTGTAACTTGCATCTTATACAATGATCCTATCCATATTCGTATTGACTCTCTAGGATTAGTAGACTTATCTAAGTCTAAGACATAAAAACTAGGATTTGCAACAAAAATATCTTCTTCAATTCTAGGGTACTTTTGTGCCTCTCTAAATATATGATTTTTCTGGATAGAGGGCAAAATCAATGATGGAAACTTTGAAGCATCGTCTTCTAAAGTAATTAGTTCAGCTTTTGATTTTGGCTTAGAAAGAGTTGTTGTAGGTCTTTGGGTGGAATATTCTCCTTCTTGTTTCTTTGAAGAAACATCTAAGATGGAATCTAGTTCACTAGCTTATTCTTCAATATCCCAAAAATTAGGGACTGACGTATCAACATAATAACTTGGACCTTTCTCAAATTTCTTCTTTCTTCTTTCTTTTCTTAATTTTTTGGCTTCTTTTTCTGCTATTTCTTTTTGTTGTTCATCATATAGCAGTTTAAGATTATTAAGAATCATTTCAGACTAAGTTCCTAAATCATCAAGAACTTCTTCTGCATGAGTGCACCAAGTGGTAAGATAATTACCAATTTGATAGACCTGATCAAGATCTGTAGTATTGGTTGCATTATGCTCAATTAAAGGTGCACAATCAGCTCGACTAGGTGTCTAACAAGACATAGAGGAAGTTGTGCAAAATTTGGTTTTTGATAGCCATTTCCCCCTTTTACAAAATTCTTGTTTGCATACTGCCATTCTTCCATGGGTGGAAAGTGTTTGGTGGATGTTTGAAATATCTTGTTGACATCCAAAAAGGGTTTGGATTCAGGAATGTATAATTCATTTGCAGCTAGTACAGGTTTACTTGAAAACACTTTTGAGATTGGAACTTGGGGAGTTCTCTGAGAAGAGGAATCAACTTCTGATAGGGGAAGAACATGTTTTTCGTGGGTGAAAAAGCGGACGAGGAATTGAAGGATGATCTGGAATGATGCGAACTTGACCATTTTTTACAGAGACTCGTTTAGCTTTAGGAGCGGGTTTATTTACATCTGCAAAAGAATTGTATTGAAAGTACCAATCATTAGGCAAACCTACATACTCATAAGAGATACCTTCTACTTGAGCATTAGATATTCCAACAGTGACACAGTATTTTAAGACAGGTTGTCTTAACATTGGATGGACTGTATTTGTTAACTGGAATGAGGTTTGAATTAATACAGACATATAATCACTGTCATTTATCATATCAAGACCTTGAACACCAGTCATTAGCTTCCAACAGTCATGAAGATGAGGATCAGTGAGACTTATAGATTAATCAGGATAAATAGTTCCATATTGACATCCTCAGGACAAATTACCCATTATGGTACCTATTCTTGCATGACCATAGTTTTGGTGTCAGGTATCAAATACTTCAGCTATACAAGGAGTATTTAATCCATGTCTAAAAAAGGGAGCTAAACTGACTTGAATATCTCCAAAATGAAAATAAAAATATTTTTTATTCTTCGCATACTCTCTGACATAAATTTTTAACAAAGAAGTAGAAAACTGAGCATGATTCAAAGAATTATTTACATCAGAAATAGGAACTTGAAGACCATCAAAATGTTCTTTGAGAGATGCTAGTTTACCAGTATTCATCTCTAGACCTTTGATTTCGGTATTTGTAAAATTAAACTGCTCACTAGCCTTTTGAATTCTACCATCAATTCCTAAGGCATGGTCATCTTTAAGAAGCAAGGGGATAGCTTTAGCAGAGATTTGTCCTTCTCCTAAAATGATGCCTTTATATGGAGGGAATGTGGTAGTCATTTCAACTTTACTACCATCTATAATAGTCCAAGAGTGTTGGGATGTGGAAGATGAGACTGTATCTATCATCATGACAAATTCTGATTCAGCAATATTTTTCTAGACATAAAAAGATATCCACAATTTTTTGGATTCCATATATATCTTCCATTCAGTGGCTAATTTAATTCTTTCTTCTTTAGATGTGTTGAGATCAAAATATTCAGCATCAGGGTGAGCTATTAGATCACAATTTAACATAGCTTTCATCCATTGGGTATCTATTTTGTATTTATCGCACCCATCCATTATAGAAAATAATTTGTGCATCTCTGGGATTGACGGCTTCTTGCAGTCATCAGGAAAATCAATGAATCTACTATTTGAAATTAAACTGTGCAACTATTCCAAGTATCCTATGCCATATCTGGGCATGCCTCGCAGTCTCATATTGCTGAATATTTATGTAAGCCAAGGATCTTCTTTTTCCAAAGAAGTTAATCTATGCATCATCATCAAATGTCCAAACTCATGAAGAAAATGAATGTCTGAACATTTAGGATTAGGACATGGATTAATTGATGTATAAGGTGGGACTTCTCTAGTCCTTGGGTGTTTATTATAATGTAAAGCAAGTTTAGAAAGCTGGCTAAGGTTTACAATTCATTTACAGTTTGGATAGATGACTTATACAGAAGAAAAATTTACTCACTCGGTAAACTAAAATAACTCAATATGCTAACAGTGTATAGAAGAACGAGAAGAGCAAGCAGGATCAATTTCTTCAGGATTCCTATACAAAGGAGAAATTTTGCAGAGTTGACCTATTCTTCTAACTTATTCTTCTATGATCGATGGTCGATCTTCTGGGAAAATAAATTACAGCAGAAGATTTCTTTTCTTGGACATTTGTAGAAGTAATACTATGCATACCAAGAGGTTTGAGATTTTGAACAATCTAGTGTTCAAGGAAACTCAGATCTTCCCATCAGATTGTTTGGTGTTCAACATTTTGATTTTTTGAATCTGTAAGAACTACCACACTGGATTTGGAATCTTGACTCGGAGTATGGAAGACTGCAGGATATAGGGTGTTGGTATGCCTAAAACACCCTCTTGTTTGAATGGCTATATTATGTCTCTTTTTTCTCATATCAAATCCAAATGTCTGGATCTGCAGCTGTAATGTCTTTTATATGCTCATCGAAGACATATACAGAGAAGTTAGGATAAAAATCAACATAAACTGGGCCACTAGACAGTGGAGCAACTATCCAACCTATCAATGAGTCAATACATTTACTATGGGTAAGATATCTGACTGTGGCAAGTACAAAGGTTTCTAGCCTTCTTTGGGTCAAAGCATTTATTCCTACTCGAATACGTCCAAAATGAAAGTGTTGGGTTTTTACCCTTTTGGCTTTTGCTTGAACAATTTTTGGATCAAGGAGAGGAATGGATTGCACACAATCAAAATTTTCTTGAATTTGGCTTATGGTTTCTTTTATGGAAATTTTGGTAGCGGGAATTAGATGAAATGTAGACAAATCAGAATATAAATTTTATACATTTATATTTCGCAACTGCAATCTAGGATATGGTTGACATTCTAAATATTCAAGTTTAGCTGATTTTATAACGTGGCTAGAAGATGAAGCAAACATATCTCTAAGATAATTTTCTTCAGCTTTATCCTTCTCATATAATTCTCGGAAAGATACAGATCTTCGTGCTGATTCCATTTATCAACAAAGAGTAAGGTTTTGAGTACTAACCTTCACGAACCAGACGACATTGTTGGCTCTGCTACCAGTTTTTCCTAGGGGCTTCAAAAGAAGCTTGCAACAGCAACACAGGCTGACTGGCCTTGTTGAGTCTCTTCTTTGTGTATACTTATTCATCCATACACAAACCCATACATGAACCCATACATAAACCTACTTAGGTATTTCACACTCTGACGACCTTTTTTGGCAACTTTCCTTGCGTTTAACGGTCTGGCGTCCCTTCTACCCTTTGGAAAACCTTTGGTGAACCTTTGGTGAAAAAATAAACAATACTGATACTACCTCAATAGAATTTAATAAGCTCAGAGTTTTTCAGTACTCAAAAAATTGCGGAATAAAATCACACTCTTTATTGATCTTGAAATATCAGATTACAGATATTTGTGATACAGAATCTGTTGTTCTTTCCTGAGATATATTGTGATGGGATTTACCAGTGTTTGCTTCTTAATAAATAATATAGCTTTCTAGAGGCTACCTGGACGATTCATAGACTCAGTATTTGAACAAAAAATAAAACACAGATACCAACAATCCTTTGTATTCCAGCCACTTTAGGTTCTTACCCGTGCTCGCACACTGATACACAGGCTTCTCAGAATAACCTAATGACAGGAATATGAATTTACTTCATGATACAACCAGATCAGACCATCAGCCTGCAGATGCAGAGAAGGAAGCAGAATAAATCAGACTCTTTAGACTCTCACACAATGACTCTTTGACTCCCTAACTCTCATACCCAATTCCCAAAAAATGAGCCTTAAACTTTTTTTATAGGAATCAAGGGGGGACAAAAATTTGAGTTTGGGTCCTACTTGTACCTAAGGAATAGTGTACATAATCGAATCAGTCAGGTAGATGTGGGGTCAAACCCCACCAGTTGTCAGAGTAGTACTCCAAGTCTCCTGAAAAGATAGTATCTTTTATTAAGTACAATCATGACTCACACTATGGTTGCTTTTTAAAAGAAAGCCCACGAGTAATTTATTTTGTCCTACAAAGTGGAGGCTTTTTACTAGAAAGCCCACGAGAAAACTGGTCACTTCAAGTCTATGAATGGACATCAAAAAAATGTGGAGACTTTTAGATGGAGTCCACGAGAACCATATTATGGGGGATCAGCAAGAGTAATGATTCCAGGAAAATGAAATCTTTTGTACATTGCCTCATCCTAGGCTTTGGTGTATATTCGTCTAACAATCATTGGTTTATTTAAAACAATTTGGTGCTTAATATTTGTCATGAATAACCACTCATAATGCCTAATTATATATTGATTTAATATTCATGATGATGAATTCTTTGGATATTGCCAACAATATTAAAAATAGTGTGAAAACATTCAGGAATATTGTTTTCAAAACACCAAATACAGTGCAGCTAGAAATAGGATTCATAATAAGGAGGATCAATGGCAGTTTTATTGACTCCAAAGTCATTCCACCATTATTTCAGCCATTCTCTCTACCTATTTCTTTGCATAACCCATGTTGGTCCAAAAATTAATTTTTATAATGGGTTTAATCTTTTCCATCTACGTTTAGAATATCCCACTAGAGTTTTTTGTATCCTGCAAAATTATAAATGGTGTCAGGAAAAATAATAGAGGGATCATTTCCTGGACATAATGCAAAATTATTAGTCCATGCAGGATCTCTAGTTCTGTTTATAAAAAAATATTTATGATAAAATCGGTGCCTATCACCTCCTTCAGTCCAGATCATGGTGATGTCATGAAAATATTTGCTTAAGGCCATTTCTTTTAGATTTGCTGCATTCATACTCCTGGAATAAATCATGTCATGGATGCATTTTCTTCCCTTTGGATACACCTTTATTTCAGGAAATAAGTGTATAATATCAATATGTGGCTATAAAATGGCATCCAAAACTTTTGTATTCCTGAGTTGCCATGTTGGCTTCCATTGATCATAGTACTCATGCCAACTTTTGTCATTAGGAATAGATCTAAGAACTTGTTTATGCTGGTTTGGATCCCATTCTATAACAATTAACATGATATGTACATGTTGTATATATTCTCTTCTTAATAAGTAAGGAAGACTATTTTCTGCACCTTTAATATGTTCAACTTCAAATTCAAAATTTTCAAAAAGAACTCGCCATCTAGCAAACTTAGCCTCACCTGGCTTTTTAATATCCTTTGTCAGGACCTTTACAAGAGCAGAGCCATCTGTTCTAAGAAAAATAAAATTATTTACAAGATGGATTTTGAACTTATCTATAGAATTCCAAGCAGCTTTTACCTCCTTCTCAATGGTGGAGTAATTTCCTTCAATTGGGCTCCATATGCCTGATGTAAATTATACAATTTGTTCTTTTCCTTATTTTACTTGCTTGAGGATGCCTCCCCATCCTTCCTTACTGGCATTAGATTCAACAATTTTAAAAGTACCATCATCAGCAACAAATAAAACAGGAAGGGTTTTCACCTTAGACTTGATCTTTCTCACTGCGGCAGTATGGGCTTCAGTCCATGGCATAGGATTTTTCTTAAATGTTTGATTGAGAAAAGATCTATATTTAGAAAAATTTTGATAAAAGATACTGACATAATTGAGATAAACCAAAAATATTTTCAACTGGGTTTTATCTGTAATAATGTCTGGAAATTTATCAGCAAATTCCAGAGCATGTCTTTGCAAAGAGATCTGGCCATCCTTGATAGTGTGGCCAAGGAACTTGATAGAAGTCTTGAACAGTTCTATATTATTTTTTCTTAAAAGTAAGCCATTTATTTTGACCACTTGAAGAATTATATTTACATTTTTAAAATGATCATGAAATTTTTTGGAAAAAAACTAGAATATCATCAATATATACAAGCAACCATTCGAAGTATGATTTAAAGATTGAGTCCATGAACTTTCGGAATTTGGATGGAGCATGCGTTAATCTGAAGGGCATGAAATTCCATTCCTAGTGACCTACATGGACACTGAATGCAGTATTGAACTTGTCTTCTTCTGTTATTGAAACCTACCAGAAACCAGATTTCATGTCAAATTTGGAGAAGATCTTGGCACCTGCAATCCTTGTCAACAAATCACCTTTGAGAGGAATAGGATAGGTATTTTCTTCAAGAAAAAAATTCAAAGGTTTATAATTTATAACTAATATAGGAATTCCTTTGATTTTTTCTGATCTTTTGTTGACATAAAAACCATAACAATTTTAGGGACTGTCAGATTCTCAAATCGATTTCCTATCCAACAAATTTTTGATCTTCTTGTTGCAAAAATCTCTATATTATTTATTCATGGGAATTTCCTTACTTTTCCATGGCCTTCCCCGATATTCCGATTTATAAGGAAACTAAAAAATATACTGTTTTCTATGCTAGAAGGCATTAGGTTCTTCTGCACAACATTATTTTTCAATTTTTTTCCTAAATTCAGAGAATCTTTTGCTAAATAACTGGAGAAAGGAGCTATTCTCCAACTTTCATACTTGCCTTCAAATCATTTAATTGAATCAACTTATTACTAGCCTTTTCAAGTTTTTCCATGGCCTGGACCATGCTAGAAATTGTGGGAGTAGATATATATGGAAACTTGATCATTTTGCAACTTCCATCAAACTTTGGCATAGTACTAAAATAACCAGCTCTGCTGTTATAAAACCTGGTTGAACCATGTGGTTCCGCAACTGCTAAAAACACATTTCCTAGAATGCAGTCAATAGGAATATCTGCAACTACAAATTTCAACTTAATGCAATGTTCATCAAAGAAAATAGTAGCCTGAGGAACTTCATAATGCAAGTCTTTATTTCCCAGCCCAATGACTTGTCTGAATGATCTTACCCAATATTTGGCTGGAATAATCTTGCTATGTAACACATTCACATCTGCACTAGAATCAATTAATGTTTTAAGGGAAGACATATGTCCTTCAATACAAATGTCAAGCATAACATGATGCTGCTGGTACTGGATGGTTAGAATTCTCATATCTCTAAAACTAGATGAGGATCTTTTCTTCCCTCAAAAATTTCAACATTAGAATTTTTGTATGGTGTAGTGTTTCTGGCTTCTTCTTAAGCTTGAGGCTATTTGCCTTTTTCAAGATGAGAGATTATGTTTTTCAAAGTAAAGATTTCAGAGAGTGAATTTCCCTACTTACCTCCCCCAAAGTCAAATGAAATGGCTTAGTTTTAAGCAAAAATAAGATAGAACTATTCCAGACTTCTATCCAGTTCCTTGGCCACACTATCAAGGATGGCCAGATCTCTTTACAAAGACATGCTCTGGAATTTGCTGACAAATTTCCAAGCATTATTACAGATAAAACCCAGTTGCAAATATTTTTTGGCTATCTCAATTATGTCAATATATTTTATCAAGATTGTGCTAAAGATAGATCTTTTCTCAATCAAAGGTTGAAGAAAAATCCCATGTCATGGACTGCAGCCCATACTGCCACAGTCAGAAAGATCAAGCCTAAGGTGAAAATCCTTCCTGTTTTATTTGTTGCTGATGATGATACTTTTAAAATTGTTGAATCTGATGCCAGTAATGAAGGATGGGGAGGCATCCTCAAGCAAGTAAAAGAAGGCAAAGAACATATTGTATAATTTGCATCAGGCATATGGAGTTTAGTTGAAAGAAATTATTCCACCATTGAGAAGGAGGTAAAATCTGCTTGGAATTAAGTAGATAGTTTTGAAATCCATATTGTAAACAATTTTTTTTTGCTTAGAACAGATGCCTCTGCTCTCAAAAAGGTCATGAAAAAACGATATTAAAAAGCCAGGTGAGGCCAAGTTTGCCAGATAGCAAGATCTTTTTGCAAATTTTGAATTTGAAGTTGAACATATTAAAGGTGCAGAAAATAGTCTTCCTGACTTCTTGAGCAGATAATATATACAGCTTGTACATATCATATTAATTGTTACAGAATGGGATCCAAACCAGCATAAAGAAATTCTTAGATTTATTCCTGATGACAAAAGTTGGCAAGAGTTCTATGATTAATGGAAGCCAACATAGCAACTCAGGAATACAAAAGTTTTGGAAGCCAATTTACAACCACATACTTAGTTCCTGAAAGAAAGGTGTATCCAAAGGGAAGTAAATGGATCCATGACATGATTTATTCCAAGAGTATGATTGCAGCAAATCTAGCAGAAGAGGCCTTAAGCAAAGATTTTGATGACATCACCATGATCTGGATTGAAGGAGGGGATAGGCACCTAGTTTATCATAAATATTTTTGTATAAACAGAACCGGAGATCCTACATGGACTAATAATTTTTCATTATGGCCAGGAAATGATCCTTCTATTATTTTTCTTGACACCATTTATAATTTTGTAGGATACAAAAAACTCTGGTGGGATATTCTAAATGTAGATGGAAAATATGAAACCCATTATACAAAAATAAAGTTTGGACCAACATGGGTTATGCAAAGAAATAAGCGGAGTGAATGGCGAAAAGAATGGTGGAATGACTTTAGAGTCAATAAAACTGCCATTGATCCTGCTTATTATGAATCCTATTTCCAACTGCATTGTAATTGGTGTTTTGAAAAAAATATTCCTGAATGTTTTCACACTCCTTGTAATACTGTTGGCGACCTCCAGAAAATTCATGATCATGAAATCTTAAATAAATATATGATCAAGAATTATGAGTGGTTAGTCATGACAAAAATCAAGCACCAAATTGTTTTAAATAAAATAATGATTGTCAGATGAATATACACCAAAGCCTGGGACGAGGCACTGTATAAAAGATTTCGTTTTCCTAGAATCACTACTCTTGATGATCCCTCATAATATGGTTCTCATGGACTCCATCTAAAAGTCTCCACATTGTTTTGATGTCCAGTCACAGACTTAAAGTGACCGGTTTTCTCATGGGCTTTCCGGTAAAAAGCTTCCACTATGTAAATATTCCTTTAGTTTTCTCCTGGGCGTTTTGAATAAAAGTATCCATATTGTCCTATCATGATTGTTTTAGTACCAAGATATGATCTTATCAAGAGACTCAGAGCACTTCTCCAAAAATTGGTGGGATTTGACCCACATCTACCTGATTGATTGATGAATGTACTAAGTACCTATGGACCTGACTCTCAAGTGTTTGTCCCCTCTCACTTCCTATAAAATAAGGAGAGTAAGGCTCATTTGAGACATCGGGTGTGAGAGCTAGAGAGTCAAAGAGTCATTGTGTTTTGAGTCTATAGATTTTGAGTTATTTCACTTCCTGCTCTGCATCTGCGAGCTGGGAGCCTGATCTGCTTGCATCACGAAGTAAATTCATATTCCTGTCATTAGGTTATTCTGAGAAGCCTGCGTATCAGTGTGCGAGCACTGGTAAGAACCTAAAGTGGCCAAAATACATAGGATTGTCGATATGTGTGTCTTTTTCTGTTCAAAGATTGAATCTGTTAATCTGCCAAATAGCCTCCAGAAAGCTATCTTATTTATTAAGAAGAAAACACTGGTAAAAGCCATCACACTCTATCTCAAGAAAGAACAACAAAGTCTGTATCATAAATATATGTAATCTGATAATCCAAGATGAATAAAGAGTGTGATTTTATTCTGCAATTTTTTAGTACTGAAAAACTCTGAGCTTATTAAAGATTGTTGAGGTAGTATATGTGTTGTTTATTTTCACTAGAGGTTCGCCAAAAGGTAGAAAGGATGCCAGACCATTAAAGGCGAGGGAAGCCACAGAAAAAGGTCGCAAGAGCATGAAATATCTAGGAAGATTCGTGTATGGGTTCGTGTATGGGTGAATAAGTATACACAAAGAAGAGACTAAACAAGGCCAGTCAGCCTATGTTGTTGTTGCAAGCTTCATCTGAAGCCCCTACACGTAAAATTGGTATCAGAGCCAAAAGTGTCGCCTGGTTCGTGAAGGTTAGTACTCAAAACCATACTCTTTGTTAAAAAATGGAATCAGCATGAAGATCTGTATCTTTTCGAGAATTAGATAAGAAGGATAAATTCGAATAAAATCCTCTCAGAGATATGTTCGCTTCATCGTCTAGCTAGGTTATAAAATTAGTCGAGCTTGAATATTTAGAATGTAAACCATCTCCTAGATGGATGTTGCCAAATATAAATGCATCCGATGTATATTCGGATTTGTCTACAGTTCATCTAATTGCCGCTACTATAATTTACATAAAGGAAACCATAAGCCAAATTCAAGAAAATTCTAATTGTGTGCAATCCATTCCTCCCCTTGATCCAAAAATTCTTCAAGCATTCGCTAAAAGGCTAAAAACCCAGTATCTTCATTTGGGATGTATTCAGGTAGGAATAAATGCTTTGACCCATAGAGGGCTAGAAACCTTTGTACTTTCCATGGTCAGAGATCTTACCCATAATAAGTATACTGACTCACTGATAGGAGGAATAGTTGCTCCACTTTCGAATGGCCCAGTTTATTTTGATTGTTATCCTAATTTCTCTATATATGTCTTAGACGAGCATATAAATACACAATATGAGGAAAAAGAGACACAATATAGCCATTCAGAAAAGAGGGTGTTTCAAGCATACCAACACCCTATATCCTACATTCTTCCATACTTCGAGTCAATATTCCAAATCCAGTGTGGTAGTTCTTACGGATTCAAAAAATAAAAATATTGAAAACCAAACAATCCGATGGGAAGATCTGAGTTTCCCTAAACACTGGATTGTTCAAAATCCTAAGGCTCATGGTATGCAGGATATTACTTCTGCCAATGTCCAAGAAAAAAAATCTTCTGCTATAATTTATTTTCCTAGAAGATCGACCATCGATCACAAAAGAATAAGTCAGCTCTACAAAGTTTCCCCTTTGTACAAGAATCCTAAAGAAATTGATACTGCTTGCTCTTCTCATTCTTCTATTCATTGTCATCATATTAAGTTATTTTAGTTTTCCCAGTTAGTTAATTTTTCTTCTGTAGAAGTCATCTGTCTAAACTGTAAATCAAATGTAAATCTTAGCCAGCTTGCTGGACTTGTTCTACATTATAATCATCATCCAAGGACTCGAGAAGCCCCACTTTCTACATCAGTCAATCCATGTCCTAATCCCAAATGTTTAGACATTCCCTTTCCTCACGAGTCTGACCATGTGTTGATGATACATAGCCTACCTTCTTTGGAAAAAGAAGATCCCTTGCTTAGAGAAATATTCAACAATATAAGACCACTAGGCATGCGCAGATATGGCATAGGATACTTGGAATAGTTGAACAATTTAATTCCAAATAGTAGATTCATTGATTTTCCTGATGACTGCAAGAAGCCGTCAATCCCAGAGATGCACAAATTCTTTTCTATAATGGATGGGTGTGATAAATACAAAATAGATACCCAATGGATGAAAGCCATGTTAAATTGGGATCTAATAACTCATCCTGATGCTAAATCTTTTGATCTCAGCACATCTAAAGAAGAAAGAATTAGATTGGCCACTGAATGGAAGACATATATGGATTCCCACAATTTATGGATATCTTTTTATGTCTGGAAAAATATTGTCGAATTAGAATCTATCATGATGACAGGTACAGTCTCATCTTCCATAGCCCGGCACTCTTGGACTGCTATAGATGGCAGTAAAATTGAAACAACTACCACATTCCCTCCATATAAAGGCATCATTTTAGGAGACACACAAAACTCTGCTAAAGTTATCCCCTTAGTTATTAAAGATGACGATGCCCTAGGAATTGATGGTAGAATTCAAAAGGCCAGTGAGTAGATAAATTGAAAAAATACTGCAATCAAAGGTCTAGAGATGAATACTGCTAAAGCAGCGTTTGTCAAATAACATTTTGATGGTCTTCAAGTTTCTATTTCTGATGTAAATAATTCTTTGAATCATGTTTGGTTTTCTACTTCTTCATTGAAAATTTATGTCAGAGAGTCCTTAGAAAAAATTGAATTGGTAGAATCTAAAGTCGACAAAGAATTCCATTCTACCCAAGGACTCATTGAGAAGCTTATTGTAAAGTTTGAGAAGCTTCAAATAAAAGGTGTTGATAAGCCTATCTCGACGTCTTTTCTACACAAGAGAAGTGTGCAAATGCAACATCCTGTCAAGCCTATTGACAGATTTCCTCAGTTATTTCCAAAAGAAGTAACCCAGTCTAAAGCAGAGACAGAAACCCCAGAAAAGACTGAAAAAAATCTCAATAGCCTCTTTATTTAAAGAGCCAGAAGATAAATCTTCACAGAGTTCAGAATCTCAATTGTTTCCCATTTATGAACCACTAGAGAGTCAATTTACCAGGTATATCCAAGCATGAAATTTTCTAGATAATTTTTTGTATGCATTAATATGAAAAATCACATGGACAACTCTAAAAGATGGCACTGGCAATGTGACCATTCTAGTAAATTTTCAGTAATTTTTTCTTATAATATTTCGATAAAGTTTGGCCATAGAATTTTTGGCAAAGATTTTTAATTAAAAATAAAATTTTGAATATAAAAATTGATATAGTCTTAAAAATATTTGATCACTCACTCTATACGAATTTAATAATTTATATTTACCATATAAACAATTTTTTGCCATATAAATGCTCACTTTTACTATAGATTAAAGAACTTATATTTACCAGTTAATTATTAAAGAATTTACCGTTTAAGATAAAGAGAAAACAAAAACACATTTTATGACACAGAAAAATAAAAAAACATAAAATATTTAGAATATGCTACTGAAATCCAGTTAAAAATTTTGGCAAGTACCTGTAATCCACTCAAAGTCCTCTACTAGAGGAAGTCAATTTCATTTTTTTTTTTAATTTATGGTAAATATGAAAAAAACCATGTACGATTTAGAGAAAGGTGTTCGAGAGTGCTTTATTTTATCATGTACTTGATTATAAACTTAGAATTTGATTAGGGAAAAACGGTTGTCTATTTGAAAGCTTTGTGGTTCTTTAAAAAAATTAAAATCCGTCCACTGTTTCTGATAGTTACGCTATCCATCTTCAATACCCGAAAGCTTTATGAGTGAATAAGTGTTGGAAGGTCAAATATATAAAGAAATAAAAAACTAATTATTCTAGGGGATGGTTAGAATGGAATAAATTAAAGGATAAATATTAAATAGATTTTGACCAAATTTCATAAAAGTATATAAAAATTAAACAAGTTTAATATGAGAAATGAGAAAAATAAAATTATAATTAATAAAAACATGGAATGAGAGTAGTTGAAGAATTTAAATCGAATTACTAATTAATTAATATATTAACATGATAATGTGTATTAGGATTCAATAATTAATAAAATAATATTTTAGATAGTTAGAATTATTGTTGGCCAATTCTCATTAATTTGATGGGAGAAATATCATTAAGAAACGATTAAAATTGAAAAATAATTGTTGGGATTTACAATTAATAACTAATGAAATTATAGATGTATAGTCGAAATAGAGAGAGGAGAGATTAGGGTAATTTTCCAAAAGAAAAGTGATTGAGCAAACATAAGGGGTTTATTAATCAAATTTGGAGACGGGATGACAGAGATTAGCATATCAATGGACAATATGGTGGATGACCAGCTTCCAGGAATGACTAAGCTTATATCCATCCTCTCTATTAAAATTATTAGGGTTATTCTTGATTTCCAAGGATTTTTTCTTTGAAGTTATTGCACATAATGCAAGATTGGCTTATCTTGAGAAGCTGAAACTGCTGAAAGAAAAGAATATCAGGCTCATCAAAGATGTGGAGGTATCAACTAGTATAGTATGGGGGTTTTTTGATGGAACCAACCAAAGAGATGTTTGTTCTGTGGGTGTAGTCATTTTCTTCTCCTGATGATTAAATGTGAACTAGGTATTGTTCAAGGCACAAATTTTATAGTTGAACTCTTTGTTATGTGGTCTGCCTTGAAGATTTTCATTTGGAGGCAGTATTCAAATTGTATGGGGATTCAAAAGTTCTCGTGGACTGGTTCAATGGAAGAGTTAAATTAAGGGTCATTCATTTAGATTCGTAGCAAAGGAAAAATTAATGTCATGGCAGATATGTTATCCAAGGAAGCTCTGTTATTCGATGTTGGTTTAATTTTCATCTCAAATGTTTCTAATGCTTCTTGGAAACACTGAGGGGAGTGCGGGGGTGGGGATTAATCAATATTTATTTCAATTTCTATATTATTCCAGTTGTGAATTTTCTTTGATTAAAAGCATAATATACCAAAACAGAGAAATAAAAAATAATTTTATTAATAAAGAAAGTGAGGACTCCAATCCTATTCGAGTTGTACATCAAAATATCCAAATTCTTCAAGTCTCCAACCTTGAATGAGGACTCTAATCCTCAAATATCAATCTAGGCTCCAACCACTACAAGAAAGATACCCTCTACCAGAGGTTATAATGGAGGTTTTGAGTGTTATAAAATTGGCAAAAATTGTCAAAAAAATATTTGCTACAACATTTGTTTTCGGTAACTAAGATTTTGGCAGACCTTCTAACAGAATTTCAACACAATTAAAAAAACGGGGCAACTGAAGGTTGTTACAGATGTTTTTCTCATCAATGCGTTAATCAAGTGTAAGCACACCGGTGCGTTTTATAGTGAACGTACCAGTACTATAAACTTACCAAGCACTCAAATGGAAAACCAATTTAGGACGCCCTAGGGAATTTAGCAACGTCCCGGTGCATGTCAGCCAAACAATTTCCCCGGGGCAGTCGAAGGTGCAAACACTGTGCCATTAGGGTCTAAAACTGCATCGGGTGCATTGAAGGCGATACAATGCACCGGGCCATTCTAATTGGTATTGGTATTTGTGCGGTGCCCATAGGTCATATCAACGCACAAGTACGCAGTATTATACAAACGCACCGGTGCGCAGTATCACACAAGCATATCAAGTGTTCTAACTAGTATTGGTATTTGTGCGGTGCCCATAGGTCGTATCAACGCACCAATGATTAGTCTCACATAAACACACCAGTGCATAGTATCACAGAAACAAACTGAGAGTTATAATTGGTATTGGTATTTCTATGGTGCCCATTGGTTGAAACAGACTGGTGCGCAATATCATTCAAACACACAGTGCACAGTAACTAACACACACCGATGTTCATTTTGTATTTTTTAGAAACATCGACCTCTGACCATGCAATTATTGTGAATTTTTTAAATTCATTATTCATCAAAAGTCGACACATATCTTATAACAATATTCATATAAATTAAATTTTTAATAGTGCATTTGAATGTGATGCTTGGATTAATTTGTTATATCATATCATAATTATTGTGATTTTTAAAAATTCATTATTCATCAAAAGTCGACACATATCTTATAATAGTATTCATATCAATTAATTTTTTATTAGTGCATTTGAATGTGATGTTTGGATTAATTTGTTATATCATATTATCAGATTTTGCATCTCTTCATTATAATATTTAATAATCCATATATTTAATCAGTGGTGTTACATTTCACAGCGAAAATGGAGAACGCAATAGAATAAATTAAAACATATTTTATTATATATATATATGAATAAGACACTCTTTTTCATACAAAATGGGACAGTTATTGATATCCCTTTGTCTTTCAATTGGGACACTATGTCCATTACATTAAACAAAATATCTGATTTCACAGACAAATATTTCAAAAAATACAATGCCTTGCTTTAATATCCAAACATATTGATCATCATTCTTCGCTTGAACTATTGTCACTGCTCGAGCTACTTCAATGACTTCGGTTATTTTCAGGAATTGTTTGTTCACGATATTGATTTTTTTCTTCTTCTTCGCCTTCCATCTACAAACATAAAAATAAATTTTAATGAGTGTATATACATTGATGAGAATAATGAAAATTGCAATATTAAATAATATACATCAATGTAAATCGAAAAGAAATGACGTACCATAGCAAGAATTGACTCATGAACTATACCCATTATTTCAAAACAAAATTTCATGCCATCTTTCAACATTTTATTTGTTGGCGCAGTTCCATACATTGTTTCCTGCAAGTTGTATACCCCATAAAAAATCATATATTTAATATAAAAGTTTTTTTTGTTCTATTAATTATAGACGGAGATAAGTAAAATAAGATCAATAGATGCTTACAAATTCCACAATTAAATCTGATATGCAAACATATACAGACAACCCATATTTAACCCAATGTCAATCAATTCGTGTGATGGTTATTCTTTGTACGTTAGCACCTGTTTGAAGACATTCAATGATGATTGTTGTAAAACAACTTAAAATATACAAAAAATGAAATCTAGTTAAGTTGTTATCAGGAAGTAACAATTACTCACAAACGTAGATATCAACCCTTTTCTTCCTTGTCGTCCTATTTTATGTGTTGAATGGGTTCCATTTTATTTTCCTTTCTCCAAGAAAATACTTGAAAATTAATATTTAATGCTAAATTGTTTGTTTATTGTACCTAATCGGAAAATTCAATGATTACATATTACATTTGAAGCACTTTGTTTTTGAGATGGCTCCTCGTGCGATGCAATTCTGTCCATTTCTTTGACCATCTCCTTGTACACCTTTTTGGACATTCCTACTAGCATATTTATGATATCATCTCATTCATCCTTTGAGATTTTCATAATCTTCCTGAAAATGTAACATGACATAAACTATTTAATTTTAATATTGATATATGAAAAGTAAATATAACAAAAGTGATATTTACAAATGATTGCTTTCTATTAATATATACATACAATTCTAGAAAAATATTTAAAGGAATATTAATTTTTCTGTCCTTGTTTTTTTGTTGTTACACAATTTTTCTATTAAAAGTCTGACATGTCTTATTGACCAATTCTCTGGAAACTCATCATGTAGTTTAGATAAAATTTGGTTCTTGGAATCATTGGATTGATTTTTGTTTTGTAAGTAGGAAGAACATCTATACATTCGTTCCACTAGATCCCTCAAAGTTTTGTAAAAGTTCCCCCCCCCCCTTTCGTTAAACTCTAGGATCACTCTAGATGAGCTAAGGAGCAATTCATTTTCATTTACATGTTCCATTTTTTTTATTTTCTTAGAACAACATTCATTTTCTGAGTTGTTGTTCCCTATAGAATATTAAACATATGTGAATTAATAGATTGTTTGAAACATGTTATCTAATATTTTTAATTATATTATTAATGAAAATTAAAAAAATAAATTCATATTGGGTCGATAGTATTTTTTCATTCACCTGATTCATCCTTCTGCACTTTTTCTATCAAGATTTTATGCTCTTCTGGTCCTACATCAGAAATAACCTTATCTAGCTTCGTCATTTTGTGGCTCTGATGATACACAGTAAACAATACATATTAGTTAAACTTACATATAGTTCAAAAATAATATTTTTTCTAAAGAATTTACAAAGAACTTACATTTTTCCTTTTCTCGATGTCCTATCAGTATTTTTGTTGCTTGATCTCATGTTAGCCATTTCTTTATCAATATGAAACCTGTACTATACCATTCATTAATATATTTTATAAATAAATCACAATCATTTCAGGTAAAAAAAAAAATCAAGAAAACGGTGCGCCTTTCAAGCAGTACGCACCATCGTTGGTGTGGCGTGTTGTTATAAATGCACTTCCAGAATAGTAGAAACATTGTACGATGCTCTTTGTCAACAAGGAGAACCAGTGTATTATATGTTAACTAGCGCACCGATTAGCATAGACAAATTAATAAAAATCCTCTGGTGTTAGTTTTTGTAGCATATGATGTCGTGGAGGGGGTGGTGCGACATGTTCTTGTAAATGCACCGAGAAAATAGTGGACCCCCATATGGTGCTCTTTGTCAACAAGGAGACCCAGTGCGTTATATAGTAACTGGTGTGCCAATTAACACAAAATAAAAATTTGGTTTTATGAAAAAGTACATGTGCGGTGTGATATAATGAAATAGCGCACCAGTGTGCTAATTTACATAGGGCACACAAACTAAAAAAAATTGTTTTTAATTTTTTTTTATCAAACAATATGTGCGCGATGCGCTATGATAAAATAGTGCAATGGTGTGCTATTGTATACAAGGTGCACCGATTAAAAAATTTCTACTTTTTAAAAAATCATGCAAGGGCCGACATGGGTTGGGATTCGACTATGCAAGTCATCCTATGGGTTAGATGTCATAGCCCTATATATATAGTAATACAAACCCTATAAATCTAAAATGAAAAGCCCTAATTCTGAAGTCACAGAAACATGAAGAAGAAAGGGTAGAAACAAAAAGAATCAAGGGTTTAGTGTAAGAATGGATTATTTTTATTTTTATATTTATTGTTATATATTTTTTATTTTTATTTTTCTGAAAATGAATAGTAAATTTAAATTTTTTACTTATTGTGTAAAATATATTACAGAAAATGTAAAAAAAACAATAAAATTTAATCACCAGATGTTTTGAAATTCTATGCTACAGGATTTGAATCACCAGAGGTTTGGAATTCTGATTGTCTGAATAGTTCTGTCCGAAAGTATTCCGCTGCTCCACAATGATTTTGTGCTCTCTTGCTCGAGGTATGTCTCGTGCAAATCTCTCCCTGAATTTTTTTGAAAAAATCATGAAATAATGAATTTTTTTTACTATTTAAAGAATTGTTTTATGAAATTAGATTTTCGAAAATATTTTGCCGCCCATTTTTCAATTTATCGTTTTTTTTGTCACTTAAAAAAAATAAAGGTGCGCTTTTTTTATTTGTGGCTATTCGGCACTGGTGCATCAATTAATAACACTGTAGCAGTGCGTCGTAACTAAAAAGCACTAGTGCGGTTATCTGTACATTAGCACCGGTAACAATAAGTCCATTTTTAAGGCATCGAAATTACTTTTAGGTGTGTACACCAAAATCTATTGTTGATTTTTCTCAAATTTAGGGAGAAAATATGAACATTATATTGAATGGACAATTTTTCAAAATCTAGCTCATTCCATAATATTTCTCAAAGTCCATTGCGGAATTCTCCCTATCCATATCAAGACGTAATATTTACTTCGTATTTTATTTATATTCTCATTATTTAATTGAATTCTTTTTATAATCCTAGGACAATGATGGTAATAATAGTTGTTTGGTATATTAATGTAATTATTTCAACGTCAACCTAATTAATCATGCATTGTCGACGTGCTTACTAATTGATATAATATATGTTGTACCAATCATGTTCAAATATATCTTTTGAAATTAACAGGATTATAGTGATGATGAGCAACCTTCCTACCATCCTCTGTTGCACCCCACAACAATGTCAAATTGAGAGAAGGCTAAACTAAGACAAAAAATCAGAGAGGAACGATACCAAGAATGGTTGAATCGACCACGTATTCAATTCCCACTACGTCTAGATTCACTAATTAGGAATGACTAAAACAATAGTAGTTATTCAGAAGCTGGAAATGGAGACAATCAAATAGAGGTTGGTATGGATGATTACTTGGGGATACGACTACCATGGAGACAATGTTGTTAGATGCATTCTAGAACTATGATCAGCTAGGGGATGATGCTCATATCGCTAATACCTTTTTCGAAAGCCTTAAATTTTCTTCCACCACCCCTCTCTTTGGACCTCGTGATCAGTCAAAGTCTACCCAGTTAGGGACAACAATGTTACTGTACAACTTGAAAGCAAAGTTTGGCTTGTCAAAAGCATGTTTCTTAGAGATTTTGAGGTAAGTTACCATAAATTCCTACCTTATATTTTGAGAAATATAATCACACAATGAATATTACAAATGGTAAATTTTATGAACGTTAATAATTATATCGGAATTAATGTAAATTTAATATTTTTCATGATCACCACTACATGTTATTCAAAGATAAGGTTCTTCTTAGCGATAATGTATTGCCTGGTAGCTGCGAAGAGGCAAAGAAATTGTTGAAAATGTTGGGTGTTGAGTACATATCATATCATGCATGTCCAAATGATTGTATTTTATATAGAGGAGAATAATGCAGACAAAGAGATATGTCCGAAATGTGGGCATGAAAGGTACGATAAATATAAAAAAGAAGGGTAAATTATATGGTCCTCCTTTTAAGATATTGAGGCACATGCCTATAATCAAAAGGATTCAAAGGCTCTTTCGTTGCAAATAATTAGCTATGTTGCAAGGATGGCATGCCTCACATAGAAGTGAGTTGGGAGTTATGTGAATCCAAACAGATTCAATAGTGATTACGCATATAGAGCATACATGGCCCAAAAAATTCAAGGATGAAGTAAAAATTCTACGACTTAGCATAGCCATGGATGGCGTCAACACATATTCCCTCCAGAACACCAACTATTCTTTTTGGCCTGTAGTAGTGATCAATAACAATATCCCACCATGGTTTTCTATGAAGAATTAACATCTTATGCTGGTTCTCAGAGACCCTCGTAGAAGACAAGTGAAGAATATGGATGTCTACTTACAACAACTGGTAGATGAATTGAAGGAATTATGGGATGGGATAAATGAATACAATGTATCGAGACCCATCACAACAGAGAGGATTTTTACATTGTATGGCATATGTGCTTACAAGACACATGATTATCCAGGCTTAAGAGTTTACTCTAGTAAATTACATGTTTACTGATTTGTTTATATACGTAACAATATTCTTTCACATATTAGTTATTTAATTCATTGTAATTGTTCTGATATTCATGGTATTCTTTAATGTGTCATGCATATATATTGTATACAATAATCTCACGGGTCTTCTAACAAAAGGGTATTTTGGATGTAAATGTTGTGGACCTTATCTGAAAGCTACATGGTCCAACGACCTATGAAAGCCAGTGTATGATTGCTCTAGGGTATTCCACCCAGAAGAATGCCCTTACAGAAGAGAAACATCCAATTTCAATGGTAAACAAGAGAGAACCCAAAGGCCTCCAATAACGACACCAGCTGAATGGCTTAGAGCATATGTGAGAGAGAAGGAGAAGGAGTTCATAGAAATTTTTGATTCAAATGGGGAGTCTATGTTCGATGATCCAAAATTCGTCGACATCTATGTTGAGAATTTCCCATTAGGATGAAAAGGAAATCTATCTTTTATAACCTCCCATATTGGGAGCATCTTAATATTACCCACTTATTAGATCCCATGCATATACTTAAAAATGTTTCATCTTCTTTATGGAGGCACATATCATTGAAAAAAAGTGACACATTGGCTGTTCGGAAATATCTTATTACCTCAAAAATTAAAAAGAAAAATTCGCCAAGACAATTAGAAAGTACAGGATCAGAGGTAGGCATTAGTCCCTCTAACTCCTAGTATTTCAAAGAAGGTGATGTCTTATGGATTTAAAAAAAATATGATCTTTCTTTGGCAAAGGAAGTTATAATGGGTGTGATGGTGTCATCATCATACGCTTCTTCACTACGACGTTGCATCACCGTGGATGACCATTTGTCGGGGTTGACATTACATGACCATTGGAATCTTCTAAGAGTACGTACAATTTCAAAAGAATGATTTTATTATTATATATAATAAATTTTATCCCATGCAGGGATCATAAAACATAACTAATTTTGTATATTATTACATGTCTTTATAAATTTGCAGTGTCATTATCCTTTTTTCGTGTGTGGGTGTGTGAAACATGAATTCCCCCAAGACCTAGGATGTGTCATATCTAAATTATCTACATTTGTGCATTGGATCACGCCAAAGGAGATTCATGTGGCTAGCATTCCATGGTGGCATCAAGAGATAGTTGAAATTGTTTGTATGTTTGAGAAGGAACTGCCGATGAGTTTCATGGACTTGCAGGTTCATCTTCTAATCCACCCAGTAGATGAGGTTGAATTAGTTTGGGTGGTTTCTTGTCGTTGGATGTTCTTCTTAGAAAGGTACATGAATAAATTGAAAGGTTTTGTACGACAAAGGGAAAAAGCCGAGGGGTCCATGTTAGAGGGGTACATATCGTATGAGTCTTTCTATTATGCCAGTGAGTAAATCGAGCAGATCGACGACAGACTAGGTGTGGTGATTTTGGATGATGAAAGAGCTGAATACAAAAGAGAAGGAGAGATGCTCCAAACTTATGGAAAAAGGCGCTTGATAAAGAGTAAGTGACTTATAATTTTTCAAATTTACACAAAGTAAATATTCATGTTGAACATCAATATAATTTATATTTTGATCTCATATGTACTATATGTTGGTTTTATTTCATCAACGAATGCAGAAATTGAAACAATCAATAAATTTGTTCTTTACAATTCCGAAGCGACACAACCGTGGGTCGCATTGTATGGAAAAAAGGGGATGAAATGGGATAGTGACAGGAAAGAATTCAGATGGTTGAATGGTATAAGTGTGCCTTATCCCGATCATTTAAAAGAAAATATGCCAAAAATATGCCCCAACAGTAGGGTTGTTGACCAAGTCAGAGAGAAATAAGGTGCAACTGGTAGTTACCCGCGTGCTGAAGAGGATATGCTAAATGTAGGGATTGGGTGCACCCACTTGGTAATAATCTATTTATGTACATTTTAAACTTAATAATACACCTTTGAAAAGTAATTACATCTATATTTCATATTTTAACTGTTGGGTTATCATAAGACATATGACACTATGATTTTTTAACTTTTTTATAGGTGCATTTGTTCCCATCTATGTGGGCATATCGACACCATTTTCGCACAAAAAATGCCGATGATGGAAACATGAAACAAGAATGTGGAGTGGAAGTTGAGTTCAATCAATCTATTCGATCAAGCCACCGTGATCAAAACCGAGTACGAGGGATGTTAGGTTACGTCGGAAAGATACAAGAGATCATTGAAGTGGATTTATTTTCTTTCCAATGTGTTATTTTTAGGTGCAAGTGCTGGGAAATATTTGATCGAAATAATGTAAGGGAATATCGCGATATTAGGTTGATATGTATCAACTCTAGAAAGGTGTGGGATGAAGCTAAGGAGCCCTATGTTTTCCCCAAACACTCCAACCAGGTGTTTTTTAACCCAGATGTGTAGTATAGGGATTGGTGGTTCGTATTGAGACATGACCCTAGATCAAAACATATTTTTGAGAACAATAGTGTTATCATTCCAAGCGAGCTAGAAGATAATGAGAGTGATCATGAGAACCGAGAGTAATATGGTACATGTGTTATTTCATCATTTATACTTTTTAAGATGGGTTTTTATAAAGAAGAGGACTTAATTACCTTATAACTAAGACTCTTTATTTCGAAACATTATAATATGTATTTTGAATTAATTGGTAATTTTCATTGTGTTAATGTTAAAATCATTTCACTTGATAATTTGCAATTATGTTGATCTCGAAAACAATGGAGTATTGTATAAAGTTCTTTTTTTTTGTATGTAAGATCATAATAAATAATGATACTTCTAAAGTACATGAATTTGTTTGCATTATTTTCTAAACTTTATTATGTTACAAAAATTCATATTATTCTAGATTTACTATATTACAATTATTTATATTCATACAAATTTACAAATTTACAATTATGGTAATTTAACAATATTTACGGTATACATTTTCAAAATTGACAATTAATTTATAAATTTACAGATTTAAATTTTTCAATAAAATTGAATGATGACAATACATACAATTACAATTACAATTTTAGAATTTTACATACGATTACAATTAAAATTACAACTACAAGTATTTCACATTAATACAATTAAAATTTTACAAATATTGTACATACAGTTAGAATTACAATTACAATATTACAATTTCACATACAATTACAATTACAATTTTAGAATTTTACATACAATTACAATTACAATTTTAGAATTTTACATATATACAATTACAATTAAAATTACAATTACAATCATTTCACATTAATAAAATTAAAATTTTACAAATATTTTACATACAATTACAATTACAATTTTAGAATTTTACATACAATTACAATTAAAATTACAATTACAATTACAATTTTACAATTTCACTTACAATTACAATTAAAATCACAATTACAATTTTAGAATTTTACATACAATTACAATTTTACAATTAAAATTACAATTACAATCATTTCACATTAATACAATTAAAATTGCAATTACAATCATTTCACATTAATACAATTAAAAATTTAGAAATGTTTTACATACAATTACAATTAAAATTAAAATTAGATTTAGATTTAGAATTACAATTACAATTACAATTTTAGAATTTTACATACAATTACAATTATAATTTTAGAATTTTACATATATACAATTACAATTTAAATTACAATTACAATCATTTCACAATAAATTAAATATTACAATTACAATTTTACAAATATTTTACATACAATTAAAATTAAAATTTGAATTACAATCACGACATAATATTTAATAAATATCATGATTTAATATTAAAAACAAGCATCACGATCATGATAACCATCGTACAAACATCATATTCGACTAAAAAACACATCCAAATTCGCTAACATCATCTAATAATCGTGATCATGATCATCTAACAAAACACAATCATTGTATAACATCATCACAACACAAACATAAAATATACATCTCATGTCAAATAACTGCTATCACATACACATCTATCTACAAGCTGCACATTAAATGAACATATCTAACATGACCTAACAATATACACATCATAAATAATTAAACTCAAGAGGCTGAAACCTAGGGAGATGGTAAGAATTTGGGATTGGAAGACAGAGAGCCAAAGGAACACCGCCGCCATGAACTAGGGTTTGGTGGTTTCTGAGTAGGCTTCCCCTGGCAGACCTCCTACCCCAGCCTTGGGGCCCTTTCTTCTTCTAGAGTGTAGAAAAGTTCACACATGATGGACAATAGTGCGGGGACTATGGATCCCCCATTCTTTGCTTTTCCCTCTAATGGAGCGACGACAGGGGCTGACAACGATCGTGAGAAAAACTCTGGCCTGTTCCTTGACCCAAATGGGGCATCACCTGCAATGAAATCACCAACAACAGCTGCTAAATATACAGCATTAGTTACAACCTCCACATGCATACCCAAGGCCACTACAAGAACCAAGATCGAGCTTATGGCTCATTGAATCAACGGAAAAATCCAATACATGAAGGACCATGTACTAATATGTAATTTCATGGGTTTCTGGCCCACATAGGAATCTCTTCTGGGTTGTATTGCCTCCAAATGGAAGCCCAAGGGACATATAGATCTACCTCTATGTGCCAAGGGCTTCTTCAACTTGATCTTCACTTGCATTGAAGACAAAAACAGAATCCTGGATGGAGGGCCATATTTCTTTAGTTCTATAGGTCTATACCTGTGCAACTAGGTAGAATGCTTCAATATGGACAAACAAGATTTCAGTTGGGCTCCAGTTTGGGTCAGGTTCTACACCCTACCACAAGACTATTGCGATGAGATAACCCTTCAAGACATTGGAAACTCTCTGGGTGAATACATTGAAATAGCAGAAGAGACAAAGATCAACATGCATGCATCTTATGCAAGGATATGTGTATACATGAACATTGAAAAGTCTCTCCCTGATGAGGTAAGTCTGCTTCATGATGACTATGAATGGATCCAAACAGTAGATTATGAACATGTATTGTTTAGATGTAGGAAATGCCACTAGCATGGGCACCTATTAAGAGACTTCCCCCTAAATCAAAGACCTGCCCCGACTAACAAATCCATAGACAAAGACACCAAAGGGTTCAGGAAAGTTGCTAGAAGGAAAAGGCACACCAGGAAGTCAAATACGAACCAGAGAAAAAGAGCCCCAGCATCAAGCAACAACTTGGATGCCCTAGCTGAACTGAATGAGAACGAGAATGAAATCCCAAGAGACTAAGATCAACCCCCGCAGGAGAATCCCCAAACTTCGAAGACCCAACAAACCAAAATCCAATTGGAGGCCTTTCTGCTACCTAAGTCCTCATTGCGCACAATGGACAACTTAGAAAAATGCAAAGGTGTAGTCATGGAATCAAACCCTGAAACAATGGAGGAAGAACCAGAGAGCATTGACTACGGAGACCTCGACATCATGGGGTTGGAAGATACATGCAAGCAGAAAGACTTTCTCTCAATTTTGTAGCAACAGATCCAAAAATTGGAGGACGTCCTCCTTAGATCTCAATAGATACCCTCCCTCGGCATTCGAGGTGGCACACTCCTAAACACTAAAATCATTCTGAAAGAATTGCAAAAATGAGGAAGAAGAACCAATCTGCAATGATTGGTCATCATGGGCAGCAAGCTAGTAAAATCAGGGTGATATCCTAAGTTAACAAGGTTTTACTATGTAGTCCACAACACCCCTCAATGAAGATCATCTCATGGAATATCACAGGGCTCAATAATCCCTCCAAGCACAGGTTAATCAAGAAAATAATTACTAAGGAAAATCCCATGATTTTATTTATGCAAGAAACCAAATGCTCCAGCTCAACTTTGGACACAATCTTCAAAAGACTCTAGAAAGGCTGCAACACCCTAGTTGTTGATGCAAGTGGAGATTCGGGAGGCATAGCGATTATTTGGAACCCCCACTTGATCACCCTAGAGAACATTCAAGCACATCGACGCATCATTCAAGCTTCCTTCCATCTAATTGGAACCAACATTCATGGACATCTCACGAATGTCTACTTCCCACAATTAATACAACAAAAAACAGAGCTTTTAAATAGATTAGCAGATCTCAACAACCAACGAACTCACGTTCTCTGGCTGATTGGAGGGAACTTTAACATGATCACAACCCTTCAGAAGAAAAAAGGAGGAAGAACCCATCTTGACATGGACAGCTCCAAATTCAAGGATTTCATCCAAGGCAATCATCTAATATATCTTCAAACATCCAATGGAATCTTCACTTAGAATAATCAGAGGGGAGGATCCCATCAAATTGCATCTATATTGGACCGCTTCCTCATCACGGAAGACTTCATCCACATGGGAGAGAGCTTACAACCACCATCATTCCGTCCTATGGTTCAGATCATTAGCCGATCAAGCTCCAATGGCTTAGACCTAGTATAGCCACACATAAACCCTTTCACTTTGAACAATTTTGGCTCAAACATCTAGGGTTCAAAGAACTTATCTCGGATTGGTGGGCTTCCGTCAATCCACACTTGGGTACAAAAATGTATCAGTTCTAAAAGAAACTGGAGATGCTCAAAGGGAAACAGAAACAGTGGAACAAAACCACCTTCGGTAACATCTTCAAAGACCAAAGAGATATGGAAATGAAAATGCAATAACTCCAATAGAAAATCATCTCAGAAGGAAGATTAGCAGACTCAGAGACTAAGGAAAAGAAACTAACAACCCAACTTGAAGAAAGAAGAAGTCAAGAAGAAATTCTAAGGAAACATAAATCACGGATATGTTTGCTCAAAGAAGGAGAAGTAAACACAAAATTATTTCACCACTCCACTATCCAGCATAGGATGCACACTAGAAACGCATTCCTCAAGAATCAAAATTGGGAGTGTATTAAAAACCATGAGGACATCACAAAGGAATTTCTCAACCTCTTCAAGGACATCCTGAAAGAATCCAACACCCAATGATAGGAGGCCATTGAGAAAATCACACAGCATATTCCAAAACTGGTCAATGTGGATCAAAACAAGATGCTGCTCAAAGCCACAACACTCATGGAGGTCGAAAAAGAAGATTTCCAATTAAAATAAGGGAAATCCCCTGGACCAGATGGATTTACCACCAACTTTTTCCACTTCTTCTGGGACACTATCAAAGGGGAAATATGGGGAATAGTGGAGGAATAGTGCAACAACCACTGGATTCTTCTAGTTCCAATGCAACTTTCCTCACTCTCATCCCAAAGGAATATAATGTTGCTTCCCTAAGTAAGTACAGACCAATTGCACTCTGAAATGTTATTTACAAAATTATTTCCAAATTTATAGCTAATAGATTGAAGCAGCTTCTTCCCATGCTTACCTCTCCAGAGAAAATGGGCTATGTTGAGGGTAGGAAGACCCTTGATGGAATCATTTTAACCCATGAAGTCATCCACTCGTAAAAAATCTGAAAAAAGCCTAGAATTATCCTCAAAATTTACCTTTCTAAGGCCTTCGACAAGCTCAGTTGGAACTACATCAAGCAAGTTCTTCTAGCCTTTCGCTTCAGTCAAACTTGGGTTTGCTGGATCATGAGCCTGATATCCTCTCCCTTCATCTCCATCCTATTCAATGGAATCCCTTGGCAACATTAAAACTCTCTAGAGGTATAATGCAAGGAGATCCTCTCTCACTTTTTCTCTTTGTTCTTATGGTTGAGGGTCTGGGCCACCTGATCAAGAGCTCTATCCAATCTCATTACCTTCAAGATATCCCATTACACAATATTCCCCCCCATTTCCCATCATCAATTTTTGTATGAAAACGTGATCATGGGTCACCCCTCTGTGCAGCAAGCTTGTACCCTCAGAACCCTTCTTGATTGTTTCTCTAAAGCCTTCGATACCACTGTTAACCCTGAAAAACAACAAATATTCTTTTTCAACACTCCTCTTGTCACCCAACGCAATATAGCTTGCATCCTTGGCTTCAACATAGCCTCTTTTCTATCCAAGTACTTGGGATCTCCTCTCATGGACTCAGCTATCAAAAATTCATCCTAGAGACAGTTGTTGGACAGAATGGAGACTAAACTGTCCACCTGGACCCATCATTCTCTCAACATCACAGGACACTTGGTTCTCATCAAATTTGTTCTTTAATCTCTGACCATATACCTCTTTTCCATTCTGGCTATACCAAAATGGGTCCTCAAAGCCATCTGCAACATTCAACGAACCTTCCTCTTGGGGGGGATCCAAA
This sequence comes from Pinus albicaulis, assembly GCA_034641835.2. Classification (NCBI taxonomy): domain Eukaryota; kingdom Viridiplantae; phylum Streptophyta; class Pinopsida; order Pinales; family Pinaceae; genus Pinus; species Pinus albicaulis. The sequence continues at coordinate 66,351 of JAXQQM020090754.1, read as the reverse complement.
GACAAGCACAAATGGGTACTAGTCAAATGGAAAGAGGTATGTATGCCAAAAACTCAGGGAGGACTTGGTCTAAGAGACACGAAGCACAACAACAACATCATGGGCGCTAGTATATGGTGTAAATGGGTCTCCAACCCACATATATTGTGGGAGACCTTATGTGTAGCTAGATGCCAAAAATTTTCCCAAGAAGGAACTAATCAGATTCAACATTTCTCTTGGAGGATCCCAAATCTGGACTGAGGTTGGTCAACAAAAACATCTGATCCAAACCCACAGCTTTTGGGAATTGTGCGATGGCTCTCAAGCCCAGTTCTGGGAGGATTCATGGCTGAAAATTCCTAGCCTATCCTTGATCTTCCCTCACCCCATCTGGTGCATGGTCATATAGTCAAGAGAAAAAAACTATGTCCAGGATTTTTGGACTAGAGAAACAACCCAAGGTTACAAGAATTGGCTAGACATTGATAGATGGCAGGAAGACTAGAACAATGAACTACACAAATATATTTGGGAGAAATTAACTAAAAGGAGAATCAGAACTCTGCAAGGGCCAGACATTCTCTATTGGGGCCATACTCCAAGTGGTAATTACTCAAAAAAGGAAGCCTACTATCTCATTCAACCTCTAAAACCTGGCCCCACAAATCAGCTATGGAAGAAGATATGGGCAGCTAAGCTCTGGCCCAAAGTAGCTACTTTCTTATGGCTGCTAAGTAAAAGATTCATCCTCACATGGGAGAATCTTATGAAGAGAGGATTTGTGGGTCCTTCGAGGTGTCCTATATGTCAAAATGACATTGAAACTATCGATCACTTGGTGGACCTTTTCTCCATATCCAACACTTTCTGGGACATGATTTAGATCTTATGCAGAATATCCAATCGAGAACGGGACAACATAACCAACACTATTAGACTATGGTAGGACAACCCCTATTCCAGTAATATCCTAAACCGTCTCTCGTAGCTCATTCCAGGCTTACTCATATGGAACCTCTGGAAAGAATGAAACAACAGGATATTTAAAGATACTACTTTAAACCAAGAGCATATCCGAGCCAAGATACACAACAAATTAGAGGAAAATCTTGCCATGGTTCACTCGGAGAAGGATGAATTCCCGACAAAAATTGCTGAACACACCATTTGGAACATCTGGAATATAAGTATTAAGCCCCCGTGGAGAAATCCCCCTCAAGAACAGGTAGGATCAATGCTCCTAAAAACTGGAATCCCCCCCCCCCAGATGAAATTTTCAAATGCAACTTCAATGGAGCCTCAAAAGGAAACCCAGGGGAAGCCGTATTTGGGGGAATCTTCAGAGATTCTAGTGGAAACCCCCTAAATGCCTACTATGGAAACCTAGGGTGGGATAGCAACAACACTGTGAAACTAGAGGGGCTTATACAAGGTATCTCCATAGCCATTGAGCTTAATTTTTTCCCAATGGAAATGGAAGGAGATTTTCAACTCATCATTCAGCGGCCGCCTGCATCCTCCTTTGCTTTTATTCCACAAATGTCTCTACCAGATGGAGGCTAGCCAACTGTCTCAATGACCTGGAACAACTGCTACACCATAACAAGAACATTACATTCCACCATGTGCACAGAAAGGAAAACACCGTAGTAGATCTCTTGGCCAAAAAAGGAGTAGATAGCCATTCAATGATTTACCACTATAATTTTCCTTAGATTCAGGACATAATCTTGCATGAGAGCTTCCACACTCTCCTCCAAAAGGATTGAACTCCTCCGAATGCAGGTGACATGCCTCAATCGTGCGAGGACATAATCTCCCATGCTCAGGCTGACGACGCCCTACAACGCCGGATCTAACTTGATTCAAACACTCAATTCATCAATCATTCATATCGGTGCTCTACTGCACCTGACCTCTCGCCATACTTTGCATCACATGTAGCCACATTTGGACTATCCCTCATCACATTTGAGAGCATGCAACAACCCCTCACCACATCTTCTCTCGTGCCACAGGTCTCCTTATCATGGCTCCCCCAAGGCCGATCCCCCCCCCCGTCCGAGCGCTCCCCATTGAAATCCTCCTCCCCCGTGCCTCTCCCCGCCGCGCGCTATTTGTGGGGAGCCTCACCATTGTGCACCGGCTATACAATCGCCTACCCCCCCCCCCCGCACCTTTGCTACACGTACTCCAGTTGCACATCTCAATGCTTTGGGGCCAGCTTCCTTACCTCTGATTGCTAGCTTCCACATGGCCTCACGACAAAATCAAAAGCCCATCAGGGGAGGCCAAAGAGGTGTGTTCTCAAGGTGCTATCACCGTGGTCAAGATTAGTGTCTGGAATCCATTAAAGGTTCCTCTTCAGGCAGCCACGATAGAAAGGCTACTTAAATTCCTGATTGCACCGAGGAAGAGACTGTCTTAACTCCGGAGAAACGGAGGGGAAGAAGAGGCCCTAGGAAGTCTACCATAGTGCACTCTGTGCTGCCCACTCCTTGGAAGACCAAGCCACTCCCTATTCACGAGCTAGCGGAGGAGGAGACAGATGTTTGGATCATGGATTCAGATGAAGTTTTGACCAGAGTTTTAGATGCACAGTACCATGTTTCTCCAATCATATGCATAGCTCCCCCGAAGCCCCCGTGCGAGCCAACATCTAAGGAGGAGGCCATTGCATGTGAATATGGATGCCTCATCGAGGAGGAGGACCCCACAAAATAGGATGATGAAGGAACACCATGTCTGCACGATAGCTTGGTTCATCTATGTTTTTTGTCAACTCAAGAATTACTATAGTTATTTTTTTTTATATGTGTTACGAAACTTTTTGTAAAACATCACTGTTTGAATCTTTTAATGGGCTAGTTTCCTCCTAGGAGGCAATGCCAAAACTGCTTTATTTTGAAAGCTACCAAGGCTGGGATAGGCTAAGCACCACTTGCCATCTCAGCCCACTGCCTAAGTAAAGTTTCTTTTATGATCTAATATAACTTAGCCTAACTTACAAAAAAAAACAATATACACATCATGTTGCAGTTGTGCTTAATTTACATGTTGGTGTTCGTCATAATGTGTATATATATAACTTTATAATGTTAAAAATATACAACTGCAATAAAACTGCATATAAATGTCCAATATCAGCTAGTGTTACATCAATAGTAGTACTAGTGGAGGCTTTCTCAGTCAATGATGCATCCTCAACATGCTCAGATAGATGTTGATCATCATGTGCCTACTGATTTGGTGGTGCCTCATGTTTATTAGGATAAAATTCCTACTCATGATGAGTCGTGGATGGTCCAGCTTGCTGATCTATGGATGGTGTGGTGAGTGGCTCATTCGATGGACCTACCTCCTCAGGTGGACCTACGCCTTCCTCAGGATCAGGTGCCTGCTCATGATCATAACTGTTGGATGTTGTAGGCTGCTCATCTTAGACACGACGTGGAGGAGGAGGTGGAGTACTAGCTGAACGATGGTCACTCCCTTGATCATGATCATCTGATGATGCGCTGCTCAACTCTTGACGTACTACATATCCACCACACCTATGTCGATTGGCCCTCCTCGCCCGTGTCAGTAATATGGTAGCTCCAATAATATGTCGCATCAGGGTCAACATATCATGGGGCATGCCTCACCATATCTCTTTCAGCCTATCATTAGCCTTTACCTCTCTGATAGTGGCCGACCTGACTCCCTCCTCTATTAGGAGTTGATAGAGTTGGTCTCCCAACTCCATCCTAAATCTAGTGTCAGTCCTACGCCTCACACCTGGCGGTACCTACGCATGATCATGAGGGCCAAGTCTTTCACATGCCTAATCCTCTACATCTGCCATCTCTTGATCACCAGCAGGATCTAAACCTGGATCATTTGGTGGCAATGGCATCTCATTGCCCACAAATGACCCAATATCTACAATATATATAAGTACACAAAAATAATTAGACATTTTCATTAAACAATTTAATAAAACAAGTTAAAGAACGTGTTAGAATAAATTTAAAGAAAACACTAATATTACCTCCCTCATCTGGCGGCTCATCATATGTGAAGAGGATGTTGGCACACCCTCGCCAATCCAAACCAATATACAGACATGGCACCAAAATGAAGGCGTGATCATCAACACTGGATAGAAACTCCAATTCATCATGAGATATCCTGGCAGAAAAGTTAGACTCGCCCCTCTTGGGAATCATCTGGCCCCACATCTCCATCCGTACGTGCAACATCAGCCTATGATATTTCCTCACAAAAGTAGGCCTCGTCTCAGGAAACCTCTCAAAAAAAAAAAAAAAAAAACTCTGAATCAAAAGGGAATTTCACCCTCCTTTGTGCCTAACAATGACATCTATCTAATGCTGTACAGAATTACCGCAAAACAAATCATAGACCACCTCACAAGTCATGGTGCCTGTAATAAAGAATCAACATAAAATAAAAGTGGGAAACTAATGTGTTGCTCATCATTGGTATGGTGTGAAATGGTCGACAACAGTAGTGAGAGGCACCTCACCTCCTCTACACTAAACGAAAAAATATGTAATTGACCCCCAGAGACCTGAAAATCTGCAGGATAAAGTATATTGGAACTAATGTATTTTGGGAGTACACCAGCTAACTCCCTGTTGCATACCCAACAGGGACCTATGGGAATGAGGCAAAATCCTACCCTCTCCGAGATAGGCCAGTAATAAAATATATGTCCTCCTTAGTGGGCATGTACCACTGGTTAGGACCAACCAAGAAAGCTTGTTGGTGGGTAGTCTACTTGAATGAGATGTCACAATAATCCATTATGGACCTTCATGGATGTAGACTCCTCATAGAACTTGAGAAGTCCTACCTCCCTTAGGAGAATCTGGGTGGCTGTCGTAATAAGTTGAGGGTACATAAGTATCTCCCTCTCTCATGCCTCCCACAGGCGAACCATGTTATATTGGTTTTCCATATGTTCTTGTTGTTCCCTCTCTTCTCTCCTTTGACGTCCCTAAATGATTCACATATTAAATACATTATTTTTATTAAATGATACATGTATTTACAAATATATATATATATATATATATATTACTTTGCAAACATGCATATACCTTAATCGATAAGTATACCTTAATCGATAGGAAGAAGAGCACATCAATTTTCCATTGCCTTGGAAATAACCTCAAGATATGATTTGGACATAACAACCACAACCTATTAAGATTGATCTAACAAACATTGATATATATGAAACAATTATGTGATGTTGAGATTCAACAAGAAGATTCAGTACCCACGCCTAGTCAATTAAGCACCTGGTTGCATTAAGCAACCAGACTAGGGTGGGGCCCACAGTGTTATTTTCGGGTGCATGTCTATTTTTATTATCCCTTAATTAAGATGGAAATTATATTGTAATATATTCTCAAAGGGGACTTGAATGAGTTAACTGAAAGTGATAAATTTAGTTAGCTAGTGGATTTCGAGTTAGAGGTTGTTGGTGAGGCATGCAAAGTAATTCTAGTTGTAACAGAGTTCAAAGTGCAGTGGTGCATGAGTTGGTGCAAGTTGTAAATCGGTTTAACTCAGTTAAGTGAGTAGAACTCAATTGTTCTAGTTGTAACTGAAGATACACTAGTGAGCGATCAAGTGAATTAAATATTAATTAATTCACAATCAGTGATCTCATAAGAAACTAAGGATTTACTATTATTAGATGCATGCATGTCAGATCCAATGGAGACCCAGTTGAGTTCTAGGTGAAAGGGAGGTTGAATATCAGTTGTAGGATTATATGCTTGCACAAATGCATGCAAAAACCCATTGGAGTTCCCATGATACTTGCACAGTCAAGGTAGGAAAGAATTCCTATCTCTTAGGAATCTTTACCATCACGGATTGCGCAAGCAAGGCAGGCTGTGTGGAGGCTGATAATTGGTTATGTGTTGGTCAGTTTTTCATATTAAAGTGTGAGACAATTAGCTGAGTACTGGAGGGCTCTTGTGGGAAGATTTTTGTATGTAATTGTTTCATGATCCATGCTTAATATACAATAGAAGATAGTTGGGTTTTCAGATGTAATCTTTCCCTGGGAAGTTATCTGTCTTGTGTGTGATTGATCTTTCTTCATGTTCATGTGATCAGCGATCGTAGTTTTAATTCCACAAAATATTTTTAGAAGCTATTCAGTATTTAAATTTAATATATTGTTCGATCGAGTGAATCCAAGATATGCATGCTTTTTGTATAATTTATACATTGTATCATAGCATAGGAAATTGCAGAAGTGAAGAAGGAGCTGAGTTTGTGATTGGATAGAATTCGAATTTGCAGAAAGACTTTCTTGGTGATATAGATGATTCAAGATCAAAATGCCTTTCAATGGCTTGAGGTTAGAGTATGCACTCGACGGTAGCTCGAACTATATTTCTTGGAAGGACAGGATGGAGGCAGTACTTGAAGACAATGGCTTGAATGAATTCATTGACAATGATGTTCCTAAACCCGCTGTGGTAGATGTTGCAAATCTTGATGCATGGAAAATGAAAGTGGAAAAGGCAAGGAGGATACCGTTGGAGGGAGTACGAGACCACATTGTCTCAAGACTTCATGGGAGGGCCACACCATATGAAATGTGGAAGGCTTTGACGGATCTATTCCAAAGCAATAATGACCATAGGAAATTGACGCTCAAAGCTAAACTTAGGAAGGTCAAGATGGAAAATGGCGACACCATTCCAAAATATATAACAAATTTTGTCCAATGTCGGGATGAACTAGGGAGCTTTGGAATAGTAGTTGCTGATGATGATTTGGTGAGCTTGGCTCTCCTAGGACTTCCCAAGAGTTGGCACAGTTATCAAGACTCTGTCAATGGAAGGGAAAAATTGCTAGATCGGGAAAGACTGTGGTTGGATTTGGTGGAGGAGGAGTTCAGACGGAACACCAGAGATGGATCTTCATCTAAAAATGAGGATGAAGAGGATTGTGCTTTTGCTTCCAAGATGAGGAAAGGCGAGGGGAAGAAATTCTAGTCAAAATCTGAGTCCAAGAATGGCAAGAAGAAGGACATGTCCAAGGTGAAGTGTTTTCCCTATCACGAGCATGGGAATTTTGCAAATAATTGTCCACAAAATAAGAATAGCAGGAACACTAGAGGATCTGCAGCTGCTGAGGCCCTTGCCTCGCAATTTGAGCTTGACTTCTCATTGATCACATGCAGTGTCCAGTGTATTGGAATCTGTGTGGTATTTAGATAGTGGTGCTTCCTTTCACATGACGGGAGATAAATAACTTTTCAGTGACTTGGAGGAGACATATCTCCAGATGCATATTGAAATGGGTGATGATGGGCGGTACAGTGCTCTCGGGATTGGTACCATTACCTTTCAGAGGCAGTCAGGTAAACCCTTTCAATTAAAATATGTAATGCATGTACCGGGTCTAAAGAAAAATTTGGTCTTAGTCGCAATGTTGGACGATAGAGGCTCTGATGTTGTTTTTAGTGATGGAAATGCTTTCCTGTGACATAAAATAACAGGACAATCCAAGAGGATAGGGATTCGAGTTAACAATCTCTACAAGTTGGAGGTAGATGGTTGTGCAACAATGATGGGCAAGGCAGATTAAGTGGTTAGCTGGGATGAGGGCGAATTATGGCATAGGAGATTGGGCCATATTCACCATGGAGCCTTGAAAGTCATGCATCAAATTATACTGGTCTTCCCAGAGGTGCACTTGCGAAGTCAGATACATGCAATGGATGTACTATGGGAAAATATGTAAAGGTCACCTTTCATGAGAAGGAAAAGAGAGCTTTGGGGATCTTTGTGAGAGTTCACACAGACGTGTGTGGTTATTTCTCGATTGCTTCAACGGAAAAACATAAGTACTATGTAATCTTTTTTGATGACTTTTCTCGTAAGTATTGGATCTTCTTCATGCAAAAGAAAAATCAAACATTCTCTAAGTTCTGTGAATTTAAAGCATTGGTGGAGAAAGAGTTTGGGAAACAAGTGAAGGCTCTTAGGAGTGATAATGGTGGAGAATACATTTCTAACGAATTCAAGAACTTATACAACAAAAAAGGAATTCGAAGAGAACTCATAGTGCCTCATAAACCACGGCAGAATGGGGTCACGGAGAGGAAGAACATAACTATTGTGGGTGCAACACGAGCGATGTTGCATGATCAAGGCCTACCGATGCATCTGTGGGAAGAAGCATGAAATACAATGATACATGTGCACAAAGGTTGTCCTCATAGAGTACTTGGCATGAGTACACCTGAAGAGGCTTTCACTGGTAAGAAAGCTAATGTTTCACACTTTAAGATTTTTGGCTCATCTGTTTATGTGCATGTGACCAAGGACGCCAGGAAGAAGCTAGAACCAATTTTTGAGTTTGGGAATTTTTTGGGGTACACTAAAACACCCCAAAATTATCATGTGTATTTTCCAAACAAGAGAATGATTATTTTTCAACGGGATATCAAATTTTATGAGGAGAAACCATGTGGTTGTCTCTTGAGAGGGAGCTGGACTCGCATGCAAAGGAGGAACTATTGGTTCCCAAGGATGAGCCTCAAGATGTGGATCAACCACATGAGGAGGTTCATGGAGTGGAGGAAATCACTCATGCATAGCCATACATCAGAAATGGTAGAAGGTGCACCATGGAAGGTGATAGGCTGAGACTTGATGCTACACAGAATGTAGGAGCCCTTACTTCACAGCATAGATAGAGACATTCTCCTAACCGATTTACTAGATAAGTGGACCTTATGAGAAAATGTATTGTGACTGAACTATCTTCCTTTCAGGAAGAATTACATCAGCCATCAACCTACCTGGGTTGATGCAATGGTGGAGGAGTATGACTCCATTGTCAAGAACAGTGCATGGTAGATAGTCCCAAGACCGGTCGATAAATCAGTGGTTGGATCGAGATGGATCTACAAGGTAAAGCAAGTTGCTGATGTGAGTGTGGAGAAACAAAAGGCTAGATTTGTGGCCCAAGGACTCTCACGTATAGAGGGGATAGATTATGATGAGACTTTTGTGCCTGTCACAAGGTACTCTTCCATAAGATCCATCCTTACACACTTAGCACAGATGGGTTGGCGCATTCATCAGATGGATGTGAAAAATGCATTTCTCAATGGGATCATTGAGGAATATGTGTACATAGAGAAGCCCGAAGGTTTCGAAATATTCAACAATGAGTCACATATGTGCAGGTTCAAAAGAGCACTGTATGGGCTAAAGCAAGCACCTTGTGCTTGGTACACTCGGATAGACAACTATTTCACCAGACTGAGCTTCACCAAAAGTGAAGCAGATGAAAACCTGTACCAGATTGTGGTTGAGGGTAAGCTGTTGATAATTGTTCTTTATGTTGATGATCTAATTTTGACTAGTGATGAGTAGATGATACACTCATGCAAGGAGGATCTTGCAAGGGAGTTCGAAATGAAGGACATGGGACTCCTTCATTATTTCCTTGGATTGGAAATATGGCAGTGGGATGGTGAAATTTTTGTGTCTTAAGGAAAGTATGCAAAGGAGATACTGGAAAACTTTAACATGGAGAGCTGAAAATCCATGGATACTCCTCTTCTAGGAAATTGGAGGAAAGAGGATGTTATTTCTGGAGAGGTAGTGGATGCTACTGTCTATCAAAAATTAGTGGGCTCGATAATGTATCTAGTGAACATGAGACTGGGCATTTTCTACGCGGTTAAGCAACTGAGTCGGGCTATGGTTAAGCCTACCGAGCTCTTTTGGAAGGCAGGGAATCATGTCCTGAGATAAGTGAGGGGCACATCAAAGTATGGTCTATGGTATAAATGAACGGATGGAGTGAAGTTTCATGGATTCACAGATTCAGATGGACTAGAATTCCATCAAACATAAAGAGCACATCAGGGGGGATCTTTAGCATTCGATCGACAACCGTTTCCTAGTACATCAGGAAACAATGATCCATGACACTCAGTTAAGTGGAAGCGAAATACATGGCAGCATGTTAAGCTACATGTGAGGCTATCTGGATGAGAAAGATCTTGGTTGGTTTGTTTGGTTCTCATATGGATCCGATAATGATTCATTGTGATAACCAGAGTTGCATTAAACTCTCGATTAATCTTGTGTTTCATGATAGGTCCAAGAATATAGATATATGGTACCATCATCTCAGATATTGTGTGTCAAGAAGGATCATGTTGCTTCATCACATTCCCATGGAATATCAGGATGAAGATATTCTGATGAAGGCGTTCACCAGGATAAAATTATAATACCATAGAGACAGGATCGGGGTGAAGGATAATCCCTTTCTTGTTGAGAGGGAGTGTTGAGATTCAAAAAGAAGATTCAACACCCATGCCAAGTGCATTAAGCACCTGGTTGCATTAAACACCTAGACTAGGGTGGGGCCCACAGTTCTATTTTTGGGTGCATGTCTATTTTTATTATCCCTTAATTAATATGGACATTAAACTGTAATATATTCTCAATGTGGACTTGAAAGAGTTAACTGAAAGTGATAAATTCATATAGATAGTGTATTTCGAGTTAGAGTTTGCTGGTGAGGCATGCAGAGTAATTATAGTTGTAACAGAGTTCGAAGTGCAGTGGTGCATGAGTTGGTGCAAGTTGTAAATCAATTTAACTCAGTTAATTTAGTTAAACTCAGTTGTGCTAGTTGTAGCTGAAGATACACTAGTGAGAGATTAAGTGAATTAAATATTAATTAATTTACAATCAATGATCTCAAAAGAAACTGAGGATTTACTATTATTAGCTGTGTGCATTTCAGATCCAATAGAGACCCAGTTGAGTTCCAGGCGAAAGGGAGGTTGACTATTAGTTCTAGGATTATTTGCTTGCACACATGCATGAAAACACCCATTGGAGTGCCCATGATACTTGCACAGTCAAGGCAGGCAAGAATTCCTACCTTTTAGGGATGTTTACCATCAGGGATTGCGCAAGAAAGACAGGCTGTCTGGAGGCTGAGAATTGGCTATGTGTTGGTCATTTTTGCATATGAAAGTGTGAGACAATTAGCTGAGTATTGGAGGGCTCTTGTGAGAATATTTTTGTATGTAATTTTTTCATGATCCATGCTTAATATACAATAGAAGATAGTGGGGTTTTTAGTTGTAAGCTTTCCCCTGGAAATTATCTGTGTTGTGTATGATTGATCTTTTTTCATGTTCATGTGATTAGCGATTGTGTTTTTAATTCCGGAAAAGATTTGTAGAAGCGATTCAGTATTTAACTTTAGCATATTGTTAGATCGGGTGAATCCAAGATATACATGCTTGTTGTATAATTTCTACATGTGACAACATACCCCATTGATCTAGTACACATGGATGAATATGAAGCAATCTCTCAACCATAGACTGCATCTTCAAAACTATTCCTAAATATGGATTTATCCATTCATGTGTTACCTACATATATTTCCAAAAATTAAGAATGATTACCTTACACAACAAAAAGAATTGAAAACAAATCATAGAGGACAACTTCATTTTTGTGGTTATTTCCTTGAAACTACAAATTAGAAGATGTAGGGGGTGACTATTTCATAAAGTGTTCAATCCTAAATCCAATCCTCTTGGTGGCTAACTACTTCCTTTGCAAGTATTTTGAGCATTCAAGGTAAGTTCATTTCCTAGTTAAACTTGTTTTCTTCTCCAAAATTCTGTAGGTTTCATAGATAAATTATGTTCTTTGACTTGCTTAGGAGCTCATTTCATGCCACTTATGCAGTATTTTGCTATATGTCCAAAATTATGAAATTGATAGAATTCTACATTAAGCTTGAAGAGAAAAGTAGCTAAACTATGATATTCAATGTAGATTATGTCTTGTCTACTTGTAAGCTTCCCTCTATGGTTTTGATGATAAATTTTGTAGTCATACTTGAAGTATGCTCTACAATTTCTAGAATTATGACCGAAATTAGTACATGAATAACAATAGCCAAAAAATATTCTTAGATTCCTAGATGAGTAGCATTATTTTGATGATCTCTTGAAGTTGTTCTACCTTGGAGGAGGTTTATATTTTTGTTGATCGTTACTGATTCTTTCCTTGAGAGAATTTACATAGATTTTTAATGAAGTAGGTTTTTACCACAATTTTTCTTTTAGGTGACTTGGCGCTTTCATCATCTTTGTAAGAAGTCACACCTGTATAGCTAAGACCTAATTTGTCAAATGACGACCTTTGACAACTAAGGATGTTAATTAATGCTTGTGTGATTTTCAGATTCTTGTATAGCTTGTCAACTTCATTTCTCAAAGAGACATTCTCTTTTTCAAGTTTCTCAAACTCTTCATTTTCTTTCATCATTTGGATTTTCATTACTTCTTATGCTCTCTTTTATTCTTCTAGTTGTACTTTTAGGGAGATGACTCCTTCATCACGTCTCCTTTATTTTTGATGCAATTTTTCTTCAAGATTGCTAAAGTACTTAGATATTTCTTCTACTTGGAGCCTTGGGAGAACAACTTCTTCCTTTGTACATTCAAGGTGTTTTTTCTTATTTTCAAGCTCTTTAATTTGTTTTGTCAATCTACTTATTTCTTTTAGAGTATCCATTAGTTCTACTTCAAGGTTTACTTCAACGCTTTTTTCATCTTCATTGTCTTTCATGTTTTTGGTGCCCTCATCTATTTCCTTTGATTTATGATCATCCTTTCACTCTCGTTCCACATACTCTAGTTCTGGTTCAACAGACACAAAGTCGGATTCTTCTAGAGTTTCTATTTTCTTCCCAAAGTATTTTAGCTAAAGAGAATTGACCCACCTTTTATTTTTACATAATCTAATAGACTACTCAATATTGCTTCTATTTATTTTGTATTATATTATTTTGACTCCTATGTACTTTTGTTTCCAGTAACCACCGATTCCCATACCTCATATCCAAGAGCCATCAAACACTATTAAATTTTGTTGCTCCATGAAAATTAATTTTTTTCATCGAATAATGGATCTTTGCCAACCTAATTTACTTTTGATTTCATGATTGAGGAAGAGATATCTTCAAAAGGCTCAGAGCTTTTCCTTCTTGAATTTTCCATTTGAGTTCCTAGGATCTACCTTTCAAACGTTATTTTATGCTTGAAAGAACTTTTTCTGATACAATAAGCACAAGCTTCATCGAGATTGATACTCTTGCAGAGCTACTCTCCATTAAAGATATCCTGCAACAATTCTTGCGCTTTAGATCCTCCCGCAGTCACTACATCATGTACAGAGCTCTTATCCATCAATGCGTCATTCTACAATTCTCTTTCCCCTATTCTCCTGCACTAAAATCGTACGTATCCAAAGTATTACCAAGTAACTAAATAACCAGAAGCTCCCACAACGTGAAAATGGCGAGAGCTTTCTAATCAATCACAATAGCCAGTTCTTTTAAGGATTAATCTTAAGTTATAACTTAGTTATACAAAATTAGTTGAAAAAATTTTAGTTATAACTGTCAATGTAATGTCTATATTCATCTCCAGAATGAAACATTTTTCTGCGGTGTGTTTGTTCTCAATTTGTCCCTCTTTCATAATTTGTTATGGTATCAGATCGTAGATTCGATCCTGTTTTTTTGTTGTGAAGCCAGTGAGGAGAGTTTTTGTTTCTGTGACAGACTGTCTGCCATTGGAGAGAAGAGCAGCTCTGTCGCCGTCGACGGAGATAAGGATGACTGTTCGTTGCGGAAGAAGGTTGAAGTAATACAAAAAGCGTCGCATTCCATTCGTAAACTTCTCAACAAGATTCTTGTGCGCCTTGGGAAATCCAAAAATACGATAACAGAAACATTCCTCCTTTGTTTCTGAGTTGCACATAAATATTAGCCCTTGAATATCTTACATTCTGTATTCGATTATATTTCAGTCCGCTACTTCTTCTGATTCACTGGTTTTTTATTAGAAATAATAATACCAGTAATGTAACTTATGTGTTTTTTTTTAAACTCAATGATAGACCACAGAAATCTGGAATCTTCAGCAAAGTTCCTGCGACGGTTTTTTTTCGAGGATGTGGAAGTTTTCTCACTGAGTGGCTTTCTCTGCCTACAGGTCCTGGTTATTTTTGTCAACAACCCTGTGACGTGGGGTTGAGTGTAGGCACACTTCGAGTGGAATAAAATTTCTTTTCAAAGAAGTATAGTATGGTATTAAAGCTGGATTATCATTCTTATCCAAGTGCATGACTTTAGAAATTCGATGTAATCTTATTAGTAGATTGGGGATCCATTCTACCTTTGTCTAACTTATTATCCTTTTGTGTTTCCCCTCTTCCGGGAAAATATATTTTTTAAGACAAGTCAGTTTGCCATCCCTATGCTTCTATTTAGTGGGAAGAATTATGATTTTTAGAGTATTAAAATGCAAACATGGTTACAAGGTTTGAGTTGTTGGGAAACTATAGAATTGGGGTTCACAGAACATGATGCAAATGTAATTGTTGCTATGAGTGCTTCTCAAAGAAGACAATTTGATGAACTTAAACAAAAAGAAGGTAGAGCTAAGTCCTACATTTTAAATTCTTTAGATCACTCTATTTTTCCTAAAATCATTGCTACTAAGACTACTAAAAAAATATGGGATATACTTAAAGTGGATTATCAAGGTAATGAGAAGGTAAAGATGTTGTAGTTACAAACTCTCAAAACTCAATTTGAAACACTTAAAATGATTGAATCATAAACCATTGATCAGTTCAACTTCAGGAAAGGGTGTTGTGCATGTCTCAAGCAAACAAAATGTGGTGAAGAATATCCATGATGCTTAATATGTACCCAATTTCAATCATAATTTTTTGAGTGTCCATCAGTTAGATGCACATGGTTATGATGTTAGATTTCAAAGCACTACAACATAAATCTCCTGTTGCGAATATTCCTATGACAAAGAACACGTTGTATCAGTTACAAATGAAAAGTGAGAAGCTGTATGCACATAATGTCTCAATGTCAATCAACACTCACTTGTAGCATTTGTGATATGGTAAATTAACTTTTAAAAGTATGATTCTGTTGCAAAGACAAACTATGGTGAAATGTTTTCCTACTTTGTCTGACCATATCTCTTCTTGTACAAGCTATAGAAGTCTCTATTTTCGTACATTTATTGATGGCTTTGGCAAGAAAATTTTAGTATATTTCATAAAATACAAATCTGAAACATTTTCCAAGTTCAAGCAGTTCAAATCCAAGGATGAAAAAAAAAGTGGAAGTTTATTAAAGTTCTCAGGCCTGATAAAGGAGGTGACCATGAATAGAATGAATTCATTGATTTTTGTAAACAACATGGTATTAAAAAACAAACGACAACCATTTATACCACAAGGAGGTGACCATGAATAGAATGAATTCATTGATTTTTGTAAACAACATGGTATTAAAAAACAAACGACAACCATTTATACTCCACAATAGAATGGAGTCACAGAAAGAAAGAATCAAACAATTAAATATGGCTCGAAGTCTTCTCAAAACATGAAATTTGTCTAAAGATTTATGGGCTTAAGTAATTGCATGTTTGGTATATATTTTAAATAGATCACCAACTTCTAGTGTTCAAATTCTTGTACTTGAAGTTGAGATATGAAATTTATGGAAGACAAATCTTGGAATGTAATGGATAACAATACTTGTTCTAATCCTTTTA
This sequence comes from Pinus albicaulis, assembly GCA_034641835.2. Classification (NCBI taxonomy): domain Eukaryota; kingdom Viridiplantae; phylum Streptophyta; class Pinopsida; order Pinales; family Pinaceae; genus Pinus; species Pinus albicaulis. The sequence goes on along the minus strand of JAXQQM020090754.1, from coordinate 50,681 downwards.
ATATGTTAGACGAACATCAAGAACCTACAACAAGCCCTCCAAGATTACAGTTTCAAGACAAAACCAGTATCATTTAATCATATTTAAGATTTCATCATATTTACCAAAAAAAGTGGCCAATTTACCAAATGGATTTAAAATCTATTTTTTTAAATGGTGTATTGAATGAAGAAGTGTATGTTGATCAGCCACCTGGTTTCGAAATAAAAAATAAAAAACATAAGGGGTATAGGTTGAAGGCTTGAAGCAAGTTCCAAGACATGGTACAGCCGAATAGACCATTACTTGCTAAATCATGGTTTCAGAAGGAGTGATCATGATCCCACCTTGTATATCAAGAATGCACATCAAGGTAATATGTTGATATTCATGTGTCTTTATGTTGATGACATAATATATACAGGTAAAATGGAGTTAGATGAATTTAAAGCTGCAATGAAAATGAATTTGAAATGACAGATCTTGGATCAATGAGATACTTCTTAGGTATTGAAGTAAAACAAACACATGATGGTATCTTTATGGGTCAACAGAAGTATGCTACTGACATTTTGAAAAACTTTAATATGGACAGGTGTAAGCCAGTGGATACTCTTATTAAGGTTGGTACAAGGTTAAGTAAAGATAATGTGAGTATTTTTGTTAATTCAACTTTGTATGAAGACACTTGCTGGTAGTATTATGTATCTAACTTCTACTACACCTGATATAGCATTTTCAGCTACTTATATTTCTAGGTTTATGGAATCCCCTAAAATTTGTCATTGGAAAGCTGCAAAAAAGGTGTTAAGATACATTACAGATACAACTACTCATGGTTTATGGTATAAAACCTCTACTGATAGCAACCTTGTTGTTTATACAGGTAATGATTATGTAGCATGTATTGATGATCGGAAAAGCACCTCTGGATTTTCTTTTCTATTTGGAAAGAATTTGATTTCATGGTCATCCAAAAAGTACCCCATAGTTGTGTTATCTTCAACAAAGGTCGAGTATGTTGCTGCGAATTCAACATCATGTCAAGAAGTGTGGCTGAAGGGACTTCTCTCTGACTTCGGATATACAAAAAGGAACCTATTTAAATATTTTGTGACAAAAATTTCACTATTTCCTTGTCGAAGAATAATGTATTTCATGAAAAAAGAAAACATATCGACACTAAGAAAACATATCGACACTTGTTTTCACTTCATCCGTGAACTTGTTAAGAATGGTGATACTGTTCTCAAATTTTGTGATTCCAAAGAACATTTAGTGGATATCTTCACCAAACCACTAGGAAAAGTTAATTTAGAATTTCAATGTCAGAAGTTAGTATTAAAATAATGTCACCCTCGAGATTAAGGGGGAGTTTTAAAGATTAATCTTAGAGAAGTTAGTTCTTGAAAATTAGTTTGAAAGTTAGTTGAACATATTTTCTATATAATTGTTAATCTAATGTATATATTCATCCCCAAAATGAAACATTTTTTTGTGGTGTGTTCGCTATCAATTTGTCTCTCTATCATAATTTGACAATTTAAAATCAATCCCCTACCTATTGTTAGGTCAGCAGAAGTAAAATACTTAGACATAAATAATTATTTTTAAATATTTTCTTGTGTACCAGTCGTTGTCACTGGCTTTTCAAGTATTCCCATTTGTTGTGAATTCTCAGCTTGACGCACTATTTTCCTTATAACGTATAGTGGAAGAATGTGTTGCATGGAGAAATAATGGTTCAGTAATGCTTCCACTTCTTTTGAATATGAACTTGTGATTTCCTAAGAGAAGAAATGCTAGGCTTACAAACATTTTTTGTTTTTCTCATATGGGTTCTTATCTAATGGTTTAGTGATGTTTCCACTTCCTTTGAATTTAAACTTGTGATTTCTTAAGAGAAGAAACGCTAGGTTCATAAACACTTAGATAATCTCAATACAGAGACAAATGAATTGTAAATAAGTGTTAGTGTACATTATTCTCCTCTTTAAGATTTTGGCAGAGCATTCATTTGGATCTCTTGAATTGAGTCTTTGGATTGACTGAAATATTGTGCTGTTGAAAAATATAGTGAGTTTTCAATCCATTCCAGTTTGAGGGCTTTAATTTCTTCCCTGTGAGCATCATGATAACATGCATTTATAATATCTTTTTCATTCATCAACAGCAAGAAGAAATGAATAAGATGAGGAATATGGTGATACAATTAATGAAAAGAGGGCCACATGCAATTTGAAGGGCCTTATCATGCCAAGATTCTTAAAAAAATCAATGCAGGTTACTTTGGGTCTCTATCAAAAGTGGATAAAGAACCGAATTCTTCACCACGAAAAGGGTTCGACTCCAACTCCATTGTCTTCATGGTTTCAAAAACTAATGATCTTGTCTGAGACTTAACTTTCTGATCTAAAATTACGAGAAGACCACTGATATATATATATATATATATATATGTATGTATGTATGGAATTGGATTGGTTGCAACCTAGAGTCATAGTCATCATAATGTCAAAGACATGCTCTGATAAAAGTGAAATGAATTATATGTATTAATTACCACCAAATTTATATTAAAAAAATTCAAGGTAACTATAACAACTCATTTCTTTACCAAATTAGAACTTAAAAAGCCAAGGTGATAAATCCTTCTATGATCTCTTACATATTTTTTTTAATATGTAATTTTATTTTGTGAGTAAAGGTTGTGGTCACCATTATATACTAGCACAACTACATTAATAAATGTGGTTGATATATGTTAATAAAGGTATATTAACCACATTAATGATTAGTAATTATGGTTGAAATACACCCAATAAACATTAATCGAATACATTTAACATTAATATTATTGTATATTAATATACATTAATATTAATATTAGTATAATGTATATTAATATAAAATTAATATTAATATTAGTATTGAAATTCATATTGAAAAATGTATAACAATAATCATAATAACATTAAAAAAACATTAATATTATAAAATAAAAATCTACAACTTATAATACTATAATTATAAAAATAAGTACTATATTAAAAAACAAGTATATTTTAATATAATAATTATATAATACTTTTTATTATATTACATTATAATAATGTTTATATTAAACCCAAGGAAATAATATTAAACCCTTGCAATATGAACCCTTCGATTAATAAAGTCAATGAAATTAATAAACTCGAGGAATCAATATTATAAACCCAAGGGAATAATAAACCCAACACATTAATACTAAAACCTAGGGCATTATGAACCAAAGGGAACAATATTAAGCCCAAGGGATAAATATTATAAATCTTAAGTATATAACCCTAAAAAAAATATTATAAACCCTAAAACAAACATGATTACCCATTATATACCATGGTAAATTTTCGTATTGAGACAATCTTTGTCAAAATACGATGTGCACCTATAGTTCGCAATGTTTAATCGTCATTCATTTCTGTATCAATAAAAGCTTTCTGAGAATGAAACGTAGGTCCATGGTTGGCCAGGGTTGATTTTCATATTCAAACAATCCTTTTCAAAAAACCACGTTGGGGCATGGTTGAACATGAATGAATGTCGTTGACCATGATTGAATTTATACAACATGTCTAACTATGGGTGACCATGGCCATCCATAAATCACCATAATAGACCATAGTTTACCATCATTGTACATAGTTCACAGTTTTCCATGGTCGAAATTATAAACCGAAGACAATAATTAACCCAACGGATCAATACTAAAAATTTAATGGAATAATAAACCCATCAAATTAATATTCAAAATCCAAGGGATTAAAAACCTAAGGGAATAATATTATATGCAAGGGATTATGAACTGAATGGATTAATAATAAACCCAAGGGATGAGTATTATAAACCCAATGTATATATATGCAAAGATAAAATATTAAAAACCCTTAATCAAACATGGTTGACCATGGTTGATTTTCATATTGACAAAATCTTCGTCACAGTGCGACGTTGGCCCATTCTTCACCGTGATAATCCAGGGTCAAGCACGATTGCCCGATTTCCTTCTTTGGCCATTATTCACCACGCCCAATGATGATTGACAATATTAGCCCAAAAAAATTAATAAACCCAAGAAATAAATACTTAAAACTGAAATGATTAATAACTGAAGGAAAAAATATTTAACCCAATGGAACAATATTAAACCCTATGAAATAATATAAATGCAACGTATCTAATCCCCAAGATAAATATTATAGTTCAAGTAACAAACATGCTTGTCCATGTATGGTCATGGCTGATTTTCATCTTGATATAATATTTGTCAAAATGTGATGCTGGACATTGCTTAACCATGCTTCAACCATGACATGAACAAATCGAAGGCATTGATACCATTGACAAAAGGGAACAAAAAAAATTTGGTGATCAATATTAAAATCCAAATTAATTATCAACCCAAGTTACAAATAATAAACCAAAGTGAACAATCTTATAGGCCTAACGTATATAAACCCAAAGATAAACATTGCTTGAACCCCTATACAAACATGGTTCAGAATCATTTTCACCGTGGCTGATTTTGAGAATGAAATGATACTTGTCAGAAATTGAAATTTCCACAGATAATTTCCATATTGGAACAATCTCCATCAAAAATCAAGACTTAAGCCTTCATGACCATGATTTACCATTGTTGACCAAGGTTGAGTATGAAAATATATGACCATGAAAAAAACAGTTCATTGTGGTGATTTTTTAAACAAATGTCACAAACCCATGACACAAACATTTTTAATCCAAAGCATATAAATTGAAAGAAAATAAATGTAAACCACTAAATAAACATAAATCTCTAACATTAATAACATAAACCTCAAAATTATTTTCTACAAATCACAAGCATCAATAAAATAGAGGGGTTGGCACTAAAACCCCAATAAATTACAAAGAGAAGAGAATAACATTAAACCAAAACTTTTTTTATTAAAGAATAGGAACATAAATGGAATAAGAAAATAATTTTTATTTCCATAGAACAGAACATGGGAAGATGAAATAAGAAAAACACATCTGAATCATAAACATTGGAATGTAACAAAAACAAAACCATCCAAAATTTGAAGACCATTCATATACAAGTTTTTAGGTAATAACGCTAACGAAAAAAAATCAATTTTTATAACATTGGAACCAAAGTAGAGAATTTAAACCAAGCAATAATTATTTTTTCTTCACATAAACAAAAAAATCACTACGAATATGAACTTTAAAAACTTCATCACAAAGAATTTATTAACAGTGCACTTGAAAAGAACAAGGAAACTTTTGGGTGTAAGAGCACATTGTGAAATGCTGAAAGGATGAAGCTTCAAGGCTTCATGATGTTCTCATGCACTCGAAAGGAGATATAAATATCAAGAGAGGGCACTGGGTGCAAGTTTGAATGATGAAGGAAGCGAATTTGGGCCTCCCAAGTGCATTGTGTGCTCAAGGGATATAGGAAGGGTGCATGGCATATTGTAAGGATGAATGGACGAAGCTTTGGGGCTTCATGGTATGATAATGCACTCAAGAGATCCAAGGAGTGTGCAAGGAAATTTTTTGAAAGATGAATGGATGAAGCTTCAGGGCTTTGGGGTGCAGTCATGTGCTCAAAGAGGGCACAATTCTTTGAGTCGAAGGAGTTTGATCAAGGGAAGACTTGATTTTTCTTGACGTTTTTTGGAACAGGGAAGGAGAATGATGCATGGGAGTGTGTTATGCACTCTTGAAGGGTGCATGTCACACTCCATAACAACTAATTATTCCCAATCAAGGCTTAACATTTTGCTTTTGTGCTCCTGACCTTAATGGGATAACCCGTGCAACTAGATTTGTCTAAGTATGGAAGAAAAAACAAGGGGCGAACACAAGGAGTTTAGACATGAAATCAACTGAAACACATATCAAATCATTAATAAAACTTAGAAAACCTTGAACAATGATAAACACATATCAAAATTTCAGCTTACAAACACTCCCCAAGTACTATAAACAAAGTGTGTGTGACTACGACCAAAAGTGTCGTTTTACAACCAACAAAGGTGATGTGGCTACAAATTGCACTATAGGTGTTCTAAATAACATGATGACACTTAGGAATGATCAAGAACACTTGAAACATGTGGAATAACTTGAAACGACACTTGACGACCAAAGCGACACTTGATGTGACAATTGGGTAGGCTCCAACATTTGAATGTAGTGAAATTTTGGAGAGTGTTGTAGCAGTGACAATAGTTGGGAAACTAATACCCTAACAAGAGAAATTATGGTTGAAGTTTATCCAATTTAATAATTAGTCATTTTCCCAATCAACAAAATAAAATAAAAAACCACTTTCAACTATCTCTAAATTTACATTAAAAACAAAAACCACTTTCCAACCATATGAGAAAAAGAAAATCGTGGAAATTATGGAAAGAAATAAACTATTGAGAAAATTTATACTTGATATTTTGTTCAATATGGACATTGACCAATTTTCTAAGAAAAAAAATAGAAGAACCACTTTAAGTCGTGAAAAAATTTACAATAAAAAGAATATTTAATTTAAAATTATTGTGGGATAAGGAAAAATCCAATAATGATGAAAATAATAGACTACTAATTTATATCTAACATTTATCTTATCTAGGTTTTGGTATTTGTTGAGTCCTCAAAATTTATTTTACATCTTTCTTTTTACCTTTTAGTTATTTTTCACTTAGTTTTAATATTGTATTAAGACCATTTTAATGTTTATATATGTGATTAGGCTTCATATTTTCAAATGTATTGATTTTAACAATTTAAATGATTTTATCATTAAATATTAGTAAAATAACATTTTTTCACTTATCTTTGCAAATTGGATGTGTTCGGTGATGATAATGGGTATATTTTGATATTCCAACAATACATATTTTTACCATTTAGCATCAAACTCAAATTTCATATGAATTAATCATTGTTTTTATAAATACAAGTTTCTTCTCCATTTTAAAGGGAGGACTCTTGGAACATATGTCCAAATTATGATGAAATGGGATACAACTTCTTGAAATTTCTCTTTACATACTTCGTCAGTCTTTAGTTATATTAATAGTATGCTTTTCTTTAGTTTTCAATGTTATAGAGTAATATTTTAACTTGTTCTTTGAAAAATTGAGCTCGCTTCAAATATATCATGGTAGCATTTTATTTCATATGTCTTCATTTATTTTTTGCTTGTTAGTTTATTTTATTTTATCAAAGTTTGTTAACGACATGAGTAATGATTCATGAAAATAATAAGTCTTATTCATGTAAAATCATAACTTGGTGATAGCAAGGTATTGATAGCATGATATTGTTCAAGTGCATGGTCTTTGAGTTTAGCAATTGTGGTGCGTTTCATTTATGCAATTTGATTCTTAGCTCTAGAAAAGAATCCACTTACATTTTTATTCAACTAAGTGAATATATTTTTGCATGAATATTCTAACTATCACAAGCTAAATATTGTAATAATTTATAGATCTAAAATTCATGCAATTTCAAATTCAAGTGCATTTTGTACTCATGTAATGTTAGATAGTTTATTGATTTTCATTTTATTATGAATTTAATGTTTAGTTTGGAGTCTTTTTCTATTAGAGTATAGTATGATAGCGCACATACAATGTCCATATATCACAAGCTTCATAGCTCATATTGATAATAATAAATGTAATAGGATTTATACATATAAATTTACTTAAAGTAATTGACAAAAAACAGAATAACTAATTTCAAAATTTAGTGTTTATATTAAAGAGAAAATTATTTTTTGAACCATGTTTTAAAAAAAACTAATAATTGTGGAAAAGTAACAAACTAGGTAGAAAAGTGATCACCATATTTATCCAATTTGAGAATTAGTCACTTTTTTCAACCACTAAAATTTAAAAACCAATTTTAACAATTACCAAATCACCAAATCTAAAGTGAAGATGAGAACAGATGGTTTGGAAGTCCCTTGTTCATTCTTACTAAGACATTTTCCTTTGTATTTGCACTTGTCAAGAATGTGCAGAGGCCTCCAGCATAAAACAACAAGAAGTGTACTTGCTTGTGATTATAGGTTAGGACTCCCCACTTATGTCCTCTTCATCTCAACTTCTCCCCCACAGATAAAAGAAAAATTCCTTATTTTGACTTTATCGCCTTCGGAATTCTTAGGAGGCGATATTGGTCTTAGGTTAGCAAAGATAAATATGGGATGAAAGGTGAAGAATATTCACCAAGAAAATAACCCTCAGCCCAGAAGTTGTGTTGTTTTTCTTGGGAGCTATAAATTTTTTTGAGTAGGGCTCTCCAACCTTTCTCCAATACCCTCTTGGACATAGTGTCATTAGAGAGGACATGACACTTGAGGTTCCTTTTATGGATGAGGAGGACTTGGATACTTAGGAATATTCCATGCGTGATGGGATTGACGGTTGTGAGGTCCACTTGGCACAACAAATATCCAATGTGGTCATTCAAACCCCTCTCAAAACCAATGAAACCTAAAATTAAAATAAACACCACATTTAATATTTATGGTGCAACTCTGCACAATGACAACATTGATATTTTCGAATGACTTATAACACACATTACGTCCCTTGTGGACAAGACTGTAAGAAAATCTATGTTTTTATTTTTATTTTTTGACACTTTTGCCACTATATGATCTGGGAAGATCCTAGTGGATGAAAATTTATATTTTTATATGCTACATGTATTTCTCCCTAAAAACATTTCCAAGAAAAAAATAAAGACCACATTCCAACTATTGGTGAAAAAGAACAATTTTACAATGTGGAAAAGTGATCAATTTAGTAGAGAAATTTTTCTTTTTCTTTTCCATGAGAAAATTATATTTATATTCCATATGAGGATTATAAATATTTAAACATTCAAGATGCTAGGAGGACTCAATAAGAAGGCTTGAATTAAATAAAAAATATAAGAACCACTTTAAATAATTTCAAAATTTATAATAAAAATAAAAACTAATGATGAGAAACTAATACCTAAAAAGAGAAGATATGTTTGAAGTTTATCCAATTTGAGAATTAGTCACTTCCTCAACTAAAAAAATAAAACAACCACTTTCAGAAATCTCTAAATTTACATTTCAAAAACCACTTTCCGACCTTTATGGAAAAAAAACTAAAAATAGTGAGGAAACAATCAAATATCTAAAAATTGATAATTGATAATTTATTTTATTTGGATATTGATCACTTTTCTAAGACATGAAATATAAAAACCGCTTTCAATTGAAGACCCACTTTCAAATCATTTTGAAGAAAATAAAAATCCAACCATGATGGAGAACAATAAACTTCTAACATTTATTCTTCATAGATATTTCTAAATCATTATTTGAAAATTAAAATCCAACCATGATGAAAAACAATAAACTGTTTAACATTTATTGTAGAAAATATTCAAATGGATTCAATTTGATCTTGTAATGTACTAAAACAAAACATTGAATCCTTCTACAATTTGCAGAAACCAAATTTGATCGCACAATCATATAAAAAGTAAGAGAAAGAAGTAATCAATCGCACAACAGAAGATGTATCTAGAGAAAGAAACTGCTCAAAACCCTACTATCTATATATTTCATAAAGTCAAGACCATGAAACAATACAATGCTATTTCTGTCACTGAGAAACATTCACACTTTTTTGACCCTCTCACTTTGATCTAGGCAAAATTAATCAAATAATTAACCAATTCTCAGCCTCTATCTGACTAGCCTTGCTTACTCATTCTTGGAGAAATTTTGGCCCTATTAAATAGGAAATTCCCAAGAATTGATTTTATAATTTTCTAATAGCAACGTGATGACCTCATGCATGACCTCTAAATTTTTCTAGTTATATAACTGATAGTTATCTTCCCTTTAACCTCAATCTCAACTGGGGCTTCCTTAGAACTGACATAAAACAACTATTAATAGTGAAATATCATTTAACTAATTGACCAGTAATTGTGAATTAAATCATATTTAATTCATTGGACCTATAACTAGCTCATCTCTCATCTAGAACTAGTTAAACTGATTTTAACTCAATTAATTGATTTAACTAATTACAACTCACAAATAATTGTAACTGGACTCCATAATATCATGGGAGAACTCTACATGCCTCCTCTCTGGCCCTAAACTTGAATTTCCTAAGGTAACTAATTCTTCTTGACTCAGTTAATTAATACAAGTTGTCATGAGATGAAATTACAATTTCTCTTCCAATTAAATTAAGGGAAAATTAAATCAGAAGCCCCATTTGGGTGCCATTTCAACACTCCCTCTCAACAAGAAAGGGATTATCTGCTACCCCGATCCTGTTATGAAACCAGCTAACAAAATAGAAGAAAATATAGAGCAATGACTTAGGAATCATCCTCTTCAAGGGGGAAACCTCCTTTACATTACATAAATGAACAATTCTTGGATGATACAAATTAAAAAACCTAACTTCTTTGTGTAGGAGTCTAAGGGGTCACAATAATAACAATAAGGGGACTACATGGGTACAAAAATAACAATAATGGGGCTACACTAGTATTATAGGGACCTAACATGCCCCTCTCCTTCAAACAAGTGTTGTCCTCAATGCTTGAGTAGTTTTGGATGCTTTTGTATAAAATTATCATCCTCCCATTTTGAATCTTCAATGGGTAAGTTCTTCCACTTGATGAAATATTCTAAAATTGATCGATTTCGTAGTTGTAAAGTTCTTGTTTCCATGAATGCTTAAGGTTCCAATACGATTTATCCTTCCTTGTCAAGTTTTGGAAATATTGTTTGAACATGGAGCTTGTCACCTATAACCTTCTTTAGGCATGAAACACGGAAAACTGGGTGCACTTGGGAAGATGCATGAAGCTCCAATTGGTATGCCATAGTACCAATATTTTGCAACACCTTGTCAGGACCATAATACTTTGGTGACAATTTATTATTATTCTTAGCCTTCTTGAGGGACATTTTTTTTTATGGTTGTAGCTATAAAACTACCTAGTCGCCTACATAAAAACTTCTTTCGATGTGATGCTCATATTCCTATTGTTTCATTTGATTTTGCATTAAAGTGAGTTTATCCTTTAAGAGTTATAGAACTTGTTGTTGGCTCGATGTGATCTTCCACTTCTTGAACCTTATAATTGTCTCTTAAAGATGATGTGATGTACAATGGATGATATCCATAAAGTGCCATAAATGGGGTCATTTTTCTGTAGCATGGAAGGAAGTTTTATACCGCCATTCAGCCATAGGTAACCACTTGACCGATTGTTTTTATTTATCATATACAAAGCAATGAAGATACCCTTCCAAATATCTGTTCACTATCTCAGTTTTCCCATTAGATTGAGGATGATATGATGAGATATGAAGTAATTGAGTACCTAAACAAGAAAATAATTCTATCAAAAAATTTCCTATAAAAATGGGATCTCTGTCTCTTACAACAATCTTTTGGTTTCCATGCAGCTTTTGAACTTTTTCCATAAATGCAATAGCGATTATACTAGCTTTAAAGGGATGAGATAATGCACAAAATTGTGCATACTTGGTAAGTCTATAAACTACAACCATGGTGACAGTATTTCCTTCAGACTTGGGTAAAACTATGGTAAAATCCATTCAAACCTCCTCCCAACATTGACCTGGGATGGATAAAGTTTGTAACAAACCCAGGGTATTAATTGTCTCAACTTTATTTTGTTGGAAAACCAAACATTTTGCCACAAATGTTTGAATATAATATTTAAGACCATCCCAAAATAATTATATTTTGACCATGTGGTAAGTTTTTAAAAAGATTGTGTGCCCTCCTAAGGGAGAGGTCTGAAATTCTAAAAGAATATTTTGTTTGAGTTGGGAATTCTTACAAAGATATAAGCGATCTTTGTACTATAGTGAATCATTTTTTCAGCTAAATGTTTCATATGTACTGTGATCTTGCTGCAAATTTTGAATGACTGTCCACACCTCTTCATCCATTAGGGGAATTTTGAGGTCTAAAATGGGCCTCCTAAGAAAAATGTACAATCAAAATTCAATTTATGAGAAGCAAACACATTTTAGGGGATGACATCATCCCTAATGGTTGAGGTGGCATTACTTGAGTTAAATGTATAGACTTGTCACATTCTCAATGGTGGATAAAAATTCATGCTTAACCATGGTAGTGCTATAAGTACTTTTAAAGTCATAAAGTAAAGTACTCATAATAAATGTCAATTCACTCTTTTTGAATAAAATATTATTATTGTCATTTCATATTTTTTGAAAGAAACAAGGCATATCCCTACACAATCTTCATGTATTTACACACTTTTCAATAAATATTATATTTTTATATTTTCAAATATGTATTTATAAATCAAATCAATTCAATATGTAATATAAAGTTCATACATAAAACAATATATTATATTATATTATTTTTATATAGTATATTAATTACATGTTATTATATAATTTAAATAATATAAATTTTAATTAATAGTATCTTCTATAATTAAGAATTTATGAATTTATATTTATATTTTATTTTAAGTTATTTAAGTAAAAAGGACAAATGCATTAGTTGTGCAATGAAAATGATTTTTTTCTTGAAAATCTCATTCTTATTTCTAGTCACATCAATAGAATTTTTTTATTAATTTTATTTTAGTACAACTTTTGAATTTAATCTAACCATGGTTACATGGATTTTGGTGCAAAAAGTGAATTGCAAATTCATAAATATTATTTTATTGGTTTAGCTATTATTTGATTATTTCCTTAGGAGACCCATTTTAGACCTCAAAATTCCCCTAATGATTCTTCCATTTATCCCTTGCTCTGGTTATCCACTCAGTTTGGATAATAGAAATGACACAAAGCAAAGCTTCCACATCCTCATCCTTTCTTGAGAGTGCATCTGCAACAACATTTTGCTTCATTTTTTTTAGATGATTTCAAATTCATAGCCCAACATCTTTATGACCCATTTTTGCTACTCTTTTGAAGATAATCTCTGTTCCAAAAATTATTTAAGACCATATTGATCTATTTTTACCTTGAAGTGTCTTCCCATTAGGTAAGGTCTCCATTGCTTTAGTGCATGTAGTATTGCCAACATTTTCTTCTCATAAATAGGTTTCTATAAATATTTTCCTTTGATTGGATGAATTTCAAAAGTATTGCGTCTTCCTTCTTGCATTAAAACCGTGCCAATTCCATTTCCCGAGGCATCACATTCCACAATAAAAATTAATTGTGAATTATAGCATAGTTAAGACCAGTGCTTGGCACGTTGCCTCTTTAAGATGTTCAAAGGCCTTAGTTGTTTCTGGATTCCAATAAAATGCATCTTTCTTTAGTAATGATGTTAGAGGTGTCGAAATTCTCCCATAATTCTTAACAAACTTGTGATACTACCCTGTTAACCCCATAAATCCTCGAAGATGCTTTATGGTTGTCGGGATTTTTCATTCCTCAATGGATTTAATTTTGTTAGGGTCTACCTTAACAACCTCATGAGATACAATATGACCCAAATATTCCACCTCCTGTACTCCAAAGAAACATTTTGAGGCTTTTTCATATAATTGTTTCTCTTCCATATTTTGAGCCTGTTAACACATTGAACATGATCCTTCCAAGACTTGTTGTATATTAGTATATCATCAAAAAATAATAACAAAAAAAATTCTAAGGAAGGGTTTGAAAATGGAATTCATGAAACCTTGAAATGTGGAAGGTGCATTAGTAAGGCCAAAAGGCACGACCAAAAATTCATAATGACCCTCATAAGTTCTGAATGTTATTTTCAGAATGTCTTCAGTCTTCATTTTGATTTAATGATATCAAGAATGAAAATCCAACTTGGTGAAGTAAATTTCTCCATGTAATGCATCCAATAATTCAAAAATGAAGGGGATGTGAAATTTATCTTTAACAGTGAGCTTGTTGAGCTCTATATAATCTAGACAGATACGCAATGATCCATCCTTGTTTTGCACCAATAATACTGGAGCATAGAAATAAATTTGACTAGGTTGAATTATACCAGCCTTTAGCATTTCTGCAACCATATGTTCAATCTCACTCTTTTGAGCATAAGGATATATGTAAGACCTGATGTTTGAGGAACACTTCCTGAAATAAAATGAATAGCATGATCATGATCATGAATAGTTGGGATTCATGTTGGATTCTCAAACACCTTGGAATGATTCTCCAAGACTTTTTGGAGATTTGGAGAAATAGATTATTTTGATGTTTGAACCTCTAGTGAGCATAATTTTTCAATTATGCCTCATTGTTCTTTCTTCAAAAGCTTTGTCATGACATAAGAGTTGATTATCTTTCGTGGCTTCCCTGTGATACCTCGTAATTCAAATTCCTTTCCTTCCGAAAAAAAAATCAAGTAGAGTTCTTGAAAGTTAAAAGCTATCATCCCTAAAGATTATAACCATTATATTCCTAGTACGACATCATCACCACCCATTATAATGGAGAGCATTGTATTATTCAGTACATATTCCCCCATTGTTAGCTTGATATTATGGCACTTTTTAGAGCAATTTATATTTCATCCATTTGCAACCATGACTTGACACTCTTGTTGTGGCTATAGGAATAGATTCAATTCCTTGGCTACCTTATAATGAATAAAATTATGGGAACTAGCAGAAGAAATCAGCACTATTACATTTTTCTTCTGGATATTTCCTTCTATATTGAGAGTTTGGGGAGTGGTAATTCTTGCCAATGAATTACAAGATATGGATGGATTCATTTCCTCTTTCTCTAGGGTTGGTTCCTGGTGTATATCCTCTTATTTTTAAGTTTCTTGTTCCTTTTCTTCCTCCTCTTCACAATCTATGTAAAATAATTTCTTCTTAGCACACCTATGACATTTAGTGTATTATCACAACTATAGCAATGCCATTTTTCTCTTTTTTTTCTTCCAATTGTTGTGGTGTCAACATCCCTCTAGGTTGTGGAATTTTAGGAGTAGCAACACTTCCATCTTTATAGTTGTGAGTGATAGGCTTCCTTGTCACCATAATTTTACTTTCATATTTTCTTACCAACCTGAATGCCTTCTTTAATGAATCAAGCTCCCAAAGGCGAACCTCATGTTGGATTTTATCCTTCAAATTCCCTTTTAAGACATAAATCATGTGCTCATATGGAATATCATTTACCCTTATATTCAATTTTTGGAAGTCCTCAATGTGCTCCACCATTGAACCCTTTTCTTTGAGATTTATCAATTGGATAAGAATTTTTTTCTCTTTGTATCCTCATAATTTGTTATCATTTCCTTTGTAAATATTGACCAAGTGACCATTTATTTACAAGATCAAATCCGTCGATACCAAAAAAATGTAATGAGTTCTAAATATAAAGTTCCAATGCATACCTTTTGTGTGTTTTGCACATTATGGAGATAAAAGTATTGCTCCATCTGTAGTATCCATGTTATGGGATCCTTGCCATAAAATTCTCTCATATTGATATTTGGAATATGGCGGGTCTTCAATCGAAAAGTATAGTCTATGAAATCATGAGTAACATTTATTTTTTTCTCATCATGAGTTTCCTCTACTACCTTTTCGCCATTAAGAAGCTTTTCTTGTAGCAACTTTGTGAAACCTTCCTTCAAACCTTCCATGTATTTATTCAAATAATACATGTTTCCTTCTATACCATCAATATTATCTTACATTCCATTCATTTCATCCTTAAAAACATCCATCTTAGCTTCTAGTTCGTTTTTTTGGTTCTATGTGAGAGAAAAATTTGTTGCACTTGGTCCTGTAATTTTGAGATATCATGTTGCAATTCTTCCTCTTCATGTGTCATAACACATATTTCTGAGGGCTTTATGGGTGTGGAATTACTTTTTGGAGGCATTTTGTAACTCAATACTAATATCTATGCTTCAATATTCCCTTGGAATCACTTCAACCTGATTTTTCAAACAAAAATTATGCAATTTATTTTAAAAATAAACACCCTTTTCTTGCTTTTAGGAGCTCGATATTGAAATGGTTCAACTTTGTAATTTCATATCTACAAGATCTAAAATTCAGTCCTATGGTATCCCTCCGAGTCTTCTTTCCAATTCCACAGGTCAAACCTAATTTAGATTCTTCAAGATAAAGTTATTCACAATCTCCCAAAATGAACTAATTATGGACTAGTTTAGTAGAGTGAACTTGTACGGCATGCCACATGTCATTTTTTGACCTTCGGCTTTGAAATTGATAAAAAGAAAACTACATTCCGTGCAATTTCGATCACTTTTTACATAATTCCAACCTGATGTCTGAAACAAAAGTTGTGACGATCTTCACTAGGTCACCTATTTGAGATGAAATTATGGAGCCTTCAAAAACCCTAACTTCCTCAGATCATATCTCTAAAAATATAGCGAACCAAGATCTAAAATTTTTACATGAATTTCCTTAGGATTTCATCTTCTCATGGTAAAATTTTCAACTTCTGAACCTTCGTATAAAAAAAAATTATAGAAAAAATTCCAAGATGTCCTGTTTGTATCAGTGAAACCCTAGAAACCAAATCTTTGATACCAAATGTTATGAAACCATCTCGCAAAATAGAAGAAAAGATAGATCAACGACTTAGAAATTTTCCTCTTCGAAGGGGCAACCTTCTTTACATTACATAAATGAACAATTCTTGGATGATACAAATGAAAAAACATACCTTCTATATATAGGAATCTAATGGGTTACAATAATAGAAATATGGGGACTACATGGGCACAACAATAATAACAATGGGGCTACACTAACAATAATAAGGGGCTACACTAGTATTATGGGGACCTAATAGATCTTGTCTCTATGGAACTCCAATTTTATTATTTCCAGTTCCTTCAGAAATATGTCTTCATCCTACTCCTCTGTCAGAATGTACTCTAATGACATAATATTCCTCTACACAAAATATTTGAGATGGTTATATCGGATATCAATATGCTTGGACTTGTCATGAAAAATGGATTAACCGAGAGTTTGATGCAAATCTAGTTATCACAATGTGTCACTGTCGGATCCATCTGTTAACCAAAAAAATCAACAAGTATCTTCCTTATACAGATGGCCTCACATGATGCCTAACTGGAAGCCATGTACTCTGCCTCTACTTAACCGAGTGTAGCTGATCTTTGTTTCCTGTTGTACCAGGAAACTGTTGGTGATCCTATACTGAATATGCCCACTAATATGCTCTTCCTGTGGGATGGACCCCCTGCCCAATCTGCATCGATGAAGCCTTGAAGCTTCACTCCCTCTGTCTATTTGTACCATAACCCATACTTTGTAGTGCCTCGGAGGTATATCAACATGCCTTCCTACCTTCCAAAATAGCTTGATAGGCTTAACCATAGCTTGACTAAGTTGGTTAATTGCGTAGCATATGTCTATTCATGTGTTCACCAAATACATGAGTGAACCCACGA
Source organism: Pinus albicaulis (assembly GCA_034641835.2). Taxonomy (NCBI): domain Eukaryota; kingdom Viridiplantae; phylum Streptophyta; class Pinopsida; order Pinales; family Pinaceae; genus Pinus; species Pinus albicaulis. Next base: position 33,180 of record JAXQQM020090754.1, on the reverse strand, counting down.
GCTTCCTGCAAACAGTAGCATCCACAACTTCACCTAAAGTAACATCTTCCTTCCTCCAGTTTACTGCTAGAGGAGTCTCCATGGGTTTTTTTCCCTCTATGTGGAACTTACTAAGGTTCTCGTTGGCATTCTTTCCCAGAGATAAAAATAGCTCCCAATCTCTTTTCCATATTTCTAATCCGATGAAATAGTGCAAGAGACCCATGTCCTTCATCTCAAATTCTCTTGCAAGATCCTCTTTGCAAGACTGGATGAGCTGATAATCACCTGTCTCTATCAGGTCCTCGACAGAAAGTACAATAATCAAACTCTTACCATCAACCACAATATGATATAGGTTCACATCTTCTTCGCTCTTGGTGAAGCCCAACATGGTTAAATAGATTTGGATACTGGTGTACCAAGCATGAGGTTCTTGCTTCAACCTATACAATTCTCTCTTGATTACTCACACATGCGACTCCCTATCTAAGATCTCAAAAAATTCCAACTTATAAATTTACATTTCTTCCTCAATAAATCCATTTATAAAGGTTGTCTTTAAATCGATATGATGTATCTTCAATCCCATATGTGTTGAGATTTCAAGGATAGATATGATAGATGAGTACCTTATGACTGGTGAAAAAGTCTCATCATAGTCAATCCCCTCCACCTGAGAGAAATCTTTGGCCACAAATATGGCCTTGTGATTCTTCACACTCCCATATGCTACCTGATTCACCTTATAGACCCACCTGGATCCTACAACTAACTTTCCAACTGGTCTTGGGACAACTTCCCATGCATTATTTCTGATGATGGAGTCATACTCCTCAACCATGGCATCAGCTCACACCGGTTACTGCAATGCTTCCTCGAAAGAGGATGGTATTATCTCAATACCTTCACTCATAAGAGCCATGTATCCAGTGTACCTCTCTGGGGACCTTCTATGAATGCATTGTGATGTGGGTTCTCCCACACTATCTCTCGCATTTATCAACAATATGTCATCCTCTCTGGTGCTCTTCATTCCATCTCTCGTGAATCGCTCTGCATGAGTGGTTTCTACCACTCTCTGTTCCTCTCCTTATGGTTGCTCCACATCCTCAGGTTCTTATTTTGGAGCCAAGAGCTCCTCAACCGCATGCAACTGAAGCTCCCTCTTAAGGGAAAATCACATGGATTTCTCTCAATCGAATTTCACATCTCTTCTCACCACTGTCATCCTTAGAAGAATTGTTGTAGACTAGTATATCATCAAAAAATACTAACAAAAACCTTCTAAGGAAGGGTTTGAAAATGGAATTCAACAAACCTTGAAATGTGTAAGGTGCATTAGTAAGGCCAAAAGGCATGACCAATAATTCATAATGACCCTCATGAGTTATGAATGCTATTTTCAGAATGTCTTCAGTTGTAATATCCCTGGCTTAAGCCATCGTAAAAACTCTAGTAAAATGAGGGTTATTAAATAATTAAATATTATTTATTATTATATTGATATTACATGAAGAATATTATTGTAATTGTCAATTATAAGGATATTGGAAGAACTATTTATTAATTATTTTATTTATAAGAATTTGTATTCTTCTATAGAAATAAATTATATTTCCAGGTTGGTATCTTTTATGAGTTTTAGAAACAATGAGTAATCTTTTTGGAAAAAGTATGGATAAGTTATATTTTTCTCATCAAGAAAAAGAAAATATCCGTTTAAAAAGAAAAGCATGAGAGATTTATGGAATGATTTTGTGATTTAGAAAAGATATTCCATTTTCTTAATTCTATTTATTATAAGCCTATGAGAAAAATAGAAGGGGGAATGAGAGAATGCATAGAGAATGGAGCCAAGGAAGAGGAAGAAGGAATTCCAAGCATGAATCAAAAGATAAGTAACTATTTACTTTGAAAATTCTTCTGTTTGCATAGGGGGCATGATGATATAATAATTGAATTTATTTTCCAGAAAAAATTCATATGATAAACAATCAAGAATATATCTTGAGAAAACCTCTGTAGAATTTTGTGGATAGAGAAATGAGTGTTTTATTCATTGAATTCTTAGAAGAATTCACGTGTTGTGAATTCATAAAAGTTTTTCATGGCAAAATAATTCTCTGAATTGCGTGAGTTATTCGAAAATAGGGTCTAAATATGACTTTGTGTCTCCCAAATGGAAATAGATATGAAAAAAGTGAAAGAAATTTTTGTAAAAGAGGATGTTATGACCAAAATCCTTTTTCATATTTTAAAAATTAATTTCCCATGTCTCGAAAACCATGTCCATAATTGATGACAAAAATAGGGGATTATTTAATATTTAATTCTGGAACAATGAGCACCAAATATTTGTTTGGATATTACAAACTGTAACACCTGTGTAAAAAATGAAAGAGGTTATTTTTAATTAGCTTGTTAGCAACAAAAAAAAAAAATTGTTTTCCAAACATCATTTCCATTTGGTTGGAAACCGTGTCCAAATTTGATGACAAAAACTGAAAATTATTTAATAGTTAAATCTGGAAAAATGGGCTGCAATGATTCATTCGAATCTTCAAAACCATGACACATATGAAAAACATGAGAGAGTTTATTTTTAATAATTCTGTTCCAAACAAAAACCTCCTTTGGCTTTCTGAAATTCATTTCCATATGTTTGTAATACATGTCCAAAGTTGATGGCTAAAACAAAAAATAGAGTAAAATAAGAGTGATCTATTTGATATTTCAACCTATAAAAATAATTGTTTATGTACATATAGACATAATAATTATGTCTATATTTCTTTAAAAGTAATTAAGTTATTTATTTTAAGAGATTACCAAGTATGTTCTCATGATGCATATTCATTAAAAGTTAAAGAGAAATATTGGACTCTTGAAAAGAGTATGTGCTTAGGTGGACATGAATAATTATCTAGTATATTTGATCTACTAGAAATTATTATGTCATTTGACATGCATGAGGAGCTTTAGCCATGTAAAAAGATATAAATAACTAATGTGATGGGTAGCTCACATATAACCTTTACGTAAAAGGCTTTTGGTTTTGTTATTTGAGAAGGATTTGATATTAATGTTATTTCTTGAGGAAATATTACAAATCTCTCTAATATGTGAAATGATAAGAAAATACTTTGTATTTCATGCATAATAGCTATTCAGTTATCTATCTTTTAGAAAAATAATAATTAAGGTGTTAAATTCCTTGGAAAGTAAATATATATAATTGTATGCAAGCAAGCAATTATTGTGTTAGAATTCTTCAAAAAGAATAGACGAGAAAAATATATCCTTGTATGCATTATTGGATTAGATTCTTGGAGAGGAAAAGAGTAATCACGTGCTTTATTATGTAAGATTATTTAGAGAAACATATATGCTTGCATACATGGAAAACGTATATTTTTGGGTTAGATATTTTGAATGAGAGGGAAATGTCCATTTGCATGCATGAAAGAATAAGTGGTATGCGTTTGACCCCTTGGAAAAGAAATGTATTTATTTTTCCATGAAATATTTATTTAATTTCTTTTGAAAAGAAATATATGTTTTACATGCAAGAATAAAAAGGCTATGTTATTGCATGCACAAAATTATAACTAGTATGTTAACTTTGTTTGAAATAAAGCTCGCATTGTTATACATATAGCCAATGTGAATAGCTCTTGTGTGGAAAAGATGTCTTTGGAAAAGAAGTTGCATTCATATGCATAAGTATAAAAATCTATTGTGTTAATCCCTTTGGAAAATAAAACCTAAGAGTAGGAAAAAAGGAAATCACTTGTTGGGATAGTTATCTAGAAATATTTTTATGCATTTTCATGCACAATATTATTATATAGTATGTTCTCTTTCCTTTGGAAATAGTATGAAGTGCATGTGAGATTTTTTTAACAGTTGTTAGAAAGATGATGCTTGATAGTGATTTATTTTTTACTAATGCATGTGAAATGATGTTAAATAAGGAATTTCATGTCAACTTGGTTTTTTTTTATACATGCATACAAATAGTGTTGAAGTGTCACAGATAAACAGTGATTATTGGATTATTAATAATTTATCTAATCATGATATCAAGCGTGCCAATGATAGAAATGACAGGAAAAGAGGGTGACTTGAGAAAATGATTTTTCAAGTTTAACATTGTGGAAGATAAAGATTTGTTAGTCCATGCAAGTTTAGTAGTTCCAATTGTAGGATGACCCACTGATGGAAACAACCCGAATACTAAGATTGAGACTGAGGATCCTTGGGTAAATGGTATCGTAATGATTGTAATAGCTTATAGCTAGTTATGTTTCATTTAAGATTATTTTTCTATGTAAATTTTATGACAATGGTCAAGGGATGGACTCCCTTATAACCATTGAGTGAGGGGTGACAACCCTCACGAGCGTTTAATAATAAAATTAAATGTTTGCTGGTTTTCACCCTACGGGGTTTCCAAGGTATATCGATGTCTAATGATGTGATTGTTCATTGTTTCATTTTAATGATGTTAATTTATTTCATGATATGATGTTTATATTATCAATTAGGTGATTTATTAATTGAGTTAAAATGATTATGGGATCGATGCATAGTTATAACAGGAAATTTAAGTTAATATGCTACAAAAAGGACAATTAATGTTTGTGTAACTCACTATGAATTTTACTAAATATTTCTCTATGTGATGATGATGGGTATTCAAATGGCTAACGTGGAAATATAGAAAGTAGTTTATAAGGTTACACTTTCATAAATGTTGAAAAAATTTCCTAACTCCATGCATTTTCTTGCAAGGTTATTGGGGTATGTTACAAATGGTATTAGAGAAAAAAGTTGCAACACTGGTGCCTTTCGAGAATCAATATGAAAAGAAGAAGTAGAGATATGATGCTAGTGGTCATATTCTTAGTTATGATTTTAATTAAAATTGTAGTATACTAAAATTAACATGAGATGCATGATGCATGATTAATGACTGCATGAAAGAGTAGAATGTTATAATGTTTCTTTAAAATTTGTGCTCATGACATTTGAATATGGGTTTGGATAAAAGATAATAAAACCTCTATTGTACTTATGAACCATCCTGAGCACTCACTAGTTGTGGTGCAAATTAATCACCAACCTTTTCATGCATAATATTAGAAAAATGATTATGGTGCATAAGAAAAAAAAAGTGGAAAAACATGGCTAAAGTTACCATGCACTGCTTATAAATAATGAAAGCATGTATGGCTGGTTTAATAACTAAATAATTTAGAAGTTAGGGTTGACCCTGAAGAGGACAATGGAATATTGTTAAAAATAAAAAATAAAAAATTAACAAACCTCTTTAGTTGTTAAAAACAAGAAAAGGGTGAAGTGGAACTCACATAGTGAGCTTAAAGTCAATGAAAAACTCATAGTACCGTAATTGTGGTTTGTCTTTCTTCATTTAGAGTTGTAGAGGAAATTTTGCATTCCATGTGTTCGACAAAAAGCAGTAATTGAGATCCACAGTTTTATTGTTTTAAATAATTGCATCCGTAGAAGTTTTGGATGTGATTCATCTTAACATTAAGGGGTATTCATACCTTGAGATCATGTAAACCCCATGCTGATTTTAAAAAAAAAAAAATCTTTAGACTTGGATCCATAATTTGGTCGACTTTTGCGATTAGAAGCTGCTCTAGGGATTGTTGGTTGTGTTGTTTTGGAGAAATTTTACCATTGATGATAGGAATATGATTCATGCTATTCTATAAATTCTAGTTTTACTATCTCTCTGAAAGTTTAAACATATTTATGGAAATTTATTTCATGTTTGCTAACTAGTCCCTCAATGGTGGTAGATTGTATGCTTCCCAAATTTATTGTCTCATTGACCATAGATTGCATGCTTGCAAATTGTTGTTAAAATTCTATAATGGATGTAGATTGTATGCTTGTAAATTGTTTTTTGGAATGTCAAATTTGTTGTAGATTGCATGCTTGCACACTATTTGATAAAAGTCTATAGTGGTTGTAGATTTCATGATTGAAAATTATTTTCCCAAAATTCCTCAATGGTTTTCAGATACATGGCTGCAAACTAATGGTAAGGAAAGAAAAAAATCACATTTTGTGTCCTAGTGTTCAATGGGACAATTATTTCTCTATAATATTGACGATTGCTAAGGTGAGACCTTAAATAAAGTATAATGCTATGGTTTGCAAGATATTTTAATGTTTTTCTTTTATAAGTTACATGATTATTATTATGTGGAAATTTGGAATGTATCCCACCTATATTACATGTGATGAATTGTTGTCAATGTACTTTGACAAATTGTTGGATCCATGTTGAGGGTCAAGTATAGATGCGTGGTCTATATAAATATTCCTTTGCTTTAATGATAATATAAAAATGGACAATTATGTCAATTACAATGGATTTGTAGACACTGACTATTTTTAGACATTGAATTATTATTGGATTCAATGGCTATGGACGCCATGATGAGGATAATGTGATGATGTAATATTTTATTTTATGATTGAGTTAATGAATACATTGGTTGGGGTATTTAGGGAATAACTGTAGAGTTTTAGAAGACTTCTTGCTAGCTTATGAAAAGCTATTGGTGGTTAAGTTCAACTTGGACCCTCCCTAAAAGTCTCCTAAAAAATCCACGGGAGAAAATAATAAAGAGGAAAATATTAAGATAATGGGAGAGAAAGATTATGTTAATAACTTAGTTGGAGATAAATACTAAGTGGGGTAAAATAAAGCATGGCGGGAGAGAAAGGCATGCTTTAAAGAAAAAGAAGAGTACCTTTTTCGAAAAATATAAAACAAAAAGGCCTAGGAAAAAAGGTTGGCAGACCTTAAAGCAGGATGCTACTAAAAATCTGCTAGGAAGAAAGCACCAAGGAATCAATGAGGTTGTTGATTCTAGTGGCAAGTATATCTTAACTCATTGGGGAACTATTGGAGATAGCTCATGGTTGGTTGGAATATGCTCGGGTCCTCAATAATTCCTAGAAATTAACTGCAATTAGATGAAATTATGTCTATGTTCTATTACTTATTTTAAAATTGTCTAAAGATGTTGGATGTTACAATATAGTGTAAATTTCATGTCTCGAAGTTGTTGCATGTGTTATAGTTTTGCATGCATGATATATAAAATTATTTTAGCAACAATTTTGATGAAATAGGTTGTGTTTGCAGGTTTTTATGAGCAAATGATTATGTCATAAATTACTTATCTATATGCATGCATAGAGGAAATAAATTGAAATATATAGGCAACTGAAATAATTCATGTTAGATAAAATAATGAGTTATTGAACTTTAAATTCCTAACACACTAGACGAAAATGGCTGGAGATTAATGTTGTAAGTTTGAATTTGATTGAAATTACTGTGGGAGAGAAGGACAGTAATTTTCAAGGGAAATGGCTAGAGATAAATACCATGAGTTTGAATTTGATTGAAATTATTGTGGGAGAGAAAGACAATAAGTTGCAAACAACACTAGTAGGAGAGAAAGACTAGTGTAACTCCTAAATAAAATGCAAAATGCACTTGATAGAGTTTTTATTGTCATTTTGATGATTAAAGGGCTAAGTGCTCCTTGAGTTTTTGTGGAAGTATTATTTTACATTTCCTAAATAATTGGTAATGAAAATCAAAGGTTAATGTTCCAACAAGAGAAGAACATCAAGGTCGATGTTATCTTTAAGGGGGGTAGTTTGTAATATCCCTGGCTTAAGCCATCATAAAAAATCTAGTAAAATGAGGGTTAAACAACTAAATATTATTTATTATTATATTGATATTACATGAAGAAGATTCTTAAAATTTTTAATTATAAGGATATTGGAAGAATTATTCCTTAATTGTTTTATTTATAAGAATTTATATTCTTTTATAGAAACAAATTATATTTCCAAATTGGTATCTTTTATGATTTTTAGAAATAATGAGTAATAGTTTTGGAAAAAGTATGGATAAGTGATATTTTTCTCATAAGGAAAAAACAAATCTACCTTTAAAAATAAAAGCATGAGAGATTATGGAATGCTTTTGTGATTTAGGAAAAATCATATTTATGGATGCTTTACGGAATGCTTTTATGATTTAGAAAAGCTATTCTATTTTCTTAATTCTATTTATTATAAGCCTATGAGAAAAATATAAGGGGGAATGAGAGAATGCATGGAGAATGGAGCCAAGGAAGAGGAAGAAGGAATTCCAAGCATGCATCAAAAGATAATTAACTATTTACTTTGAAAATTCTTTTGTTTGCATATGGGGCATGATGATATAATAGTTGAATTTATTTGCCAAGAAAATTCATATGATAAACAATCAAGATTATATCTTGAGAGAACCTCTATAGAATTTTTTGGATAGAGAAACATATGTTTTATTCATTGAATTCTTAGAAGCATTCATGTGTTGTGAATTTATAAAAAATTTTCATGGCTAAATAATTCTGTGAATTGCATAAGTTATTGGAAAATAGGGTCTAAATATGACTTTGTATCTCCCAAATCGAAATACATATGAAAAAAGCGAAAGAGAGTTTTGTAAAAGAGGGTGTTATGACAAAAAGCCTCTTTCAGATTTTAAAAATTAGTTTCCCATGTCTCGAAAATCGTGTCCATAATTTATGACAAAAATAAGGGATTATTTAATATTTAATTCTGGAACAATGAGCTCCAAAGATTTGTTCAAATATTCTAAACCGTAACACCTGTGTAAAAATTGAGAGAGGTTAATTTTAATTAGCCCGTTATCAACAAAAAATTCTTTGGGTTTTCCAAAAATAGTTTCCATTCGGTTGGAAACCATGTCCAAAATTGATGACAAAAACAGGAAATTATTTAATAGTTAAATATGGAAAAATGGGCTGCAATGATTCATTCAAATCTTCAAAACCGTGACACCTGTGAAAAAAATTAGAGATGTTACTTTTAATAATTCTGTTACAAACAAAAACATCCTTTGGCATTTTGAAATTCATTTCCATATGTTCTTAATATGCGTCTAAAGTTGATGGCTAAAAAAGAAAAAAGAAAAAAAAAAACAGAGTAAAATAAGAGTGATCTATTTGATATTTCAACCGATAAAAATAACTGTTTGTGTACATATAGACATAATAATTATGTTGATAATTATTTAAAAGTAATTAAGTTATTTATTTTAAGAGATTACCAAATATGTTTTCATGATGCATATTCATTAAAAGTTAAAGAGAAATATTGGACTCTTGAAAAGAGAATGTGCTTAGGTGCACATGAACAATTATCTAGTATATTTGATCTACTATAAATTATTATGTCATTTTACATGCGTGAGGAGCTTTAGTCATGTAAAAAGATATAAATAACTAATGTGATGGGTAGCTCACATAAAACCTTTGCATAAAAGGCATTTGGTTGTGTTATTTGTGAAGGATTTGATATTAATGTTATTTCTTGAGGAAATATTACAAATCTCTCTAATATGTGAAATGATAAGAAAATATTTTGTATTTCATGCATAATAGCTATTCAGTTATCTATATTTTGGAAAAATAATAATTAAGGTGTTAAATTCCTTGGAAAGTAAATATATATAATTGTATGCAAGCAAGCAATTATAGTGTTAGAACTCTTCAAAAAAAATAGATGAGAAAAATATATCCTTGTATGCATTATTGGATTAGATTTTTGGAGAGGGAAAAGAGTAATCACATGCTTTATTATGTAAGATTATTTAGAGAAACATATATGCTTGCATACATGGAAAAAGTATATTTTTGGGGTTAGATATTTTGGATGAGAGGGAAATGTCCATTTTCATGAATGAAAGAATAAGTGGTATGCGTTTGACCCCTTGGAAAAGAAATGTATTTATTTTTCCATGAAATATTTATTTAATTTTTTTTGAAAAGAAATATATGTTTTACATGCAAGAATAAAAAGGCTATGTTATTGCGTGCACAAAATTATAACTATTATGTTAACTTTGTTTGAAATAAAGCTCGCATCGTTATACATATAGCCAATGTGAATAGCTCTTGTGTGGAAAAGATGTCTTTGGAAAAGAACATGCATTCATATGCATAAGTATAAAAGCTATTGTGTTAATCCCTTTGGAAAAGAAAATATAAGAGTAGGCAAAAAGGAAATCACTTGTTGGGATAGTTATCTTGAAATCTTTTTATGCATTTTCATGCACAATATTATTATATAGTATGTTATCTTTCCTTTCGAAATAATATGAAAGTGCATGCAAGATTTTTTTAGTAGTTGTTAGAAAGATGATGCTTGATAGTGATTTATTTTTTACTAATGCATGTGAAATGATGTTAAAGAAGGAATTTCATGTCAACTTGGTTTTATTTTATACATGCATACAAATAATGTTGAAGTGTCACAGCTAAACATTGATTATTGGATTATTAATAATTTATCTAATCATGATATCAAGTGTGCTGATGACAACAATGACAGGAAAAGAGGGTGACTTGAGAAAGGTATTTTTCAAGTTTAACATTGTGGAAGATAAATATTTGTTAGTCCATGCAAGTTTAGTAGTTCCAATTGCAGGATGACCCACTGATGGAAACAACCCGACTACAAAGACTGAGACTGAATATCCTTGGGTAAATGGTATCGTGATGATTGTAATAGCTTATAGCTCGTTATTTTTCATTTAAGATTATTTTTCTATGTAAATTTTATGACAATGGTCAAGGTATGGATTCCCTTGCAACCATTGAGTGATGGGTGACAACCCTCATGAACGTTTAATAATAAAATTAAATGTTTTCCGGTTTTCACCCTACGGGGTTTCCAAGGTATATCAATGTCTAATGATGTGATTGTTCATTGTTTCATTTTCATGATGTTAATTTATTTTTTGATGTGATTTTTATATTATCAATTAAGTAATTTATTAATTGAGTTAAAATGATCATGGGATCGATGCACAGTTATAGCAGGAAATTTAAGTTAATATGCTACAACAAGGATAATTAATGGTTGTGTAACTCACTATGATTTTTACTAAATATTTATGTAAGTGATGATGATGGGTATTTAAATGGTTAATGTGGAAATATAGAAAGTAATTTAGAAGGTTACACTTTCATAAATTTTGAAAAATTTTCCTAACTCCATGCATTTTCTTGCGAGGTTATCAGGGTATGTTACATCAGTCTTAATTCTAATTTGATGATATCCAGAACAAAGATCCAACTTGGTGAGTAAATTTATCCAAGTAAGTCATCCAACAATTCATCAGTGACGGGAATGGGAGATTAATCTTTAATAGTGAGCTTGTTGATCTCCCTATAACCCAAACACATACGCCATCATCCATCCTTCTTGTGCACCAATACTAGTGGAGCATAGAAAGAACTTTGATTAGGTTGAATTATACCAATATTTAGCATTGCTACAACCATACTTTCAATCTCACCCTTTTGAGCATAAGGATATTTGTAAGGCATGATGTTTGGAGGAACACTTCCTGGAACCAAATGAATAATATGACCATGATCACGAATAGGTGGGAGTCCTTTGGGAGTCTCAAAAACCTTGGAATGATTGTCAAATACTTTTTGGAGATATGGAGAAATAGATGATTTTGATGTTCGAACCTCTAGTGAGCATAATTGTGCAATTATGCCTCGTTATTTATTCATAAGCTTTGTCATGACATTAGAGCTAATTAGATTTCCCATATTCCTTGTGATACCCCGTAATTCAAATTCATTTCCTTCCGATTTTTTTTTTAACAAAATTTATTGGAAATTAAAATCTCTCGTCCCCAAAGATTGTAACCATTTTACTCCTAGTACAACATCAGCACCACCCATTTGAATGGAGAGAATTGTACTATTCAATACATATTCCCCCATGATTATCTTGATATTATGGAACTTTCTAGAGCAATTTATAGTTCCTCCATTTGCAACTATCACTTGACACTCTAGTGCTGAGTATAGGAAGCAACTCATTACTTGGCTACCTTGCAATAAATAAAATTATGGGTACTACCTGAATCAATCAGCACTATTACATTTTTCTTCTGGAAATTTCCTTCTATATTAAAAGTTTGAGGAGTGGTAATTCATGCTAATGCATTACAAGATATGTTCAGATTCATTTCTTCTTTCTCTAGGGTTGGTTCTTGGTGTATATCCTCTTCTTTTTAAGTTTCTTGTTCTTTTTATTCCTCATCTTCACAATCTATGTAAAATAATTTATTCTCGGCACACTTATGACCTTTATTGTATTTTCTATCACAACTATTGCAAAGCCATTTTTCTCTTTTTTATTCCAATTTTTTAAGCATCAACCTTGTAGGTTGTGGTATTATAGGAGTAGAAACACTTCCATCTTTATAGTTGTGAGTGGTAGGCTTCGTGGTCGCCATAATTTTGTTTTCAATTTTTCTTTCCAACCTTAATACCTTCTCCAATGAATCTGGCTCCCAAAGGAAAACCTCATGATGGATGTTATCCTTTAAAGTCCCTTTGAATACAACAATCATGTGCTCCTATGGAATATCATTTACCCTTATATTCAATTTTTGGAAGTCATCAATATGCTCCACCATTGAACCCTTTTGTTTGAGATTTATCAATTAGATAAATAAGGTGTTTCTCTTTGTATCCTCATAATGTGCTATCATTTCCTCCATAAAAATTGACAAAGTGACAATTTTTTGACGAGATCAAATCCATCGATACCATACACATGTATTGAGTTCTAAATATAAAGTTGCAATGCGTACCTTTTGTGTGTTTTGGAAATTATGGAGATCAAATTATTTCTCCATCTATAGTATCCAGGTTATAGGATCATTTCCATCAAACTCCCTCATATCGATGTTCGGAATATGGTGGGTCTTCAATCCAACATTATAGTTTATGAAATCATGATTTACATTTATTTTTTTCTCATCATGAGTTTCCTCTACTATCTTTTCGCCATTAGGAAGCTTTACTTGTAGAAACTTTGCCAAAACTTTCTTCAAACCTTTCATGTATTTCTTCAAATATTACATGTTTCCTTCTATATCATAAATATTATCTTCCATGCCATTCATTCCATCCTTCAAACCATCCATATTAGCTTCTAGTTCATTTTTGGTTGCTCTATGTGAGAGAAAAATTTGTTGCACTTGGTCCTGTAATTTTGAGATATCATGTTGCAATTATTCCTCTTCATGTGCCATAGTAGATATTTCTGAGGGCTTAATGGGTGTGGAATTATTTTTTGGAGGTATTTTATTACTCAGTACTGATATCTATGCTTCAATATTCCTTTGGAATCACTTCAAACTAATTTTTCAAACAAAAGTTATGTAATTTTTTTTTAAATACACACCCCTTTCTTACTTTTAGGAGCTCGATCTTGAAACGGTTGTAACTCTGTAATTTTGGATCTCCAAGATCTAAACTTCAGTATTGTGGCATCCCTCTTAGTCTTCTTTCCAATGCCATAGTTCAGACCTAATTTGGATTCTTCAAGATAAAGTTATGTCCAATCTCACACAATGACCTAATTATGGATTGGTTGAGTAGAGTGAACTTGTATGACATGCCACATGTCACTGTTTTGACCTTTGGCTCTGAAATTTATATAAAAGAAACTATAGTCCGTGCAATTTCCACCAATTTTTACATAATTCCAATCCAATGTCTGCAAAGAGAGTTATGACAATTTTCCCTTGATTACCTGTTTGAGATGAAATTTTGGAGCCTTCAAAAACCCTAACTTCCTTTGATCATATTTCCAAAAATATAGAGAACCAAGGTCTAAAAATTTTACGCGAAGTTCCTTAGGATTTCAGATTTTGAACCTTTGTAGAACAAAAATTATAGCAAAAATTCCAAGATGCCCTATTTGCAGTAGCAAAACCCTAGAATCCAAAGCTCTAATACCAAATGTTATGAAACCAACTCGTAAAATAGAAGAAAATATAGATCAATAACTTAGAAATCATCCTCTTCAAGGGGAAAACCTCCTTTACATTACATGAAAAATTCTTGGATGATACAAATGACAAAACCTACATTCTATATATAGGAGTCTAAGGGGTCATAATAATAACAATATGGGGACTACATGGGCACAACAATAAAAATAATGGGGCTACACTAACAATAATAAGGGGCTACACTAGTATTATGGGGACCTAACAGATCTTGTCTCTATGGAACTCAAATTTTCTTATTTCCAGTTCCTTTGTCAATATGTCTTCATCCTGCTCCTACGTGGGAATGTACTTTAATGGCATAATCTGCATTTGCACACAATCTCTGAGATGGTGATATCGAATATCAATATGCTTGGACCTGTCATGAAAAACGACATTAACCGAGAATTTGATGCAACTCCAATTATCACAATGTATCATTGTTGAATCCATCTATCGACCACACAAACCAACAAGAATCTTCCTCATCCAGATGGTCTCACATGCTGCCTGAATGGCCGCCATGTACCCTTACTGTTGGTAGTGCAATTGATATTTGTTTCCTGCTATACCAGGAAACTACTATTAATCCTATGTTGAAGATGCCCCTTGATGTGCTCTTCCTGTTGGATGGACTCAATGCTAAATCTACACTAGTTAAGCCTTAAAGCTTCACTCCCTATGTTTTTTTGTACGGTAGCCTATACTCTGTAGTGCCGCTGAGGTATCTTAACACATTCTTTCCTTCCTTCCAAAAGAGCTTGGTATGCTTAACCATAGCTTGACTAAGTTGGTTAACTGCGTTGCATATGTCTAGTCGTGTGTTTACTAAATACATGAGTGACCTCACAAGCTACCTATAAACAGTAACATCCACTACCTCGCCTGAAGTAATATCCTCCTTCCTCCAGTTTCCTGCTAGAGGAGTCTCCATTGGTTTTTTTCCCTCCAATTGTAACTTCCTGAGGATCTCGATGGCATGCTTACCCTAACCTGCAAATAACTACCCATCTCTTTTCCATATTTCCAATCCCAGGAAATAGTGCAAGAGCCCCATGTCCTATTGGAAATACTAAGAGTGGGTTGAATCAGTATTTCTTTTCAACTGTTAATTTTACCAGTTAGATCACCTATATTTAGAACACAAAATGAACAATAAGAATAAATGATTTTATTAATTTCTTCTTTACAATAAATCAAGTAAAATATATGTAGGGCTCCAACCCTAGATGAAGACACCAATCTTCAATCTCCCAGGCTCCAACCTATATTTTCCAAGCACCGACTTGGACTTCCAAGGCTCCAACCTTGTCAATTCTGAGGCACCAACCTCAAGGGCTTCAACCCTATATCTGGTACAAGCTCCAACCTGGTCTCTTGAGGACATCTATCCTCTAGGGCTCCAACCCAATCTTCCAAGGCACAAACCTTGTCAATTCTGAGGCACCAACCTCAAGGGCTCCAACCTACCTGGTCTCTTGAGGACTCCTATCCTCTAGGGCTCCAACCCTATCTTCCAAGGCACCAACCTTGTCTCTGTAGAGCTCCAACCTCTTGCTTAATTTTGTCAAGATATATTTGGTTATTCTTACGGCTCCCAATGTATTCTTCAATGAGCCCTGACAATCTTCAGCTTACTCTTCACTGTAATCTACACAACACATCATCAATGACAGCATTTTCTTCATAGAAGGCGTCACCGCTGCTCTTCATCATACCCAAAAAATTTCTCCAAGTTACCTCATGATGGCTTCATCAATGCATCATCATCTTCAACATTATCTCCACAAGATCTTTAATATGTCTTCAATTTACTCCAAGATCAGTCAAGGCTTTTCAACAAAATGTCTTCAATATGGAACCTTATTCAAGGTCACTCCACAAGGGCTTCAATCAAGGTCTCCAAGAATGTCTAACCCTCAAAAAGGTGTCTTCAATGTTCTCATTAATCTTCAATACACTACTACAAGAGCCCTCCAAGATGCTTTAAAGAATTCTGCTTCACATGCTGCTTCAAAGGTTTACTTAGAACGTATCTCCAAGACTTTTCATCTGCTTCAAATGTTCTTTGGTAAGGCTACATTACCAATTTCTCTTCATGATCCTTCAACAATGATTTTTACTGTTCAAAAGACTGCAAATAGCGTGCTTCAGGAAAAACTTAGTGTCTACCCCAAAAGATGACTTCAAAAGGCTGATCTGAGCCCTTACACTGAGCCTTCAAATGAGTTGTCACATAGGTGTATTCACCCATAGGTCCTAGCCTTGTGACTATTCTTTGTCCCAAAGTCTGAGTGAATGTTCAAGTTCTACACAAATCAAAGACTAAAATATAGTTTGGATTTTACCATGATTCTACCCACATGCAGCTATACGATAGTCCAAGTTATAGCAAAATCTGAGGTAAAGCTTCACTGTATCTACCACAGGAAGATCCGACCCTAAGTTCGAAGTTGCTTCTTATTTACCATAGAATTATATGAGCTGCTATTATAGTCTCCTTCACGAGGAACATAAATAACAGTGTTATGACACAGTCAAGCTATAAAGGCAAAGCAGCCAAAATTCAGGAAAAATACATAGTCAGTTCAAAATAATTATGCCATTGTCCACATTTTCCTATAAATTTCAGACCCAAAAATTAATATTCACTGCTACCCTTTCTTCTTTAACTACAAATTGTCTTCACTGCAATTAGAAATCCGAACCACTTTCTATTCTGCCTATCCAAAAATATCAGAGATGAATATGCAAAATTTTGTCTCTAAAATGAAATTTTTTTTCCACATATTTATAGTGGTTTTCCAAATTTGAAAGGACACGTCTATTTGGAGGGAGGCTGACATGAATGTGTGAAAATAGGTCAACTGGCCAAAAAATAATATTGTTCTAACTTAAAAATTCATTTTCTCTTAGGATATTTGGAGTTAAGAGTTGAGTGAAGGCTTGTTAGAAAGAGGGAAAAATCATCTTTAATATGGTATAGGATTCATTTGGAAAGGATGCCTCCAAGATGTCCAAAATTAATTTTCTTTATGACTGCTTCTGAAATATTTAGTGCATAAAATGATTAGGACAATATGGCTTCTTTGGTTGACTTCTCCATTGTTTTTCTCCATTATTTGGCTTCTTTATCATCATAGGAACATGTAGGACATCCACATCATCATGGTAATGTCCAACAATGAGTGCATCACTCATGTCATCACATAATGGTGCAGTGATTTGTTATAGTGCAGCATTATTAGGAGAACTTCAAAATAGTCTTCCAACCCTCAAATGATCTCCAACCATGATAATCATAAGCCATCATCAAGTATCATCCAAGTGTATGACATCATTGGTTAAGATCTAGATCATCAAATGCATGCAACATTAGATCAAGTACTTAGGGCTTCCTTCATTAGTGGTTTGACTTCTTCGTGACTTGACATCTTCATTGATAGTATCCTAGTCAACCAAGAGTCATGGCATCGTCATCTAGAACTAGGCTTCTCAAGTATATTGACATCTTGGTCAATGCCATATTGACATCAATGACAAACTTTATTAACAATCTCCCCCTTTTCCATTTATGGCAATATTCTAGCCCTTCTAATCTCTCTCCCCCTTTGACATCATTGGAAAACGGGGTGCCCAAATACTCCCCCTGTCAAGTTGTTTATTTTCTTCATGAATTGTAGTCCTTCATAGGTTTGTTACTCCCCCTTCCAAGGTGATTTTTCTTCTAGCAATATGTTCCATGATAGATGTGTTTGTATTTCTTCATGTGATGCACCATCTCCCCCTGTCTGCACAAATTCCTTTAGCTCATGAAGGATTTATCACCTTGTTTGATCAAGTAGAAGGCATCATCATAATATCATGTTTTTCTTCAATGGAGTTACTTCCGAGAGATGATTTATCAAGATTGTCCATGTGTAACTCATCAAGGATTTCATAGGGCCCACTCACGGATCACTTTCTACAAGAATACTCAAGAATCACAAATTCCCCCTAACTATATGCATGGTCTCTTTTTGGCAGGGTTTCACCATCAAATACTTGGAATATCAAGGATGACTTCATCTAGTCAACAACATGTGTTGTTTGTTAGAGTGTTCAAGAGACTTCCATATTAAACTTTTTTCTTTCTCCATACTTGTGTAAATTTCTTCTCTAGCATGGTTCTAGCTTGTGTAGGGGCCCAATTCAAGTTACAATCATGCTCCATATGTCCAATGTTATGGAAATTGAAGCACTCTATCTTGTTCATGAAAAAAGAATCATGACTTCTTCTTGCAAAATTGCTTCGAGGATATTGATGGGGATCATTATATTTGTCTTTGTGATATGCCCTACTATATTTTTCCATGTGCCCAAAGTTTGTACAAGAATAGCAATATCCAAGAAATATACTTTGGTACCTGGGAGATGAAGAGTTCATTGAAGTACGTTTGAAGTCTTTTTGCCTTGGGATTCTTTGATGATATTCATTCCCTTTTGTGTTCTTGACACCATTTGTAAGTCTCCCTGGAGTAGGGTTTATTCCATTGTTGTCTTGAATCTTCTCTTTTCCTTTCCTGGAACAGGGAGCATCAACATTTCTTCCTGGCTTCCTCACATCCTTGTTTTTCGAAACATTATCATTCTTGCTTGAGGATTCACCTGCATAGCCAAGACCTGATTTATCAAGGGGAGACCTTTGATGACTTAGGATGTCATCTAGGGTTTAAGATCTTTTCAAGTTCTTATTTAGCAAGTCAACTTCCTTTTTAAGAAATACAATTTATCCTTTCAACTTTTCACAATCTTCATCTTTCATATCTAGTTTCTTCTTCATTTCTTCCATCATCCTTGTTGCTTCGTGTGCTTTGATTTTAAGGGAGATGATATTTGATTTCATTATGAAGACTTCTTCATTCTCTTTTGCTATATTTCTCTCCATTTCTTCTTTTATTCTTCTAGCTTCACATGTTTCGGCCTTGAGAAGATTGATGTCTGATTTCAGTTTGAGGATTTCTTCATCCTTTTCTTCTAGTTGGCATATCATGGTGTTTCTCTCCTTTTATGCTTCTTCAACTTGTCCTTCTATGAATTCCAAGGTTTCCATCACCTTCTCATCTCCTTGCGCTTGTTTCCTTGCTTCTTCTAGTTGAGATCTAAGAGAGGAGACCTATTCCTTGTATTGACCAATCTCTACTTCAAGATTGTTCAAGCTCTTGAGTCTTTGTTCAAGGTGGCTTGACAAAGTTTCTTCCATTTTCTTTGCCTTAAGAAATTGATTTTTCATAGATATGACTTCTTCATGATGCTTTCTTTTATTTTGATGAAATTCCTCTTTAGGTTTGGCGAGCTCCTCATCTCTTTCTTTCACTTGAAGCTTGACAAAGTCAACTTCCTTCCTTGTCTTGTCTTGGTTACCATCTTGCGCTTTCTTCTTAAGTTCCTCATTTTCATTTTTCAAAATGTTAATCTCTTCCATGGAAGCCATAAGTTTATTCAAGAGATATTCTTCAAAGTATTCTTTGTTCTCTTCATTTTCTAGGTCTTCTTTAGCCTTGTTCTCATCTCTCTTATCTTTAGCTTCCTTGATGGATTCTGGACTTATTTCTTGTTTTCCATCATATTCTTGACTAGAGATCATTTTCAACGCTCCTTTTGAGTGAAGATCATGAAGTTTGTCCCATATCACTTATGCTAATGAACATTTTTCGAAATTGGCCTTCACAGAATTTGGTAACCCATTCAAAATTTCTTTTATTTCTCTTATATTGTACTCCTTGGATTCTTCGTCCATCATGTCATTAGTAATAACTAATTTCCAAACTTCAATTCCTTGAGTCTTCAATAAATTCCTCATTATTTCCACCCATATATCAAAATTTCCATTGAACAATGGAGCCTTCGCAAATTGATTTACTTCAATTTCAATGGTTGAGGAAGACAAATATTTAGGAGGATTGGAGACTTTCTTCCTTAGATTTTCCATTTGTGTTCTAATGAATAACCTTCAAGATGTTAGGCTTTGAGTCAAGGTACTAGCTATGATACCAATTGTTGGAAATACTAAGAGGGGGGCAAATCAGTATTTCTTTTCAATTGTTAATTTTACCAGTTATATCACCTATATTTAGAACACAAAATGAACAATAAGAATAAATGATTTTATTAATTTCTTCTTTACAATAAATCAAGTACAATATATGTAGGGCTCCAACCCTAGATGAAGACACCAATCTTCAATCTCCCAAGCTCCAACCTATATTTTCCAAGCACCGACTTGGACTTCCAAGGCTCCAACCTTTTCAATTCTGAGGCACCAACCTCAAGGGCTCCAACCCTATATCTGGTACAAGCTCCAACCTGGTCTCTTGAGGACACCTATCCTCTAGGGCTCCAAACCTATCTTCCAAGGCACCAACCTTGTCAATTCTGAGGCACCATCCTCAAGGGATCCAACCCTATCTTCCAAGGAACCAAACTTTTCAATTATGAGGCACCAATCTGAAGGGCTCCAACCCTATCTTCCAAGGCACCAACCTTGGCTCTATGAGGCTCCAACCTCCTACTTCATTTCGTCAAGATATATTTGGTTATTCTTACGGCTCCCAATGTCTTCTTCAATTAGCCCTAACAATATTCAGCTTACTCTTCACAATAATCTACACATCACGTCATCAATGACAACCTTTTCTTCGAAGAAGGCGTCACCACTACTCTTCATCATACCCAAACAATTTCTCCAAGTTACCTCATGATGGCTTCATCAATGAATCATCATCTTCAACATTATCTCCACAAGATCTTCAATATGTCTTCAAGTTACTCCAGGATTAGTCAAGGCTTTTCAACAAAATGTCTTCAATCTGGAACCTTCTTCAAGATCAGTCCACAAGGGCTTCAATCAAGGTCTCCAGGAATGTCTAAACATTAAAAAGGCGTCTTCAATGTTCTCATTAATCTTCAATACACTACTACAAGAGCCCTCCAAGATGCTTTAAGAAATTATGCTTCACAGTCTGCTTCAAAGGTTTACTTAGAATGTATCTCCAAGACTTTTCATCTGCTTCAAATGTTCTTTGCTAAGGCTACATTACCAAGTTCTCTTCATGATCCTTCAACAAATATTTTTACTGTTCAAAATACTAAAAATAGAGTGCTTCAGGATTAACTTAGTGTCTGTTCCAAAATATGACTTCACAAGGCTAATCCGAGCCCTTACACTAAGCCTTCAAATGAGTTGTCACATAGGTGTATTCACCCACAGGTCCTAGCCTTGTGACTATTCTTTGTCCCAAAGTCTGAGTGAATGTCTGAGCTCTACACAAATCAAAGACTAAAATATAGTTTGTATGTTACCATGACTCTACCCACAGGCAGCTATATGACAGTCCAAGTTCTAGCACAGTCTGAGGCAAAGCTTCACTGTATCTACCAAAGGAAGATCCAAGCCTAAGTCTGAAGTTGCTTCTTATTTACCACAGAATTATCCGAGTTGTTGTTGTAGTCTCCTTCACGAGGCACAAAATAATAGTGTTATGACACAATCAAGCTATAAAGGCAGAGCTGTCAAATTCAGGAAAAATACATAGTTAGTTCAAAATAATTATGCCATTGTCCACACTGTCCTGTAGATTTCAGACCCAAAAAAAAATATTCACTACTGCCCTTTCTTCTTTAACTACAAACTGTCTTCACTACAATTAGAAATCTGAACCACTTTCTATTTTGCCTATCTGAAAATCTCAGAGATAAATATGCGAAATTATGTCTCTGAAATGAAAAGTTTGTTCACATGTTTATAGTGGTTTTCCAAATTTGAAAGGACACGTCTGTTTGGAGGGAGGCCGACATGAATGTGTGAATGTAAGTCGGCTGGCCAAAAAATAATATTTTTCTAACTTAAAAAATCATTTTCTCTTAGGATATTTGGAGTTAAGAGTTGAGTGAAGGCTTGTTAGAAAGAGGGAAAAATCCTCTTTAAGATGGTATAGGATTCATTTGGAAAGGATGCCTCCAAGCTATCCAAAAATAATTTTATTTGTGACTGCTTCTAAAATATTTAGTGCATAAAATGATTAGGATGGTATGGCTTCTTTGGTTGGCTTCTCCATTGTTTGTATTTTCCATTATTTGGCTTCTTCATCATCATAGGAACATGTAAGACATCCACATCATCATGGTAATGTCCTTCAATGAGTGTATCACTCATGTCATCACATAATGGTGCAGTGATATGTTATAGTGCAACATTATTAGGAGAACTTCAAAATAGTCTTCCAACCCTCAAATGATCTCCAACCATGATCATCATAAGTCATCATTAAGTATCATCGAAGTGTATGACATCATCATATGACATCATTGGTTAAGATCTAGATCATCAAGTGCATGCAACATTAGATCAAGTACTTAGGGCTTCCTTCATTAGTGATTTGACTTATTCGTGACTTGACATCTCCATTGATAGTGTCCTAGTCAACCAAGAGTCATGGAATCATCATCTAGAACCAGGATTCTGAAGAATATTGACATCTCGATCAATGCCACATTGGCATCAATGAGAACCTTGATTAACATGTCCTTCATCTCAAATTCTCTTGAAAGGTCCTCTTTGCCATTAGGGGAATTTCAAGGTCTAAAATGGGCCTCCTAAGGAAATTGTAAAATAATAGTGGAAATAATAAAATAAGATTTGATTACATCATCAAATTTTAGAAGGAAAAAAGGAAAAACTACTTTTTCAACTTGTAACACCAACTTATCTCCCAAAGTTTTTACTCAAATTTCAAATGGGAATACTCGTTGGATGCAAAATTTAATTTCTCATCCAAGGAGTACCCATGTTGCATGATTTCAATGGATCTTACTACATGAAAAATGATAAATACATGAAAAACGTGATTCTAATCACGTTTTTTCATGTATTTCTCATTTTTCGTGTAACAGGGTCCATAAAAGGTATGCAACATGGTTACTACTTGGATGAGGAATTAAATTTTTCATCCAATCAGTCCTCCCGATCAAAATTTGAGTAAAAATTTAGGGAGATAAGTTGAAAATATGAGTTGAAAAAGTAGTTTTATTATTTTATTATTTTTTAATTTTTTTACTCTTTTAATTAAAAAATGGTGAATCATCCCCCATGGTTGACATCATCATCTTGAATCCTATTGGTTCTTATAAAGTTTATTTTCATTGTACATTTTTCTTAGGAGGCCCATTTTAGACCTTAAAATTTCCCTAATGAAAACTTGATGAGCTTCTCATCACCTGTCACTATTAGATCATCGACATAAAGTACAATAATAAAAATATTACCACAAACAACAATATGTTATAGGTTCACATATAATTTACTCTTAATGAAGCCCAACGCGGTTAAATAGCTTTTGATCCTAGTGTACCAATCATGAGGTGCTTGCTTCAACCTATACAATGTTCTCTTCAGTCTGCACACATGCAACTCCCTGTCTAAGATATAAAAACCTTCTGGCTTCTCGATTTACATCTCTTCCTCAATAAATCCATTGAGAAAGGTTGTCTTTACATCCATATGATGTATCTTCCATCTCATCTGTGCTGAGAGTGAAAGGATGGATCTGAGAGATGAGTACCTTACGACTGGTGAAAAAGTATCATCATAGTCAATCCCGTCCACCTAAGAGAACCCTCTAGTGACATATTTGGCCTTGTGATTTTCCACATTCCCATCTGCTACCTGCTTCACCTTGTAGACCCACCTAGATCCTACAACTGAATTCCCCACTGGTCTTAGGACAACTTCCCATGAATTGTTTCTGATAATGGAGTCATAATCCTCAACCATGTCATCAACCCACATTGTTTGTTGCACTTCTTCCTCGAAAGAGGATGGTCGTATCTCAATTCCTTCAGTCATAAGATCCATGTATCCATTGCACCAGTCTAGGAACCTTCTATGTATGTGTTGTGATGTGGGTGCTCCCACATTCTCTCTCGCATCTAGCAACAACTTTTCAGCTTCTCTGGCACGCTTCCTTCCATATCCGGAGGATGGTTCTGCATGAGTGGTTTCTACCACTCTCTGTTCCTCTTCTTATGGTTGATCCACATCCTGAGGTTCTTATTTTAGAGCCAAGAGATCCTCAACTACATGCAAATCAAGCTCCCTCTCAAGCGATAATCTCATGGCTTTCTCTTCATCGAATTTCACATCTCTCTGACCACTGTCATCATGTGTGCTGGAAATTACACTCGATAGTTGTGAGGTGTACCAGTGTACCCCACAAATATCCCTAACTCTGTTGTTGGCTCTAGCTTCTTCCTGGCATCTTTGGTAACGTAGAAATAAATAGATGAAAGACAAATTTTAAAATGTGACACATCGAGTCTCTTACCTAAAAATGCCTCCTCTTGTGTACTCATCCCAATTATCTGATGAGGACCTCTATTCTGCACAAATATTATCGTATTGCATGCTTCCACCCACAAATGCAATGGTAGAACCTGATCATGCAACATAGCTCATACTCCTCCCACAATAGTTTTGTTCTTTCTTTCTGCAACTCCATTCTGCTGTGGGTTATGAGGTGTTATCATTCTCTTTGAATTCCTTATGAGGCACACAAGTTCTTGAATTCTTCAAATATATATTCTCCACCATTGTCACTCCGTAGAGCCTTCACCTTCTTCCTTGTATCCTTCTCTATAAATTCTTTGAACTCACAAAAATTGGAGAACGTCTGATATTTCTTCTGCATGAAGAAAATCCAAGACTTTCTTGAAAAATCATTAAAAAAACACATAATACCTATGTTTTGTTGCTGAATATGTCGAGAACGGTCCACACACATTTGAGTGAACTCTATCAATGATCACCTTGGCTCATCTTTCCTTATCGTGAAAGGTGGATTTGGGATACTTTCCCAATGTACACCCTTTGCGTGTATCTCTCTATGCAAGTGCACTCTTTGGAAGTCCTGTAGAAACATATTGCATGATCTTCAAAGCACCATGGTGTAGATGTCCCAATATCCTGTGTTATAACTCACCGATGTATCAAATCTCCACCTTCTCTACTTTCGTGCTCAAGGCAACACAATTTTCTGCATCTAGTTTGTAGAGGTTCTTTACTCAAACCACAATCCATTTCTCCTGTCTCGTGGCTTTGTGATGAAGCAACACCTTTCCTTCAATAAATATCTCATCATATCCACGGTCTTACAACATAGCAACATAAGCCAAATTATTCTTTAAACCAGAACATAGATGCCATATTTTAATGCGAATGGATTACCTAAATCCACATGAAAGGTTATTGTACCTACACTGGTAATGTTATACCTACCGTCATCTCCCATCTCGATGTGAATTTGGAGATCCTTTCCTCCAATCTGCTGAATAATTATTTGTTGCTAGTCATATGGAACGAAGCTCCACTATCCAAGTACCACATAGAACCCATCACCAATGACACCATGCATGCGATGAGAGTGAAATCCAACTCAAACTATGAAGCAAGTGCTTCATCTGCTTCTCCTCCTCAGGCATTCTTGTTTGTCTTCTTTTGTGGACAATTTGTGGCATAGTGTCCATGCTCATGACAGTGAAAACATTTCACCTTTGAAAAGTCTCTCTTCTTGCATGCTTTTCCAGACTCAAATTTGGAATGGGACGCCTCCCCTTTCCCTTTATTTGCTTTTCCATCCAAGATAAAATCCTCCTCATCATTAGTCTTTGACGAGGATCCATCTCTAGTGCTCCGCTGAATCTCTTCTTGTACCAAGTTGGGCCATAATCGCTCCCAGTATGGTAGCTTCTCCCTCCCATTCACAGAGTTTTGGTAGCTATGCTAGCTCTTGGGAAGTCCTATAAGATCCAAGCTCACCAAATCATCATGGGAAACTATTATCCCAACACTTCCAATCTGATCTTGACACTGAGTGAACTTCGTCAAGTATTTTTGGATCATGTCTCCCTTCTCCATCTTGATCTTTCTGAGCTTGTCTTTTAGCGCCAACTTCTTTTGATCGCTGCTATTCTGAAAAATATCTATCAAGGATTTCCTCATAGCATATGGAGTTTCCTTTCAATGGATACTTGAGAAAATATGATCATGGACTCCCTCTAACAAGGTCCTTCTCGCCTTTGCTACATTCTTCTTCCATGCATCAAGAAGTTGAGCATATGCTTCTACAAGCTAGGGAATATCATTGTCAATCAATTCCTTCAGTCTGTTTTTCTCTAGCACTACCTCCATATTGTCGTTCAATGTTATGTAATTTGAATTTCCCTCAAGGGCATATTAAAGTTTCAAGCCATTGAAAGACATCCCGATCTACTGGTGGTCCTTAAGAATAAATTTTCAAATTCGATGTATTTGTTCAAAAAAACTTTGGTTCTTCTCTTATATTGTGATTCTTAGTGCTCTATTACCATGTAGAAATTATCCAATGGGATGCAATCTGAGGTTGAAATGTACTTAAAAAATACTAAATCCTTCTACAATTTGCGGAAACCAAATTCGATCGTAGAATCACATAACAAGTAAGAGAAAGAAATAATCAACAGCACAACACAAGATGTATCTAGGGAAAGAAACTGCTCAAACCCCTCTATCTTTATATTGCAAAAATTCAAGAACATGAAACAATAGAATGCTATTTCCCTCACTGAGAAACTTCTACACTCTCCTAACTTTATCACTCTAATCTAGGCAAAATCAGTCAAATACTTAATCAATTCTCAACCTTTGTCTAACCAGCCTTGTTTACGCATTATTGGAGGAATTGTGTCCCTATTAAATAGGAATTTACCAAGAATTTATTGCGCAATTCCTTCAAGAAAACTTGATGGCCTCATGCATGACCTGCACAATTTTCTAATTATACAACTAATAGTTATCTTCCCTTTAACCTGAATCTCAATTGGGCCTTCCTTAGAACTGACATGCAGTAGCTATTTATAATGAATTATCAGTTAAATTATTAACCACTACTTTTGAATTAAATTAGATTTAGTTCTCTGGACCTATCACTACCTCATCTCTCAGTTAGAACTAGTTAAATTCATTTTAACTCAATTAATTGAGTTAACTAATTACAAATCACAAATAATTGTAGCTGGATACCTTAAAATCACGAGAGAACTCTACAAGCCTCCTCCTTGACCCTCAACTTGAATTTCCTAAGCTAACTAATTCTTCCTGGCTCAGTTAACTAATACAAGTTGTCATGAGATGAAATTAAAATTTCTCTTCCAATTTAATTAAGGGAAAATTAAGTCAGAAGCCCCCTTTGGGTGTCATTTCTTGATGCCATTTCAACATTTATTCTTTATAGATATTGGTAAATCATTATTGAAAAAAATATCCAACAATTGTGAAAAAGTAATAGGCCAAGTAGAAAAGTGATTACCATATATATCCAATTTGGGAGATGATGGCTTTTTTTAGACCTGTAAAATTAATAAACCATTTTTAACAATTACCAAATTTCCATTGAAAATAAAGTTGAATTTCCAACCCATAAGGAAAATAAAAATCTCACAATGAAGTGAAATAAAAGAATGTTACCCTCAATTTATCTAATTTGATTATTCTAACTATTTTTAAAAGTCATAAAATTTACAAAAGAGAGAGATAAAAAAAAAAGATTATATTCTAACCATTGTTTTATGAGAATAATATTTTTATATTTTATATGAGGAATATATATGTTTTGGCTCTCAAGGAATTATTCAAACTCAATTAAAAATCTATAAGTCATTACAATAAAGTCCATCATGTCATTTTCTAGAATTAAATTTGGATAGAGAGGATAAAATTCATTCATCCAAACCACCCAAGATAAACCCAATTTTCTAGAGAGAACTTAAATTTATCTAATTTGAAAATTGGTTCATCATTATGGAGCATAAATTATTCTTTAAACCAGGAACATAGATGCCATATTTTAATGCGAATGGATTACCTAAATCCACATGAAAGGTTATTGTACCTACACTGGTAATGTTATACCTACCGTCATCTCCCATCTCGATGTGAATTTGGAGATCCTTTCCTCCAATCTGCTGAATAATTATTTGTTGCTAGTCATATGGAACGAAGCTCCACTATCCAAGTACCACATAGAACCCATCACCAATGACACCATGCATGCGATGAGAGTGAAATCCAACTCAAACTATGAAGCAAGTGCTTCATCTGCTTCTCCTCCTCAGGCATTCTTGTTTGTCTTCTTTTGTGGACAATTTGTGGCATAGTGTCCATGCTCATGACAGTGAAAACATTTCACCTTTGAAAAGTCTCTCTTCTTGCATGCTTTTCCAGACTCAAATTTGGAATGGGACGCCTCCCCTTTCCCTTTATTTGCTTTTCCATCCAAGATAAAATCCTCCTCATCATTAGTCTTTGACGAGGATCCATCTCTAGTGCTCCGCTGAATCTCTTCTTGTACCAAGTTGGGCCATAATCGCTCCCAGTATGGTAGCTTCTCCCTCCCATTCACAGAGTTTTGGTAGCTATGCTAGCTCTTGGGAAGTCCTATAAGATCCAAGCTCACCAAATCATCATGGGAAACTATTATCCCAACACTTCCAATCTGATCTTGACACTGAGTGAACTTCGTCAAGTATTTTTGGATCATGTCTCCCTTCTCCATCTTGATCTTTCTGAGCTTGTCTTTTAGCGCCAACTTCTTTTGATCGCTGCTATTCTGAAAAATATCTATCAAGGATTTCCTCATAGCATATGGAGTTTCCTTTCAATGGATACTTGAGAAAATATGATCATGGACTCCCTCTAACAAGGTCCTTCTCGCCTTTGCTACATTCTTCTTCCATGCATCAAGAAGTTGAGCATATGCTTCTACAAGCTAGGGAATATCATTGTCAATCAATTCCTTCAGTCTGTTTTTCTCTAGCACTACCTCCATATTGTCGTTCAATGTTATGTAATTTGAATTTCCCTCAAGGGCATATTAAAGTTTCAAGCCATTGAAAGACATCCCGATCTACTGGTGGTCCTTAAGAATAAATTTTCAAATTCGATGTATTTGTTCAAAAAAACTTTGGTTCTTCTCTTATATTGTGATTCTTAGTGCTCTATTACCATGTAGAAATTATCCAATGGGATGCAATCTGAGGTTGAAATGTACTTAAAAAATACTAAATCCTTCTACAATTTGCGGAAACCAAATTCGATCGTAGAATCACATAACAAGTAAGAGAAAGAAATAATCAACAGCACAACACAAGATGTATCTAGGGAAAGAAACTGCTCAAACCCCTCTATCTTTATATTGCAAAAATTCAAGAACATGAAACAATAGAATGCTATTTCCCTCACTGAGAAACTTCTACACTCTCCTAACTTTATCACTCTAATCTAGGCAAAATCAGTCAAATACTTAATCAATTCTCAACCTTTGTCTAACCAGCCTTGTTTACGCATTATTGGAGGAATTGTGTCCCTATTAAATAGGAATTTACCAAGAATTTATTGCGCAATTCCTTCAAGAAAACTTGATGGCCTCATGCATGACCTGCACAATTTTCTAATTATACAACTAATAGTTATCTTCCCTTTAACCTGAATCTCAATTGGGCCTTCCTTAGAACTGACATGCAGTAGCTATTTATAATGAATTATCAGTTAAATTATTAACCACTACTTTTGAATTAAATTAGATTTAGTTCTCTGGACCTATCACTACCTCATCTCTCAGTTAGAACTAGTTAAATTCATTTTAACTCAATTAATTGAGTTAACTAATTACAAATCACAAATAATTGTAGCTGGATACCTTAAAATCACGAGAGAACTCTACAAGCCTCCTCCTTGACCCTCAACTTGAATTTCCTAAGCTAACTAATTCTTCCTGGCTCAGTTAACTAATACAAGTTGTCATGAGATGAAATTAAAATTTCTCTTCCAATTTAATTAAGGGAAAATTAAGTCAGAAGCCCCCTTTGGGTGTCATTTCTTGATGCCATTTCAACATTTATTCTTTATAGATATTGGTAAATCATTATTGAAAAAAATATCCAACAATTGTGAAAAAGTAATAGGCCAAGTAGAAAAGTGATTACCATATATATCCAATTTGGGAGATGATGGCTTTTTTTAGACCTGTAAAATTAATAAACCATTTTTAACAATTACCAAATTTCCATTGAAAATAAAGTTGAATTTCCAACCCATAAGGAAAATAAAAATCTCACAATGAAGTGAAATAAAAGAATGTTACCCTCAATTTATCTAATTTGATTATTCTAACTATTTTCAATTTATCTAATTTGATTATTCTAACTATTTTTAAAAGTAATAAAATTTCTAGAAAGAGAGAGAAAAAAAAATTTATATTCTAACTTGTTGTTTTATGAGAATAATATTTTTATATTTTATATGAGGAATATATATGTTTTGGCTCTCAGGAATTATTCAAAACTCAATTAAAAATCTATAAGTCATTACAATAAAGTCCATCATGTCATTTTCTAGAATTAAATTTGGATAGAAAGGATAGAGTCAAATTTCATCCAAAACCACCCAAGATAAACTTAATTTTCTAGAGAACTTAAATTTATCGTTGAAAATTGGTTCATGTTTATGGGCCAAATTTATTCTTTAAACTAGGAACATACATGACATCTCTTAATGTGAGTGGATTACCTAAATCCCTCTGAAAGGTAATTGTACCTACGTCAGTAGTGTTATACCTCCCGTCATGTCCCATCTCGATGTGCATCAGGAGATCATTCTCCTCCAAGCTACTGAAGAATTATTTTTTGTCATTCATATGGAACGAAGCTCCACTATCCAAGTAC
The DNA here is from genome assembly GCA_034641835.2 of Pinus albicaulis. Lineage (NCBI taxonomy): Eukaryota > Viridiplantae > Streptophyta > Pinopsida > Pinales > Pinaceae > Pinus > Pinus albicaulis. The sequence goes on along the minus strand of JAXQQM020090754.1, from coordinate 2,462 downwards.
CACATAGAACCCATCACCAATGACACCATGCATGCGATGAGAGTGAAATCCAACTCAAACTATGAAGCAAGTGCTTCATCTGCTTCTCCTCCTCAGGCATTCTTGTTTGTCTTCTTTTGTGGACAATTTGTGGCATAGTGTCCATGCTCATGACAGTGAAAACATTTCACCTTTGAAAAGTCTCTCTTCTTGCATGCTTTTCCAGACTCAAATTTGGAATGGGACGCCTCCCCTTTCCCTTTATTTGCTTTTCCATCCAAGATAAAATCCTCCTCATCATTAGTCTTTGACGAGGATCCATCTCTAGTGCTCCGCTGAATCTCTTCTTGTACCAAGTTGGGCCATAATCGCTCCCAGTATGGTAGCTTCTCCCTCCCATTCACAGAGTTTTGGTAGCTATGCTAGCTCTTGGGAAGTCCTATAAGATCCAAGCTCACCAAATCATCATGGGAAACTATTATCCCAACACTTCCAATCTGATCTTGACACTGAGTGAACTTCGTCAAGTATTTTTGGATCATGTCTCCCTTCTCCATCTTGATCTTTCTGAGCTTGTCTTTTAGCGCCAACTTCTTTTGATCGCTGCTATTCTGAAAAATATCTATCAAGGATTTCCTCATAGCATATGGAGTTTCCTTTCAATGGATACTTGAGAAAATATGATCATGGACTCCCTCTAACAAGGTCCTTCTCGCCTTTGCTACATTCTTCTTCCATGCATCAAGAAGTTGAGCATATGCTTCTACAAGCTAGGGAATATCATTGTCAATCAATTCCTTCAGTCTGTTTTTCTCTAGCACTACCTCCATATTGTCGTTCAATGTTATGTAATTTGAATTTCCCTCAAGGGCATATTAAAGTTTCAAGCCATTGAAAGACATCCCGATCTACTGGTGGTCCTTAAGAATAAATTTTCAAATTCGATGTATTTGTTCAAAAAAACTTTGGTTCTTCTCTTATATTGTGATTCTTAGTGCTCTATTACCATGTAGAAATTATCCAATGGGATGCAATCTGAGGTTGAAATGTACTTAAAAAATACTAAATCCTTCTACAATTTGCGGAAACCAAATTCGATCGTAGAATCACATAACAAGTAAGAGAAAGAAATAATCAACAGCACAACACAAGATGTATCTAGGGAAAGAAACTGCTCAAACCCCTCTATCTTTATATTGCAAAAATTCAAGAACATGAAACAATAGAATGCTATTTCCCTCACTGAGAAACTTCTACACTCTCCTAACTTTATCACTCTAATCTAGGCAAAATCAGTCAAATACTTAATCAATTCTCAACCTTTGTCTAACCAGCCTTGTTTACGCATTATTGGAGGAATTGTGTCCCTATTAAATAGGAATTTACCAAGAATTTATTGCGCAATTCCTTCAAGAAAACTTGATGGCCTCATGCATGACCTGCACAATTTTCTAATTATACAACTAATAGTTATCTTCCCTTTAACCTGAATCTCAATTGGGCCTTCCTTAGAACTGACATGCAGTAGCTATTTATAATGAATTATCAGTTAAATTATTAACCACTACTTTTGAATTAAATTAGATTTAGTTCTCTGGACCTATCACTACCTCATCTCTCAGTTAGAACTAGTTAAATTCATTTTAACTCAATTAATTGAGTTAACTAATTACAAATCACAAATAATTGTAGCTGGATACCTTAAAATCACGAGAGAACTCTACAAGCCTCCTCCTTGACCCTCAACTTGAATTTCCTAAGCTAACTAATTCTTCCTGGCTCAGTTAACTAATACAAGTTGTCATGAGATGAAATTAAAATTTCTCTTCCAATTTAATTAAGGGAAAATTAAGTCAGAAGCCCCCTTTGGGTGTCATTTCTTGATGCCATTTCAACATTTATTCTTTATAGATATTGGTAAATCATTATTGAAAAAAATATCCAACAATTGTGAAAAAGTAATAGGCCAAGTAGAAAAGTGATTACCATATATATCCAATTTGGGAGATGATGGCTTTTTTTAGACCTGTAAAATTAATAAACCATTTTTAACAATTACCAAATTTCCATTGAAAATAAAGTTGAATTTCCAACCCATAAGGAAAATAAAAATCTCACAATGAAGTGAAATAAAAGAATGTTACCCTCAATTTATCTAATTTGATTATTCTAACTATTTTTAAAAGTCATAAAATTTACAAAAGAGAGAGATAAAAAAAAAAGATTATATTCTAACCATTGTTTTATGAGAATAATATTTTTATATTTTATATGAGGAATATATATGTTTTGGCTCTCAAGGAATTATTCAAACTCAATTAAAAATCTATAAGTCATTACAATAAAGTCCATCATGTCATTTTCTAGAATTAAATTTGGATAGAGAGGATAAAAATCATTCATCCAAACCACCCAAGATAAACCCAATTGTCTAGAGAACTTAAATTTATCTAATTTGAAAATTGGTTCATTTTTATGGGCCA